>BQMB01000667.1:0-124125 GCA_027943415.1 Closterium sp. NIES-67 | reverse complement strand
TGGAGGTCGCTCGCACCTCCATGGTCCATGCCGGTGCACCCCATTTTCTGTGGCCGTTCGCTGTGCGCTACGCTTCTCACCAGCTTAACCTGTGGCCGCACCCTCAGCAGCCGCAGGTTTCGCCGACCCGTCTGTTGGACTGGGTCTCCTGGTGACGCGTCTGCGTTCCACGTCTGGG
Organism: Closterium sp. NIES-67; assembly: GCA_027943415.1. NCBI lineage: Eukaryota > Viridiplantae > Streptophyta > Zygnematophyceae > Desmidiales > Closteriaceae > Closterium > Closterium sp. NIES-67. Next base: position 123,947 of record BQMB01000667.1, on the reverse strand, counting down.
GCTGCCTTGCTCACGTCCGTGCCTCCGGCACGGACAAGCTCACTGCCCGCACCCTTCCCTGCGTCTTCCTCGGTTTTCCCCTTGACGCGTCCGACTGGCACTTTTACCACCCGCCGTCTCACCGCTTCTTTCACTCTCGTGACGTCACCTTTGACGAGTCCGTCTCCTACTACCGCCGCTTCCCCCACCGTGGTCCCCCGGTTACCCCCCCTGTTCCTGGTCACCCCTTCCCGGTAGTCCCTGCCCCTCCTCCTCCTCCTCCCGTCCCGCCCCTCTGGTGTCTCCCATGTCACCCCCCTTCCGTCCGTGGACCCGGTTGAGGAGTCTTCTGACTCTGACTGGGTGGCCCTCCGGTGCAGTCCTCGCCGGCCGCCCTCCCAGGTGTCCCCTCCCCAGTCCCCTCCTCCGCCGTCCCTGCCGCCACTGCAGCCGTCGCCGTCGCCGCCGCCGCCGCAGTCGCAGCCCCCGTTCGCTGACTCTGGGGGTGCTCGTCCCGGTCGCCCTGAGGGTGGTCCCTCTGGGGTGCGGGTGTGGAGGTGCCGGTGGTAGCCGAGGAGCAGCTTGCGGTCCAGGTGTCGCCGTTGTGCCGCCGCAGCAGCAGTCCCCGCCGGTGTCCGCCCTTCGCCTGCTCGGCCTTCCGTCCCCCGACCCTGCGTCGGTTCCTCCCCGACCGTCTCCTCCTCTTCCTGTCTACGGCCCTGTTTTCCTCCGCCGGACTCTCCCCGGACGTCGTTCCCCTCTCCTCCCCTCTTCCCCTCCTCCTGTGTCCCCTCCCCTGTCTCCTGACCCGACTCCTCCATCGCACGTCTGGTCTCACCGTCCCTCCGTGCTCGTCCTGCCTCGCCTGTCTGCGCTCCCACCCTATGTTGCTTCGTTCCCACGCGTCTCGTCCTCCCCTTCTGCCGTCGCCTCCTCCGTCCTCCCTTGTTGTTGCGCCCCCCCGCTGTCCGACTACCTTCGTGCCGCTCGTCCTCGTTCCCGGGTCCTTGCCTCTCTCGTTACCGACCCGTCTGTTCCGGTCTCGTGCCTTGACGCTCTTGTCGCTGCTGTCGCTGACTTCGCCTCTACCCGCCGCCTTGACTACGCCACAGCTCTGGTCTCTGACCCTGCCTGTCCTCCGTCTGTCGGGGGTGCTCCTGCCCTTGGCAGTGACGTCCTGGAGGACCGCCAGTTCGAGCTTGCTTTCCTGTCCGAGGCTGCTCCCCATCTCTGTTCCATGCTGCTAGTCCCTGAGGGTGACCCAGACGCTTTCGACATCCCGACCCCTCGCACTTACGCTGAGGCGACTTCGGGACCCTGGGCCTCACAGTGGATAGCTGCCATGGAGCAGGAGATGGCATCTTGGAGATCCACCGGCACCTTCGTCGACGCAGTTCCCCCACCTGGGGTGAACGTAGTCGATGGCCGCTGGCTCTTCAAGGTGAAGCGCCCTCCTGGAGAGCCGCCTGTCTTCAAGGCGCGCTATGTGCTAGAGGCTTCAGTCAGCGCGAGGGCGTGGACTTCTTCCAGACTTTCGCTCCGACCCCGAAGATGACTACTCTTCGGGTTCTGTTACACTAGCTGCTCAGCGTGACTACGAGCTTCACTCCCTCGACTTCTCCACTGCCTTCCTTCAGGGCAGCCTACACGAGCAGGTCTACCTGCGTCGCCCTCCGGGCTTTACTGGCACCTTCCCTCCTGGGACCCAGTGGCTCCTGCGGCGCCCCGTCTACGGCCTGCGCCAGGCTCCCGTGAGTGGCACGACACTCTTCGTGCTACCTTGCTGACCTGCAGTTCTTTCCGTCTTCCGCAGACCCTTCACTCTTCGTTCGTGCTGGCCAGACTCCGTTCTACATCCTTGTTTACGTCGACGACCTGGTCTTTGCCACAGGCAGACAGGGACGCACTGGCCTCTGTGAAGGCAGAGCTGCTGAAGAGACACACCTGCACTGACCTTGGAGAACTGCGCCGTTACCTTGGCTTGCAGATCTCCAGGGACAGAGCTGCGCGCACCATCACCCTGACTCAGTCACACTTGGTGCGCCAGGTCCTTCAGAGGTTCAGCCTTCAGTTCTCCTCTGCACAGCCCACCCCTCTGCCTGTAGACCACAGACTCTCCGCTCCAGTACCTGAGGAGTTGGTAGAGCCCAGCGGCCCCTACGCAGAGCTGGTGGGTTGCCTCATGTACCTGATGACTTGCACTCGCCCAGATCTCGCATACCCTCTCAGCATCCTGGCGCGCTTTGTGGCCACAGGCAGACACCGACCGCAGCACTGGTCTGCCGCTAAGAGGGTTCTGCGTTATCTTGCTAGTACATCGGGCATGGGGTTAGTGCTAGGAGGACGCAGGCCAGTGGTCCTTACTGGACACACAGACGCTTCGTGGGCAGACGACGCTGAGACACTCAGGTCTACCCAGGGCTACTGTTTCAGCCTTGGCTCAGGTGCCGTCTCGTGGAGAGCTACTCGCTCCTTGTCTGTTGCACAGTCCAGCTGTGAGGCTGAGATCTACGCTGGTGCCATGGCGGCACAGGAGCTCCGCTGGCTGACCTTCTTGCTCACTGACTTAGGTGAGCGGCCTAGCTCTGCCCCGGTCCTGTTCGCTGACAACAGGGCCCATGATCCTCCTGTGTCAGGAGCCTCGACTCGAGGGCAGAGGCGAAGCACATTCAGCTGCGGTACTTCCTCCTGCGTGAGCTACAGCAGCGACGTCAGGCTCGCGTAGTACACCTGGCCTCAGGTGCCAACACAGCTGATATCTTTACGAAGGCGCTTGCGCCTAAAGATCATCAGCGGCACTGTGTACAGCTTGGTCTAGTTCCTGTCGCTTCTCACTTGCTAGGACCTTGACTTGTACTGTCCTTTATATGTATACTCAGACTGGACTTGTGTCCTCTCCCAGTGGCTGGACTAGTAGTTCCGCCCTGGTCTTGTTCTTGCCTTGTCTGTACTCCTTCTGACTGGTCTCTCAGACCCTTGTCTCAGAGGTTGGACTAGTAGTGCCGCCCTGAGCTGCTTGTTTAGGGTATTCCCCTATGCAGTCTAGGGGGTGTGTCAAACATCTGTATTTGTCATGTTTGTATGGACTGTATAGGGTTACCTCTTAGAGGGTACAACACTTAGGTATATTTGTGTGTACTCTCACTTTACCATCAATTCAATTCCAATTCTGATACGACATTGTTCAAAGATTAACAAACGCACAAAAAAAAACATTTGATACGAAAGGGAAAATCTATCCGGGATGGGCGTGTCAAACATGTCTATTTGTTATGTTGTATAGACTGTATAGGGTAGCCTCTTAGAGGGTACAACACTTAGCTATATTGTGTGTACTCTCCCTCTATCACATATCATTCAATTTTCTGATATGGTATCACGCGTAGGTAGGATCCCCCCCCCCCACCTACCGCTTCCGCTCATGCCCCGTAGCGCCCCTCCTAGGCCTCGTAGCGCCCCTCCTGGGCCCTGTACCGCCCTCCCAGGCCCCGTCGCGCCCCTCCCAGGCCCTCTAGCGCACCTCCTGGGCCCCGTCGCGCTCCTCCCAGGCCCCGTAGCGCCCCGTCGCGCCCTCCTGGGCCCCGTAGCGCCCCTCCTGGGCCTCGTCGCGCCCCTCCTGGGCTTCGTAGCGCCCCTCCTGGGCCTGTAACGCCCTCCCAGGCCCCGTCGCGCCCCTCCCAGGCCCCGGCGCGCTCCTCCCAGGCCCCCTAGCGCCCCTCCTGGGCCCCGTCGCGCTCCTCCCAGGCCTCGTCGCGCCCCTCCTGGGCTCTGTCGCGCCCCTCCTGGGCCCCGTCGCGCTCCTTCCAGGCCCCGTAGCGCCCCTCCTGGGCTCTGTCGCGCCCCTCATGGGCTCCGTAGCGCCCCTCCTGGGCCCCGTTGCGCCCCTCCTGGGCCCCGTCGCGCCCTCCTTGGGCCCTGTAGCGCCCCTCCTGGGCCCCGTCGCGCCCCTCCCAGGCCCCGTCGCGCCCCTCCCAGGCCCCGTAGCGCCCCTCCTGGGCCTCGTCGCGCCTCTCCTGGGCCCCACGTCGTGCCCCTCCTGGGCCCCGTAGCGCCCCTCCTGGGCCGCGTCGTACCGTCGCCGCCGCCGGCCCGTCGTGCCCGCCCGGCGCCGTCGCCGCGCCCGGCCCCGTCGCGCCCGCCCGGCGCCGTCGCTGCCCGCCCGGCCCCGTCGCGCCCGCCCGGCGCCGTCGCAGCCCTGCCCGGCCCCGTCGCGCTCGCCCGGCCCGTCGCAGCCGCCCGGCCCGTCGCACCCGCCCGGCCCGTCGCACCCTGCCCGGCCTCGTCACAGCCGCCCGGCCCCGTCGCACCAGCCCGGCCGCCGTCCCGCTCGCCCGGCCCCGTCGCACCGGGCCGGCCCTGCGCACTCGCCCGGCCCCGTCGCCCCAGCCCGGCCCCGTCGCGCCCGCTCGGCCCCGTCGCCCTGTCCCGGCCCTGTCGCATCAGCCCGGCCCCGTCGCGCCCGCCCGGCCCGTCGGGCCAGCCCCGGCCCGTCCTCCTCACTGGTACGGTTCCCCCCCCCCCCCCCCCCCACCCCGCCCTGCTCCGTGCCGCCCTGCACCGCACTGCACCGCACTGTACCGCACTGCAACCGCACTGCACCGCACTGTACCGCACAGTACCGCACTGCACCGCACTGCACCGCACTGTACCGCACAGTACCGCACTGCACCGCACTGCACCGCACTGTATCGCACTGCACCGCCCTGCACAGCACTGGACTGTTCCTGATGGCGGCGGAGCTTCGCTTCGACGCTGAAGGTCAGCCCCTAGAGTTCGAGGCGTGGCTTGCCGACCTCCGCCGCCAACTCACTGGCCAGCGGCAGGATGGTGAACCGCTTTCCGCACACCTTGACGGTACGCTCCCCTGCCCAGACCCTCCTGCTATTCTGCCCGCTGACCCCACACCCACTGAGCGTGAGTCTACTGCTGCCACTGCCCGTGCGCGCTCTGTCTGGCTTTCTCGCGATGCTGTCGCCCAGCTTGCCATTAGCAACGCCCTCCCCCCGTCCGAGCGTCCTCGCTTTAGGTCCCTCACTACTGCTCAGGCATACTTAGATGCTGTCATCAAGCGCTATTCCACCCCTCCGGCTGCCTCGGTGGGTCCGCCTGATCCTCCCGCTGCTCTTTTCCTGACCTTGCTTCGTTCCCACTGTCTCTGACCTCGCTGCCCACCTGCGCTCGATAGAGGAGACCTGGCGCGCCGCCTGCACTGACGCACAGCTTAGAGCCCACCAGCCGCCCATCTACCTCTACCCTCTACCTGCTTGCCACCCGCCTCCCTGACCGCCTTGCTGTCGCCCGCGACCGCTTCCTTAGTGTTCACCCCGCAGACCTCACCCTCACTGACTTTGTCGACACCCTGACTGTGATAGAGACCCGTCACCGCTCCATCGCCCAGGCGAGCGGTGTCGTGCCGGTCCCTATCTTTCAGGGTTGTGCCCCTGCTCAGTGTACCTTCTCCGACGGCTCTGCCGCAGTGGCTGAGACTGCTGCTGCAGCGCAGGCCCGTTCGGGGAAGGGCCGCCGCCCCAAGGCTGGGCGCGGCGGAGGGGGCGGCGGGGGTGCGGGCGGGGGTAGTGGTGGGGTCGGGTCGCCTGGTGCTGGAGCGGACGAGGGGACCCTGCCCAGTCCAGCTGAGTCGCCGCCCCTGCAGTTGCAGCAGCCGCAGCAGCCGCCGCAGTCGCAGCCTTCGCAGCAGCCGCAGCAGCCGTCGCAGACGCGGCAGACGAGTGTTCTCCCGCCAGGGTGGCCCGGCGCTGGCGGTGGACGGGCGCGTGGTGGTGTGCCGCGAGGTGGCTCTTCCGGCGGGCGTTGTCAGTACCAGATCCAGACCGGTCCTCGCCGCAGTTTCGTTTGCGGTAAGATCGGTCACTCCACTCCCCGCTGCTTTCGTCGCCTGGACGACCTCTTTCGTCAGCGTTTCGGCCCGTCGCCAGACCTCCCGGACTGGCACAGTTTGCTTAGTCGTCAGATTCAGATCTTTGATATGGACATGGATGCCATTGTTTCTGCTCTGCATGTGATGTATGCTGATGACTCTAGTGTGCTTCCGACTTATTACTCACTGTTGCCTAGTGTAGGTGTGCCTAGCTTAGCCCCCCCTGCTGCGTCAGGCGTAGGATCCCCTGCTTTGTGTAGTCTTGGTGCTTCTGCCGTCGTTCCGTCTCCAGACCCCTCGGCTTCGCTTTCCTTCACCTTGGACTCTGGCGCCTCTTGGTGTTTCTTCCGCGACTCCACCACCCTGACGCCGCTTCCTGTTCCTGCTGCCGTTTCTCTTGCTGACCCCTCCGGCGGTCCGGTAGTCGCCCGCAGTTCCACCACCCTTCCCTGTCCGGCGGTTCCTTCGGGCTCTCTTACAGGTCTGCATATCCCCTCGTTCTCCAGGAACCTAGTTGGTGTCGGCTGCCTCCAGGACCTTGGCGTCACCACTACGTTCCCTGGTCACGAGCGGTATGCTGTCTGTACCGAGGCCGCCACTGGTGCCCCCCTGTCCACGTTCCCCCCCGGGACCCGGTGTCCGGCCTGTTCACTCTGGACACCGTGCCCCCCCCGGCTGGAGCGCCCCCTCAGGTGACTGTGTCTACCCAGGTTGCTGCTGCCTGCTCCTGTCGCTCCCTCACTCACCCGACCCTCCTGTGGCACCACCGCCTAGGTCACCCTGCGCTCCCGCGTCTGCGTCACATGTCCCAGCACGGTCTTGTCCTTGGTCTCCCAGGTTCACTCCCCGCGTTTCCCTCCTCCCCAGCTCCACCTTGCACGCCTTGTGTCGAGGGTCGGCTTCGCCGTGCCCCTCACTCCTCCTCGTTCCCCCCTACCGTCGCGCCGCTGCAGACCCTGCACCTTGGACGTCTGGGGCCCCGCCCCCGTCCCTGGGCCGCGTCGCGAACGCTACTTCCTTGTGCTTGTCGACGACTTCACTCGTTACACCACAGTCTTTCCCCTGGAGCGCAAGGCCGACGTGCCTGGCGCCCTCATCCCCTGGCTTGTCTCTGCGCGTGTCCACCGCGGTCTCCCTGTCTTGCGTCTTCACTCAGACCGTGGTGGCGAGTTTGCCTCAGGTGTCCTTGGTCGCTTTTGTCGTGCGGAGGGCATCACCCAGACGTTCACCCTACCGGACTCCCCACAGCAGAATGGGATCGCTGAGCGACGCATCGGCTTGGTCATGGAGGTCGCTCGCACCTCCATGGTCCATGCCGGTGCACCCCATTTTCCTGTGGCCGTTCGCTGTGCGCTACGCTTCTCACCAGCTTAACCTGTGGCCGCACCCTCAGCAGCCGCAGGTTTCGCCGACCCGTCTGTGGACTGGGTCTCCTGGTGACGCGTCTGCGTTCCACGTCTGGGGCTGCCTTGCTCACGTCCGTGCCTCCGGCACGGACAAGCTCACTGCCCGCACCCTTCCCTGCGTCTTCCTCGGTTTTCCCCTTGACGCGTCCGACTGGCACTTTTACCACCCGCCGTCTCACCGCTTCTTTCACTCTCGTGACGTCACCTTTGACGAGTCCGTCTCCTACTACCGCCGCTTCCCCCACCGTGGTCCCCCGGTTACCCCCCCCCTGTTCCTGGTCACCCCTTCCCCGGTAGTCCCTGCCCCTCCTCCTCCTCCTCCCGTCCCGCCCCCTCTGGTGTCTCCCATGTCACCCCCCTTCCGTCCGTGGACCCGGTTGAGGAGTCTTCTGACTCTGGTGGCCCTCCGGTGCAGTCCTCGCCGGCCGCCCCTCCCCAGGTGTCCCCTCCCCAGTCCCCTCCTCCGCCGTCCCTGCCGCCACTGCAGCCGTCGCCGTCGCCGCCGCCGCCGCAGTCGCAGCCCCCGTTCGCTGACTCTGGGGGTGCTCGTCCCGGTCGCCCTGAGGGTGGTCCCTCTGGGGGTGCGGGTGTGGAGCGTGCCGGTGGTAGCCGAGGAGCAGCTTGCGGTCCAGGTGTCGCCGTTGTGCCGCCGCAGCAGCAGTCCCCGCCGGTGTCCGCCCTTCGCCTGCTCGGCCTTCCGTCCCCCGACCCTGCGTCGGTTCCTCCCCGACCGTCTCCTCCTCTTCCTGTCTACGGCCCTGTTTTCCCTCCGCCGGACTCATCCCCGGCCCGTCTCCCCCCTCGTTCACCTCCCTGTGTCCCCTCCCCTGTCTCCTGACCCGACTCCTCCATCGCACGTCTGGTCTCACCGTCCCTCCCGTGCTCGTCCTGCCTCGCCTGTCCTGCGCTCCCACCCTATGTTGCTTCGTTCACACGCGTCTCGTCCTCCCTTCTGCCGTCGCCTCCTCCGTCCTCCCTTGTTGTTGCGCCCCCCCCCGCTGTCCGACTACCTTCGTGCCGCTCGTCCCCTCGTTCCTCGGGTCCTTGCCTCTCTCGTTACCGACCCGTCTGTTCCGGTCTCGTGCCTTGACGCTCTTGTCGCTGCTGTCGCTGACTTCGCCTCTACCCGCCGCCTTGACTACGCCACAGCTCTTGGTCTCTGACCCTGCCTGTCCTCCGTCTGTCGGGGGTGCTCCTGCCCTTGGCAGTGACGTCCTGGAGGACCGCCAGTTCGAGCTTGCTTTCCTGTCTGAGGCTGCTCCCCATCTCTGTTCCATGCTGCTAGTCCCTGAGGGTGACCCAGACGCTTTCGACATCCCGACCCCTCGCACTTACGCTGAGGCGACTTCGGGACCCTGGGCCTCGCAGTGGATAGCTGCCATGGAGCAGGAGATGGCATCTTGGAGATCCACCGGCACCTTCGTCGACGCAGTTCCCCCACCTGGGGTGAACGTAGTCGATGGCCGCTGGCTCTTCAAGGTGAAGCGCCCTCCTGGAGAGCCGCCTGTCTTCAAGGCGCGCTATGTGGCTAGAGGCTTCAGTCAGCGCGAGGGGGTGGACTTCTTCCAGACTTTCGCTCCGACCCCGAAAGATGAACTACTCTTCGGGTTCTGTTACACGTAGCTGCTCAGCGTGACTACGAGCTTCACTCCCTCGACTTCTCCACTGCCTTCCTTCAGGGCAGCCTACACGAGCAGGTCTACCTGCGTCGCCCTCCGGGCTTTACTGGCACCTTCCTCCTGGGACCCAGTGGCTCCTGCGGCGCCCCGTCTACGGCCTGCGCCAGGCTCCCGTGAGTGGCACGACACTCTTCGTGCTACCCTTGCTGACCTGCCAGTTCTTTCCGTCTTCCGCAGACCCTTCACTCTTCGTTCGTGCTGGCAGACTCCGTTCTACATCCTCGTTTACGTCGACGACCTGGTCTTTGCCACAGCAGACAGGGACGCACTGGCCTCCGTGAAGGCAGAGCTGCTGAAGAGACACACCTGCACTGACCTTGGAGAACTGCGCCGTTACCTTGGCTTTGCAGATCTCCAGGGACAGAGCTGCGCGCACCATCACCCTGACTCAGTCACACTTGGTGCGCCAGGTCCTTCAGAGGTTCAGCCTTCAGTTCTCCTCTGCACAGCCCACCCCTCTGCCTGTAGACCACAGGCTCTCCGCTCCAGTGCCTGAGGAGTTGGTAGAGCCCAGCGGCCCCTACGCAGAGCTGGTGGGTTGCCTCATGTACCTGATGACTTGCACTCGCCCAGATCTCGCATACCCTCTCAGCATCCTGGCTCGCTTTGTGGCCACAGGCAGACACCGACCGCAGCACTGGTCTGCCGCTAAGAGGGTTCTGCGTTATCTTGCTAGTACATCGGGCATGGGGTTAGTGCTAGGAGGACGCAGGCCAGCGGTCCTTACTGGGCACACAGACGCTTCGTGGGCAGACGACGCTGAGACACTCCGGTCTACCCAGGGCTACTGCTTCAGCCTTGGCTCAGGTGCCGTCTCGTGGAGAGCTACTCGCTCCTCGTCTGTTGCACAGTCCAGCTGTGAGGCTGAGATCTACGCCGGTGCCATGGCGGCACAGGAGCTCCGCTGGCTGACCTTCTTGCTCACTGACTTAGGTGAGCGGCCTAGCTCTGCCCCGGTCCTGTTCGCTGACAACAGGGCCATGATCCTCCTGTGTCAGGAGCCTCGACTCGAGGGCAGAGCGAAGCACATTCAGCTGCGGTACTTCCTCCTGCGTGAGCTACAGCAGCGACGTCAGGCTCGCGTAGTACACTTGGCCTCAGGTGCCAACACGGCTGATATCTTTACGAAGGCGCTTGCGCCTAAAGATCATCAGCGGCACTGTGTACAGCTTGGTCTAGTTCCTGTAGCCTCTCACTTGCTAGGACCTTGACTTTGTACTGTCCTTTATATGTATACTCAGACTGGACTTGTGTCCTCTCCCAGTGGCTGGACTAGTAGTGCCGCCCTGCTCTTTGCTTGCCTTGTCTGTACTCCTTCTGACTGGTCGCTCAGACCCTTGTCTCAGAGGTTGGACTAGTAGTGCCGCCCTGAGCTGTTTGTTTAGGACTTTCCCCTATGCAGTCTAGGGGGTGTGTCAAACATGTCTATTTGTTATGTTTGTATAGACTGTATAGGGTAGCCTCTTAGAGGGTACAACACTTAGCTATATGTGTGTACTCTCCCTCTATCACTATCATTCAATTTTCTGATAGGGCGCTAAACCAATGAGGCGTGAAAATTAAAATGTAGTGCGTGTGCGCTAATTTGTTTCGAGCATGACAAGACCTGTGGACTCGTAATTCGGCGGAAAATTTTTCCGGTAAATACATTTGTTGAAAAAATCAAAAGACAACCGGCAGACTTCTAATAGATTTGTTGTATTGAAATAAATACAGAATTAAATTCGGTTTTGAGAGTACCTTGAAGTGTTTTTAAACATATTCATTTCCCCAAAACAAACCTCTGTAGCTATTTATATATGCTTTTGTTTTCGGACAACTCGAGAATGACAAGTTTATGGCTTGACTTTTTTTTTGGGCCGCAAATGCGGTAGAGACAAAGCCGCATTTTTTTATCATCACGGGACGCGCTACACTCTGGGACAAAATTATGTGCTTCGAAACAAAATCGTGTTTTCGTGTTTCTCGACAAACAAATGTCCAACGAATTTTGATTAGGGCATTTTGCGTTTTTTTCGCTCGAACTGCGCTTGGACCTCGGGAAAAATATCGCGCCAGCCACAATGGTGACGAAATCGGGCTGGCGCGGGTGGGAAAATGTCCGAAACGGGCGAGGGTTACTTCTACTGACCATTCGTGGAGCTTTTTTCCTGTAGTTTCTGACTAACGGTGGAACCCGACTGATAAAACATATTGCGAACTCGCTAATTCTGATTGTTTATATTGTATCACTGATCGTACATGTTATAGAGGCCCCTAATACTGAGCGCCGATGTATTTTCCCCAAATAGTATGTTTGATTACGGTGGAGTAGCTTTCCTTGCGTTTCAAAGCGTTTGAATAACAGACTAGAATGGTTGGATATGGTATTTTGCGAAAACGAACTTTTTGGACCTGCCCTAGTGATCAGCACGATTTCGGTCGGGAAGTCGCATTCTGGTTTTTACCGCGTACACCTCCCATTTTTTGTCTGGCGCAGAAGACCACACCACCACATGCTCGTGTCAACCAGCTCCCCAGCCCTTGCGCTCGGCGACAAGACCAATGATTCAAGGGTATTTTGTTAAATTATATAAATTATATATAATTGTAGGCTTGGTAGGTGTTATTGAAACCTACTATAGAGGGTACAATCCCCTCCTTGTATCCCTCTCTCTTCTAATCTCGATCTCTTTTCTCTCGTAACTTTTGGTCCCTTCCTAAACCCTCGCGCCTACTTTCATGGCCGCCTAGCTATTCTAGTTCTAACATGGTACCAGAGCAGGTTGCCCCTTACGGGCCTGCTCCTCGCGCTTCCGCCGCGTACTCGCTCTTCTTTCGTCCCTTCCGTGTCGCCGTGGCGGCTGTGCCGAGCTGCCATGGCGGCTTCGTGGTGCTGCCGTCGCAGCCCCGACGCGCTGCCGTGCCGAGCTGCCACGCCGTGGCTACGTCGTCGTGCTGCCGTAGCAGCGTCGACGTGCCGCCACGACATCGACGCCGCGCTGTGGTGGCGTCGTCATGCTTTTGTGGTGGCGTCGATGGGCGGCAGCGGGCCGCACGTCGTTTTAGGCGCCGCCAGCTTGCCCGCACATCAGCCAGCACCGTGTAAGCCACAGCGCCTTGCTGTCGCAACGCCACCTCCCCCACCACCCCTAGTTGCAGCCGCAGATGCTGCGTTCCCGGTCGTCGCGGGCCCGTGCATGCTGCGGGCGTCGCGAGTTTCGCCGTCACCGCAGCCGCCACCGTCGCTGCCGCCGTCGTCAACACTGCCGCCGCCACCGCCGTGCCGCCATCCGCGCCGTTGCCGCTGCCCGTCGTCGACCGCGCCGCCACCGCGCCGCTGACGCCGTTGCTGCCCTCGCCGGGGGTGGCACCACCTCGTACGAGGGATAGCAGCCTCTCCTGTTGCAGGACATGGGGAGGGGTGCACGGGCTTGGGGGTGTTGGGTGTTGGGTGGGCTTGAGACTACCAAGCTAGGGGGTGTGTTAAATTATATAGGTTATCTATAATTGTAGGCTTGGTAGGTGTTGTTGAAACCTACTGTAGAGGGTACAACCCCCTCCTTGTATCCCTCTCTCTTCTAATCTCGATCTCTTTTCTCTCGTAACTTTTGGTCCCTTCCTAAACCCTCACGCCTACTTTCATGGCCGCCTAGCTAGTCTAGTTCTAGCATATTTCACCCTGATTACCTTGCCAGTGGCCACTTTTTGGAGTTAACCCTGATTTTGTAAAAGTAATAAAGTGTTTTGGGGCCGAATCGGCCCCAAGCACCCTTTCAAATCAGGGTGAAATCATTATGCTTCCCTGATGCCACAGGGTGCCCTTAAACCAATCTCGGGCCTTGCTCGGCGAGTTCATGTGTCGATCCGAGATCCAAGGTTCAAATTCCCAGCCGCTGGGAGCAGGTCCCAAAATAGTCGGGTGAAATGCGCTGATTGCCCTGATTTTTTTGTGTATTTTTTACGGTACTCAAAAAAATCTGACTCTGATTTTTTTTTTACTCTGATTGGAAAAGAGTGCGCTTTTTTCTACCCGTTCAAAAAGCCGTGTTGCGGATCTGCTACCCTGACGCAACAGGGTCCGCTGGAAAAGACCCTGATACACTGTCCCTCAGGGTCCGGATTCGTGCGAGATTTCCACCAGATGAGTACAGCCACGTCCCGTGCCAGTCGCACTTTCGTGACCTCTTTCCGGCTCTCATCGCACATGCGCTAGGGAATATTCCACCGCATAACAATGTGCGCTGGCTGCGCGGCGCTCACCAATTGGTGCCTTTGGCAGCAATCCTGCTTTGCTGCCACCATCCCTCACCCACGTTGCCTCTCCCTCCCCCTTTTTCTGGGTGGCAGTCGTATGTGGTTGCTACTGCAGCATGCAGCCACCTTTTACGCTCAGAGCCGAAGCTCCCTCTGAGCGGTCCGCGTCGGCTGCTTGACTGCACGTCGATCGAACCTCTCGAGGTCGATGTGCTTCCTGCACTAATGTCTCCTTGCTCAAAGCTCCCCAAACTTCTCCCTCCATCCATTATGTCTCGTCTCTTCCAGCGATACCTTCCAGCCTTTCCTTCCTCTTCTTATGGAGGGCATTGTCGATGATCAGTCAGAGGAACCCCCTCCTAGAAACGGCCTTAGCGTTCTTGGGGTATTCCCCCTCCTGCCCCCTAGAGTGGCTCGATCCCCGCAGTCTAGTCCTTCCCATGCCCATCGCTCTACCGCTCCGCCTGTCCAGTATCCTTTCGAGCCGATCTCCTCTCGCTTCGAGTCGCATGCCAAGCACATCGCACCTCGACCTCGATTTAGAGCATGGAGAGGGCACCTCGTCCGCCGCGGATCGCACTCCGTCATATTGTTACGCCGCGCCGCCAAGCGGAAGGCTAGCGTCATGTGGACCCAACGGCATCTTCCCTGGGCACCGCCGCCAATGAGGCTTGCAGTTCCGTCGTCTCCGCCTGTTCAGCCGAACCCATCGCTCGAGACCCTGCCCCCTGCTGACGCCGAGTGTGAGATTATAAAGAGGCGGTTTGTTGATGATTGGTCCCGCCGCTTTCCCTGGCTGCGTCTTACTTGCTTGAAAAACGGTCGTCCCTCCTTGAAGTGCGCAATTTGCTTGAAGTACGGGGACCCGTTCTCCAATACGAACTATGGGAAGAAGGGTTTAGGCGCCTGCGATCTCCAAGTCTGCAGTATCCGCATCCATTTGGGGACCCACGCGCACAAGAAGGCGTTAAAGGCTCAGGCGGACCGAGAGATGGAGATGGCCCAGCAGAAGATGCTGGAACGATTTCGGGATTCTGACGCGTCCACGAAGCACCTAATCCGCTGCCTCCATATTGCCATGTCCGTCTGCAAGGCCGACGCCCCGATTGCCCTCTATGTCGCCCTCTGTTTCTTTCTGGCTGCAGAAGGTTTGCCGGATTTTCCCCAAGGTGGGGCGTATGGGACCTACTACATAGAGTGAGTACAATATCTACTGCCCGCCCTGTAAGACATGTGTGTTGTTGCTCCGGACGTCCACTTGATGTCCTCTGTGTAAGTGCGTCTGTTGTATAGGTGTTCCCTCTTAGTACATCACACCATGGCCTTACTCTATCTCGATGTGCCTCTCCCCCGCCCATCCTACACTTACGGTTTCAAGCAGATGACGAAGGCCATCTCTGGCTACCTGCGTGAGGAACAGCTGAGGCACATAAATCTTCACCATTTCTTGGCATTGCAATCGATGAGAGTACGGATTGAGTTCATGGGAAGCATCTTATTCTCTATGCTACCTTCTTCCATGGAAGCGCTGTCGTCACCGAATTCGTTACTCTGCTGACTGTCGAGCGGACGGATGCGGCCTCATTGACAGCAGTCCTTCTCCAGTTTCTTCAATCGGTCGGCATTGACCTTCAACGCATCGTCGGCATGTCGACGGACGGGGCGTCCGTGATGATGGGTGCACAAACGAGAGTGGTGACGAGGATCAGGTAGCGGATTGAGCATTTGGCATCCTTCCATTGCATCGCTCACAGGTAAGTCGCGAGACATGCTTGCTGGAAGGTTTGCCTTATTTATATTACCCCCACTTATGATTTGCCTTTCTCCCCTCTCTCTGTCACTCCCGCCCTAAGTGTTCAGGGAGGCCTTAGCGGCCAAGGACACCGCCAAAAGCGTCACAGAGATGAACATCATCGACGTGCTCATTCGGGCCTTTGCGGACCTCGTTGGTCACAGCAATATCGTTCACCACCCTTCAAGAACTTCTGGCTCGTGTACTACTTAACGAATTTGGAAGCCCAGGGCATCAACGCCATTCGCTGGCTGGCGCATGGGGAAGCTGTCTCTCGCTTTGTGGAGATTCTTCCTGTTGTTGCCTTTCTGCTCCGCGAGCATCCGGGGGGGTGGTATGAAGTGGTCACATCCTTAAAGGTGTAGTTTATGCTGTTATTCCTTGCCGATATTCTCGCGGAGATGAACCACTTCATCATGCGCTTCCAGCAGCGACAGGTGAGCATTCCGCTAACACATATGCATGGGATTTAACGGAGTATTGCTTGTCGTGTTAATCTGCGACTAGTCTGCGACTGTTCACATACTTATTTCATACGCATTTGCTTGGTACCCTCCCTTTCCCTATATGTTGAAGGTCGACCTCACAGTGGTGGCATCGCTTGTTGAGAACACTTGCAACCGCATCACGGACCGCTACATCAAGTGCGGCAGCGGCCTCTTCTTTGGCAATGGTGGCAGCGAGAGGCTGTGTGAGTTCCTGGTGATGCATGGATCCCCGGACAAGCGAACCGTGCGCATCAAAGGCGTGGATTCGAAAGGCAACGCACATGCCTTCGAATACGTGTTGCATGAGAGGATGATCGACGGCCACACAACACGGAGCGACCTTGATTCTTGCGGTGTCGTGTGCCGGAAGTTCGCTATAGACAGCGTTGGCAAATTCGCGGTCGATTCAGGGACCTGGTGAACGTGGATGGATCCCGCCTCTTTGACCAAGTCCTACCCCCTGGACGATGAGGTTCGGCTGGCTCGTTGCAAGAAGCACCTAAAGCAGATGGACGACCTGTTCGGCAACAGCTGCCTGGTGAGACTGCGCCATATATGTTTTCCAGCTTGCCTTGTGAATAACCAGCGTGATTCCAACCATTGCAATAACAAGTAGTGCTACATTGCACTTACAAGACTCCACCCCCCCCCCCCATTTGATTGCTTTGCATGAGAAGGCTTTGACTATAACGCGGCTCTGCGGGAGACTCCACCCCCCCCTAGATTTTCACCGCGACGATGATGTCCCAGCACAAGGACGATGATTTCCAGCGAGCCCTCACCCTCACGCTTAACAACAATGACTGGCAGAGGAGCTATTCCAACATTCTTCGACTCTGGCAAGCTGTTGCCGTGCTCCGCTCAGCCCTGTGGAGTGTGAGCGGGGATTTTCAAGAAAAACTTGATTAAGACCTGGGGTCGTGGGAGCATTGGTGATGATTGTCTAGGGGATCGTATGCGCTGCTCTTTCTTCAGTATCCCATGGACTGGTTCAATGTGGTCGCTGTTTCACGGGGCGAAGTCCCGGCGCCCTCTCCAGGATTTTGAGCTCGGCTAATCCCACCCGTGTTGAGCCAGCTGATGTCACAAGTGAGCCATTCCACTGGTAGAGTCCACTGCTGTTGGAGATGTCTAGAGTAGAGTAATCAATAGAGAAGTGTAAGCAATAGAGTTCGCTAGGCAGTGGCACTAGAGCTGGTTGATGGAGGCTCATGTCGTAGCATCTAGGATATATTTTAATGCCCGCAGGCAGCTGCTAGACCATTGTACTAATCCGTGACATATAATCTAATGTAATAGGCTTGCTTGCTTCGCCTTTGTTGATGCCAACAGGGTGTGAATCTATCTACCCAGAGATTGTCCGAGCGGTTTTTTTAACCCTTGCAAATCAGGCTTGGAGAGAAATTTACTCTGGCTGACAGGGTAGTTTTTTTTTTCCACCCTGATTCCTAGGAGTGGCCTAAAACCAATTTTGGGCCCTAGCTGGGAGTGTCATTTTTAGACTAAATATCAACTCCTACCCAAGGCCCGAAATTGGTTTAAGGCCACTCTTAGAAATCAGAGTTGGAAAAAAAAATTACCCTGACGGTCAGAGATAAAGAGAATCTTAGTCTGATTTGACAGGGTAATTTTTTTCGAAAGACTTTGCTTTAAGTGTAGAACTTCTTGCACCCTTTCTAGCTGTGAGAGTACGACCCTGTTCCATTCCTTTCTCCTTTCCATTTCATTCCTCGTTCCATCTTGATCCATTTGGTTTTTATCTCATTCCATTTGGATTCCTATTTCTCCTTTTCCATAAACCTTTGGTTTATCCTGTTATCATCATTATATCACCGACCAGGCTCGGATGTACTGGTGCGCTCTATCTAGCGTAATCCTGCCGTAATCACTTAAAGCAAATAGCCTCGCATGGTTATACGCAGGGTGATTCTATTTTCTAGAAGAGTCTATTCCCTTGGGATAAGATAAACCTGGTTACCTGATGTACTTTGGAAGTATAAAAGCGCCTTGTACTGATCGATAGTGCAACCTTTCCTCGACACATTCGATCCTGTGACACTTGGTAATAAGAGCTTTTCTCACTCTGCTGCGCTCAGCTAAGCAGCAGCAGCGGGGGATCCTGCCTCGAAAAACCGCCGGGGGCGACCAATTCGACGCCGATTCTGGTAAGCACCAGCTCCGCGCTTTTTCGAATTACCCCCCCCCCCCCCCCCCCCCCCCCGCGCGTGTTTTGAACAGGATGGCAAACTTCGACAACACCGAGGTTACCCAGCAGCTCTTCGCGCGCATCGCAGCCCTACATGAGGAGATGCGAGCCGATCGCGAAGCTTGGCGAAACGAGTTCGAGCGAGTAACTCGACTCGCCGGAGCGCAACAAGAAACGACAGCGGCGACGACGCAGCAGTCGCAGCAGTTTCTCGAGGCTCTGAAACCGCGCCCACCTGAGCCGTTCGATCCGAGCGATCGAAACTCCGACGTCCGCAGATGGATCGCCGGCAAGGAGATCTACTTCGCAGCCGTCGGATGGAGCTCGCCAGCCTGGGACGGTCAACGCGTACGACTCGCGGCGACACTGATGCGAGGGCCGGCACTCGAGTGGATCGGCGGTAACAACACCTTCATCCACGGCGAAGCCACGTGGCAGCAGTTCCGCACCGACCTGCTGAAACGTTTCGAGCCGATAAATTCGGGTTTCCTTGCCCGCGAAAAAATTCATCGCCATCGACAGTTCGGGAGTGTAGCGCAGTACACGCAGCAGATGGAGGAATTTTATAACCGCATTCCCGACCTGGCCGAAGGGAAAAAAGTACAATCGTACCTCGCTGGGCTGAAGACCGAAGTCAAACGACAAGTGGCAGCGACAAACTATGCGAGCTACAGTGACGTCGTATCGGCCGCAGAACGCTTCGACATGGTCAACGACAGGACACGACGGACGCACGTTGGCAGTACACGACAGGGCAACCGCTCGGCTCACACCACGTTCGCCGACCCGATGGAAGTCGACAGGTTCGAAGGGCGGCCACGTCTGAAAAACACCAACTACACGTGTGATTTCTGCGGGGTGCAGGGTCATCGAATCTTCGACTGCAACAAAATGAAAACCGCACGCGCTGAGTATCGGGCACGCAACAGTGGCGGAAATCCTTCGGCCAATCAGAAGCCAAAAAACAGGACTCGCCAGTGATTGCGGATCTAGCATACGAAAAAGAAAAGATCCGAAAGCGGCCGCGGACTTCCGGAAAAATCAACTCCGACGCAGCTGATTCGACGCGAACAGGAGAAAATGATGGGGAAAAATCTCCACCCCACGACCAATCTTTGCCAGAGGAAATCGCCGAGGAAAAATATAACTCCGCGAAAAAGGACTCTGCCAAGACAGGGAAACCCCTTGAAGACCCAAGAAATTATAAGGATTCGTTAAAGTTATCTTACAAAGATGCTTTAATGAAAACTTGTAATTCTCGAGGGGCTAGAGCCTTGGAGAAATTTCTGGAGGGACTCCAAGAAGAAGCATGAAATTGTGGAGATCGTACCGGTACCGGGACCAAATTAAGGAGTGTGGAAAGAAGCCGACCTTTCAACGGAGTCAACGTCCTCTCCCGACACCAGCCCACATCGACTACCCGTTCCCCAGGGAAGACATCGGTGGAGCTGAAGCAGCTCAAAAGGAAGCTGCGGGTCTAGAAGAAGCTGCAAAAACCCCGAATTCCTTCTTCTTCGGATGCATCCGACTCGGCAACTTCGTCAACGACACGAATAGTCGTCATGGAAACTCCGGGCCCAGGAGAAGATCCTTTCTCCAAGCAGCCTCGGCCAGCTGCCAGCTCAGGAGTAGGAAGCAACGAATATTGGGATGTACCCTAGGACCCAATCAATGAAACTATCTTTGGGTACTCCAAGCAACGCCTGCCCCTCGTGCTCGAGGTCATCTGCAAAGGACGATGCCTCCAAGCACTCGTGGACAGCAGAGCATCACACATTGTATGCGACAAGGCAACCATCGATCGACTTCGAGAAGAGTACAAGCCATCAGCGTTTTCTGTAACGATGGTGGACGGCAGCAAGTTACCAGTATACGGCTAAGCAGTGCTACACCTACAAATCGGTCCACTGCACTGGAAACCTGCTCTCCCCATCACCAACATAAAAGGGCTTGACTTGATCTTCGGGCGAGACTTCCTCAAGAAATTCATCCCCGAGATCAACTGGGTAAACTGCACCGCAAGCATCTACAACAAAGGAAGGAGAGTCTGGTTACCCAACTGGACGATACAGAGAATATCCCAGTGGAGACACTCGCCAGATTCGAGAAGGACGTGAAGCGAACCGCCACCGGGTTCCTGGCGATAGCAACAGAGGTGGAGAATGACGGAGAGAAAGCCTCCGAAACTCCAGAAAAAAACAAGGACTTACTGAAGGAGTTCCAAGACATTCTTCCCGACGACCTCCCGGACGAACTACCGCCATACCGAACGCACCAACACGAGATCGTGGAGGAACCAGGTTCGAAACCAACCTTCCGAGCACCATATCGGCTAAGCCCCACAGAACTAGCCGACATGAAGAAGCAGATTGAGTATCTCCTCGCCAAAGGACTCATCCGACCATCCACTTTGCCATACGGTGCCCCAGTACTCTTCACACCAAAACCGGACGGAAGCCTACGCATGTGCATCTACTACCGAGCTCTCAACAAGCAGACCATCAAGAACAAATATCCGATACCACGAATCCATGACCTGCTTGACCAGCTTCGGGGAGCTACGGTATTTTCAAAACTAGATCTACGGTCCGGATACTGGCAGATAAGAATGGCGGACGATTCCGTTCACAAAATTGCCTTCCGAACTCGGTACGGATCGTACGAGTATTTGGTCATGCCGTTCGGACTCACCAACGCATCTGCAACTTTCCAAGCAGAGAAGAAACATATCCTACGCCCACTCTTGGACGAATGCGTGGTGGTGTACCTGGACGACATCCTCATCTACTCGCGCGACATGCAAGAACACGTCGAGCGCCAACGACGCGTCTTTGAAATTCTTCGACGAGAATGCTTCTACGTCAAACTATCCAAGAGTGACTTCGCCCTCGAGAAGGTCCAATTCCTCGGACATATCGTAAGCGCTCAAGGAGTTCACGTCGACCCCAAGAAAATCGAAGCCCTGCGTACGTGGAAGACACCCGAGAACGTGAAGGAGTTACAGCAGTTCCTTGGCTTTGCCAACTACTACAGCAGTTCCTTGGCTTTGCAATACGCGAAGATCGCCGCGCCACTCACAAATCTGCTAAAGAAGAACACGCCCTATAAATGGGAGCTACAATACCAGGAAGCCGTGGAACAGCTGAAACAAGCACTCACGTCCGCACCCGTACTCATCTTGCCAGACCCCGAACGCGACTACGTCATCGAAGCTGACGCCAGCGACCAGACAGTGGGAGCAGTCTTGATGCAAGACCAGGGGAATGGCCTGCAACCAATTGCCTACCTCAGCAAAAAATTACATGGAGCAGAACTCAACTACCCGATACACGACAAGGAGGCCCTTGCTATCATCATCGCCTTCAAACATGGAGATGTTATCTAGAAGGACGCAAGACGACAGTCTACACCGACCATTGCAGCCTAAAATATTTGAAGACGCAACCAAGCCTCTCCAGGCGACAGGTCCGGTGGATTGACTTCCTCGAGACACACTTCCACTTCGACATCGTGTACAAGCCCGGCCACAAAAATCAAAGCAGACGCGCTTAGCCGGCCTGCACACGTTGCCGCTATCCAAGTTGAAGGGATGGATCCACTCCTCAAGGGACTCTTCATACACGGGTATACCATCGACCCAGAAATTCCCTTAACAGAAAAGCGACATCTGCTACAGTGGGACAGCGACATCGCGTACCGGAAAGGATCAACGAAGATCTGGGTACCTAATTACCCTCCATTGCGCCAGTTACTACTCGAAGAATACCACGACGTCCTGTACGCGGGACACTTTGGTAGCAACAAGACGCTCACCGGTATCGCCAAACACTACTACTGGCCCCACATGGCAGATAACATACAGAATTTCGTCACCTCGTGCACTACATGTCAGCGGATGAAGAGCAGCAAGCAGAAAAAGGCGGGTCTGCTACAACCTCTTCCTATCCCAGAACAGCCATGGCAAGTGGTCAGCCTGGACTTCATCACCAGGCTACCAACTACCACAAGCGGTTATGA
Source organism: Closterium sp. NIES-67 (assembly GCA_027943415.1). Lineage (NCBI taxonomy): Eukaryota > Viridiplantae > Streptophyta > Zygnematophyceae > Desmidiales > Closteriaceae > Closterium > Closterium sp. NIES-67. Next base: position 102,266 of record BQMB01000667.1, on the reverse strand, counting down.
CGCGATCCTCGTCGTCATTGACAAGTTCTCCAAAATGGGGCACTTCATCCCGACACACACCACAGCACGCACCGAGGAGACAGCACAACTCTTTGTTCACTACATCATCTCCCAACATGGCATTCCAACCACACTCATCTCCGACCGAGACCCTAAGTTCACCAGTAAATTCTGGAAAGAACTGATGTCTCTACTCGGGACCAAACTCGCCATGTCATCCGCCTACCATCCGCAGACAGATGGACAGACCGAGCGCCTCAACCAAATTGTGGAGAAACTCCTCTGCGCAGCCTGCAAGGACAACATCTCCAAATGGAACTTGCATCTGCCCATCCTGGAGTTTGCCTACAACAATGCTACTCACGCCGCTACTGGACAGACGCCGTTCTTCCTCTGTTACGGACGCCACCCACTCACACCTCAACAGCCAACCATACCAGCCACAGTCCAACCCGCTCATGATTTCATCACGACCATGCACAAACTTTAAGATCGGACCCACAAGCGCCTTCTCGACATCCAGCAACAACAAAAGCGCCATGCCGATCGCCACCGCACAGACCACACCATCACCGTGGGAGACCGAGTACTACTCGACACACGCAATCTTGACATCAGCCATCTCCCATCCAAATTGCGACCTCGCTTCTGCGGGCCTTTTCTCGTTGAAGCACAGGTCACTCCTGTTACCTTCCGCTTACGCCTGCCAGCTACCTGGAAGATTCACAACGCCTTCCATGTCCAACTCTTGAAGCCCTACCGAGATCCCAACACGGTCCTCTCTGGATGCCAACCGCCGCCGCCGCCGCCCGTCCTCGTCCATGATGAACCCAAGTACGAGGTCGAGTCCGTGCTTGCTCACCGCCGTCAACGGAATGGCACCGTAGAGCTTCTCATCTGTTGGAACGGTTATGATCCTTCAGAAGATAGTTAGGTCTCTGAATCCAAGATGGATCACGCTCGTCGTCCTCTTCGCGACTACCTTGTCAAGCAGGGTGTTACGTCTACCACCCAGCTTTGAGGGGGGGAAGTATGAGAGTACGACCCCGTTCCATTCCTTTCTCCTTTCCATTTCATTCCTCATTCCATCTTGATCCATTTGGTTTTAATCTCATTCCATTTGGATTCCTATTTCTCCTGTTCCATAAACCTTTGGTTTATACTGTTATCATCATTATATCACCGACCAGGCTCGAGATGTACTGGTGCGCTATATCTAGTGTAATCCTTCCGTAATCCCTTAGAGCCAATAGCCTCGCGTGGCTATACGCAGGGTGATTTTATTTTCTAGAAGAGTCTATTCCCTTGGGATAAGATAAACCTGGTTACCTGATGTACTTTGGAAGTATAAAAGCGCCTTGTACTGATCGATAGTGCAACCTTTCCTTGACACATTCGATCCTGTGACACTAGCCTTGGCCGTTTAAGGAGCATTTGACAAGAATGAAGTAGGCAGCACTGAGGTGTGGAAAGAAGTGTATTCTGTAGCGGATTTGCGCGTGCGGGGCGAGATTGGGGGATGGGACGGAAAACAATTCTGGTGCGCGAGAGGGGAATCAGATTTACAAGGGCGACAGAGGGGGAATAAAAAAACCACCTGCTCGGGATTGGTTGGGTAACGGAAGGGCGTATGCGACGTGGCGTGTCTTGCTGTAGTGTAGAGGACTTAGCGGGAAAAACAAAAAACAAAAAACAAAAAAAAAGGTACGCATGAAGTCCTTTTCAGGTCCTTTTTTTTTTTCGGGCGGGTGCTCCAAAGTCGAGCGCCTAGCTTTCACGAGCGAATTGGGCCAATATAGGGTAGTCTGGTTACCTCGTAGGCATTTTTCAGTCTAAAGCAGATGACCATTGTTGTTTGTTTTGCGTTCCTCCCGCAACAGTGTAAGGTTTGAGAACGTCCCATCTACACGTTTGGAGGTCTCCGTATCAGATACGGTAACTGTTGCAGATCTTTGGGCCTGTGTCGATTGAGCCGTTGCCCCTACGTTTAGACCAATGGGCCTGTAAATAGACATGTGGCATCTTATGAATGGGCGATTCTCTCAAAGTTCCTAGTTTAGCAAAGTAATCAAGCTCTAGTACATCTTATACCCAACTTGAGTATAAGGTGCATTATCAGGCCACAAGCTTGTAGGAAGACTCTCCTCTTCAACACTTAACCTTACGGCACCTTCACTCTTCAAGTACAAGGCCCTCTCCTTCAACCACATCCAAGATTGTGGTCCCCTCTCAAGCTTGTTGTCTTCTCCCAAGCTCAAGACCCTTTCGCGAGTGCGAGTCCTCCTCTATCAAGAACCACTCCCAAGATTCTACATCTCCTCTACTTTGTAAGAAACGCATAAGTAAGTCTCTCACTCTTCTTCACAAGCATCTCACCCTCGACAAGTCCCATTTTACTCACTTGAGTACCTTTCCTCTATTTCTTTACTAGCATATTATAATCCAATTTATATGTGCTATAGTTCTACTATTGCACTCTTAACATATTCAACCATACAATCATACTTGTTTGTCTTTATCTAAATTCTTATCTGGTGTCAGAGTCTGTATTATTCTCATTTCTTGCTTCCGCAAAGCTCATTATATATATATAAAGAAAGGGGGGGGGGGGGGGGCATAAAAGGCTCTGCACTCACCCCCCTCCTTCTCCATGCCTCCCACATTCACGTAAGACAATCAAAAGCACACCACTTCACAAGAGGAATCTAGCTCTTCTGAAGAGAGCGGCGCCAAGACAAGAGGAGGTGATACCACATCAACTCCGTCTCATCCTAATCCCCCCTATATCCACATGTCTACTCCTTCCCCTCTTATTCCCAAGCTAGAAGTGCCACAGTTCAATGGAAGGACTTCCAAGCATAGAGTATCCATTTCCAATTGGCCGCCACTCTCCTAGAGTGGTGGCTTGTTCATTATAGTTCTCTTTCTCCTCCTTCATCTGAAGTCCCTCAAACAGATCAGTATGCATGGGTAAAGTAGAATGCCGAAGCCTACCTCTACCTTTTCAACTCAGTTCAAGACCAGTACGCCAAGTCGCTATTGCCATGCACCAGTCATCGCGACAGTGCGAAGCGTGCGTGGGAAAGGCTAAAAAGACTCCATCAACTACGCACCGAGAGCACCAAGACAAAAATGTGGGGGAAAATCTCCAACTTGCGGATGGAGCAAAAGGAGACTATCCCCAAGTACTTGGAGCGCGCGGCGATCCGCCATTATCCCCACATCCATCCGTCAGTCACTGTTGCCAACATGGAGTCCACTTCCACTGCAGGCGAAGGACCACTCACCTTTCTCAACCCCGACGGCAAGCCTGTCTCCATCGCAGGTGTTCTCTTGGTCCCCAACCTTGGAGCCAACCTGTTGTTAGTGGGACAGGAGAAAGGTTGCACTGTTTCCTTCACTAGTGGTTCCATGCAGATTCGCACAGAGTCGGGATTCATCATTGCACATGGTGAGCGAGCGGGACGCCATTACCGCCTCCAGCTCGATGTGAACTCGGAGAACCGTCGCCTCCACGGCTACACTGCCGCTGCAGCCATTACCGTCAAGCCACATCTAGGTACGTCCACTACTCCCCAAATGTGGTATTATCGTCTAGGCCACCCAGGAGATTCAGCCATGAAGACCATCACAGCTCATGCAAGCCTGGAAGGCCTCAGCATCACCTCAAGTTCCCAGTCATCCTCATCCTCCTCGTCTCCTCGTCCCACCTGTTTTGAAGCAAAGCATGCATATCATCCTCATCCCCCCATCAATGTGCAAGTGTCAAGTCCCCTAGAGCTGGTCCATAGTGACATTGTTGGTCTAGCTCGCACAGGCAAGCGCTTCATCATGACACTCATTGATCATAAGACACGCTTTGCATGGGTCTTTCTTCTTGTCTCAAAAGACCAAGTCCCTGATGCATTCAAAGTCTGACAAGTCTACATTGAGAGGCAAACCGACTTCAAAGTCAAGGCCCTACATTCCGACCGAGAGGGGGAGTACATGGGTAAGTCATTCCAGTCTTATCTCTCATCCCTTGGCATTGGTCATAACCTTTCGTGTCCATATACCCCTCAGCAAATGGCATTGCTGAGAGGTTTAACCGCACCTTGCAAGAAATTGCAAGATCCCTTCTCCTCCATATGAAGCTAGGTGATGCATGGTGGGGAGACGCGGTGAACCATGCTGTTCACCTGACCAACCGCTGCCCTTCCAACAGGTATAACCCCGTATGAAGCATGGTATAGGGCAAAGCCCGACGTTACCATGTTAAGGGTGTTTGGGTGCATGGGGCATCGCATTCCTGATGAGAAGAGAGGAAAGTTTGAGAGTAAGATACGATGGGGGATGCAGCTTGGGGTGAGCATGGAAAGTAAGGGCTGGATGCTTTGGGATCCTCTCCTCTCCAAGGAGATTGTGCGCAGGGACGTGATCTTTCATGAAGACATGTCCCTTGCTCAATGGAAAGCAAAATTTCTCCCTCCTTCTACCTCTCCCGAAGATGTCTCCCCCACTCCAACAGAGCTTGTCCCAACAGCAGCGGTGAATCATGCATCTCGTGCATTAGACCCAATCACCGCAGCCGTCACCCCCAGAGTCAACACATGAGCAGTTATGAGCTCTAGTGGATTCATCTCCAAAACTAGTGTCTTCATCACCCGCTGAAAGTCTCCAGACATTCCCAGTTGCAGCAGATCCCCTTCCTCCCTCCGATCGTGTGGCGGGACCTGTTCTAGTGACAACACCAACTCCCGCCCCACCCAGCGTCCCAAGTGGCAACACGAGTCAGCAAGGAGTCAGTGAGAATGCAGAGCAGCCTAAGAGAGTGGGCAAGCCAGTACAGCATATGAACATCGCAGTTGGTGCAATCTTCCCTGTCACACCCAGGTGCACAAAGTCTCACTGCATGGAGTGCAAGGTAGCTGCCATATGTCATGCCATCAGCTGTCTCCCACCTGAGCCATCCACGCATAAGCAAGCAATGGCTGGTGCTCAGAGAAAGAAGTGGGTAAAGGCAGAGAGAGAGGAGATAGACAGTCTCCTTGCACAAGGCACATGGGTGAAGGTACTACTCCCCCCTGGTAAGAAAGCACTGAAGTTCAAGTGGACATATAGAGTGAAAGAGAAGGGAGATGGTACCCTTGACAGGTACAAGGCACGCTTGGTAGCAAAAGGTTTCTCACAGATTCCAGGTTCGGACTACAATGAGATGTTCTCAGTTGTGGCCAAGTACACCACACTCAGGTGCCTCTTGGTGATGGCCTTAGTGAAGGGTATTCATATCCATCAAATGGATGTGAAGAATGCCTTCTCGTATGGTAAGCTCGATGAAGAGATTTGCATGGAGCAGCCCGAGGCGATGGTACCAACAAGGTCTGTAAATTGCCCGAGTCTCTCTATGGGCTTAAGAAAGCACCACGAGTCTGGTTTCACACACTTGAGGTCGCACTCCTGTCCCAAGGTTTCACCAAGTCACTGTTCGACCCTGCATTGTACCTGCTACACACAAGTGAGGGGGAGTCATTCTGGCTCCTAGTCTATGTGGATGACATCCTCCTTGTATCAGCATCACTGAGTCTCCTCACACGCATCAAAGGTATGCTCACCCAAGACTTCATCATGAAAGACATGAGTGAGCCCTCCCACTACCTTGGTATGAACATTGTGAGAGATCGCCCATCCAATTCCCTCTTCATCTTGCAGCAGAGGTACACTGAGAAGGTTCTCTCAAGGTTTGGTCCATAGGAGGATACATCTTCATGCTTGGAGGAGCGGCCATCTCTCGGCCATTGAAGAAGTAGGGCTGTGTGGCACTATCATCTATAGAGGCAGAGTACATGGCTGTGACACACGGAGCCCAAGAGGAAGCGTGGATAAGAGGTCTCTTGAAGGAGCTTGACCTCTCACAGGAAAATCCTACTCCCCTCTTCATCGACAACACATCCGCAATCGCCCTCACCATGAATCTAGTTTTCCATGGGAGAACCAAGCACATCGGCACGCAGTACAACTACGTTTGGGAGCTAGTGGAGCAGAAAGTCGTCGAGCCTCTCTTCTGCCGCAAAAGTGAGCAAGCGGCAGACTTCCTCACCAAGGTGGTTTCTCGTGACACCTTCATCAACAACCGAGTTCAGGCAGGACTCGTTGCAGCAGCAAACATGATGTAGATTTGACACACCAACTCATGAAGCAGTTGAAGTAGTTGCAGCAGTACCGGTTAGAGGGTATGGGCTTGCAGTGAGGGGGGGTGTTCTGAGTGGCACGTGACGGGCGTGCCACATTTTTTCTCGCCACTCCAACCCCTTCCCCTCCAAAACCGCTCGTTACAATTCTTCACCGACCCCAACCCATTTCCCACCAACCAAACCTACTCTATCTACCAAATTTTCTTTCCAACCTTTCCAGTTCATCTCCTCCAACCTAAGGCCTTCCAACCACTCCTTAATTTTCCCCAACTGTCATAATCATTCCTAGTCCACCTCAACCAAGCTTCCAACAAATCCTCCTATTCATCTCCAACTCCCACCTCAAGGCACACGACTCTTCATCATTTTCCATGTGCTCTCTCTTCCTACTCATAAAAAACTCTCCAAGTCATCTACTCCAACCAATAATCCTCCTCACATGTGCCTCAAGCACATTCCTCCTTTTCCTACTCATCAACCTCTACATGCCCATAATTTATTCCCTCCTTCCTTCCTACGCCAAGTCATCCAAGTTGCCACATCATCACACAATAATCTTATGATTCCTTATATTCCTCACCTTCCAACTCAACAAAGCTTTCATTCCTCCTCCTTTCCTTCCTTTCCAACTCATCCAAGTTTTCTCCAACACTACATGGTCTACACCTCTAAGTCACCAAAGGCTCAACAACCATCACATGCTCCGCCACTATTCATCTTCACCAAGAATCATCTTCAAAGTCTCAAGAAGTTTCTCAAAGTCCAACAATGCATCTCCAAGCTCCTCTTCTTCAAGCTCCCCTTCAAGTCTTCTTCAAGCTCCTCAAGTTCACACCACTACAAAGGCTCTTTGCTAGCATTCATGTTCTATGTCTTTAGAGATGGTATTATCATGCTACCTATCTTCCTAGACTACTATGAGTGGTCTCTCTCTCATGCATGTCCTTGTATCCATCACGGATGATAAGGCTTGTACTACACCATCTTTCATATAAGTTTATGCTCTCAAAGTTCTCTCTCAAGGTTCCTAGTTTAGCGAAATAATCAAGCACTAGTACATCTTATACCCAACTTGAGTATAAGGTGCATTACCAAACCACAAGCTTGTAGGAAGACTCTCCTCCACTTCAACACTCAACCTTGTGGCACATTCACTCTTCAGGTACAAGGCCTTCTTCTTCAACCACATCCAAGTTTGTGGTCCCCTCTCAAGTTTTTGGTCTTCTCCCAAGCTCAAGACCCTTTCCCGAGTGCGAGTCCTCCTCTATCAAGAACCACTCCCAAGATTCTACATCTTCTCTACTTTGTAAGACACGCATAAGTAAGTCTCTCACTCTTCTTCACAAGCATCTCACCCTTGACAAGTCCCCTTTTACTCACTTGAGTACCTTTCCTCTATTTATTTTCTAGCACATTATAATCCCATTTATATGTGCAACAGTTCTACTGTTGCAGTCTTATCCTATTCAACCATACAATCATACTCGTTTGTCTTTATCTAAATTCTTATCACCTTGGGACTTCCGATATGAGCCTTATACTGCTGGCTCACCTCGAGACTATCCCAAAGGGTCAACTGAAGAATCTCACGGCTGGTCTCAGTTGTAGCTGATCAAGGTGAACTACTTCCACGATGACGAGGTTTCATTGTTAGTAGCTCTTCAGCGTAACTGACTAACGGTAAATGATTGCCAACTGCTCCGCAATCTCCCAGCAGGCTTCTGCAACCTTACAGTCCTTAAGAAACGTTGCTTCAAGAATTTGATGCAGTTAATGCTTCCGGAAGATATTGGGATGCTGAATTATCTCCAGAATATGCACCTGAGCTGCTGCTCCGAGCAGCACCAACTTCCTTCCTCGTTCACCCAACTGTCTTCCCTGACACGGCTTGAAATTGAGACCGGCTGTTTATAGAAGCTACGTGAGGGCATGGGGAACCTTAGCAACCTTCAGCAGCTGCACATCTTTTGGAGCTGGATCAGGGAGCTACCAGAATCCATTACGTGTCTCACCAAGCTAGAAGTCCTGACAGCCTCTTCTTGCTGGGAACTCACTTCAATACCGAGGAGGCAGGATAGACTAACAAGGCTCAAATGACTGCGGATAAGTGAATGTGAAAGGCTGACCGAGCCTCCTGAATTTCTGCCACCTTCTTTTGAGATCTTGAGCTGGGGGGGTCGGCGCCAAGTCACCCGTATGCCAGACATCTCCAATTTGTCAAGTCTTACGGGTCTATGCTTGAGTATTGTTGCTGCTTCTGGTCATGGGCTGATGGTTGGTAGAAGCTTGCCTCGATTGAAGCATTTGGAGCTGATGTTGGCCAAGAATGCCACGACGCTTCCCTTTGCCATGACCTCCCTGAATGAGCTGCGCACTTTGATTCTAGGTGCTGAGACGCTTAAGGAGCTCCCATAAAACATTGGATCGGCCTTCCCACAGATGCTAGAGTTTAGGATCTACGATGCTGAGGGGTTGAAGGAGCTGGTATTGTGGAGCTGGAGCACCTGACGTCCTTACATGTATCTAAGGCGCCCAAGCTAAATTCTCTTCCGGATTCCATTGGTGCTTTATCGAGGCTCCGGAAGCATTTTCTGAGCAATTGCTCTTCTCTAGAGCATCTGCCTGGTTCTACTGCTCAGCTTGCCTGCTTGAATGAACTAGGTGTTGCAGGCACATCTATTTGATCCCTGCCTCCTAGATTAACAGATCTGACTAGGCTGAAGAGTTTGTCTTTGTAGAAGTTGTTGGAAACAAAGAATTGGAGAAGTAACTCTTTTCTGTAGTATCGAGACTCAAGTGATACTGTGGAGTGGTCAACAACGAGTACGGCAAGTCAACGGAGGTTACACGTGGCAGTTGCGCATGTAATGAAAGCGCGTGGCAGTTGCACCTGGAGGTTATGCATGAAGGTTGCGTGGCAGCTCAGTTGCACAGTAACCGCTACTGTAAGGCATCGAGTCGCTATACGCTCGGTAGCGCAACAACAGCTGTAGTAACTGTCTTGTATTATAGAATAACTATATATATTCCTGTGTGTTGTTTGTGTTAATCAATTCTTTTGTTCTCACATACCAGTGCAAGAGGTTCATTAAGTCTCACACCACGCTTCCACAAGTACAACATCTCTCTGGGGACTTAGTCTTTGCAAAGATCCTACGAACTTATCTCAGCCCAACATGGTATGAGAGCTAGTCGAAGACTAGGTTACCACTAAGTTCGTTACAAGCATTCTCAGTTCTTCTACACGTCTATCATTCAATCTCCACATAAATCCACTTCAGGATTACAAGATATGGCATCACAGAAGGAAGTAAGATCATCCACTGGATCTCCCGGCTCAACACCTACTATGCCCCCAGTCTCTGGCCTACAGGCTGAAGAGGCGCCTGCGCAAGAAACAACCCCGGGAGCACCAACTGAGTAAGCGGCCCCTCCGACCGGCTTCGACCCAAGCTTGATGGAGTGTTTCTTCTCCTTCATGTCGACATATGAGCAGCAACAACCATCAGCACCTGCGCAATCAGTCAACAGCAACAACAACGACAACAACAACAACAACAACAACAACAACAAAACAACAACAACAACAACAACAACAACAACAACAACAACAACAACAACAACAACAACAAACAACAACAACAACAACAACAACAACAACAACAACAACAACAACAACAACAACAACAACAACAACAACAACAACAACAACAACAACAACAACAACGTCAGAGGCATCGACATTGGAGTGGCTCCTATGAGCCTGGATGGCTCGTCCTTTGCGCACGGGAATCAGCAACCCATCTATGCACCTTATCAAGCTTTATGGGCATCCTTCACGTTCATGCCGAATCGCCTTCCAGCATCGATACCCGCACACAACACGACAGCGAACGATGCACTTCAGCTACAAGCTCAGTTTGCAAACTTCCTCAAGCTGCAAACATCATACCCGTTTAACGGCAAGGACTTCTGTACTTGGTCCTTCAATTTCGAGCTCATGATAGAAGGAGCTCAGATCTTGGGATTCTTCGATGGGAACCTGCCATTTCTAGTCAATGGTACTACAAGCGACCAGGAGCAGTACACGTATCAGTCACTGATGGCGTACACCATTCTCATGCGGAACCTGTCACCAACAGAATATCAGAACTTATAGTGGCTATGGAAACTCAGCGGAACTCGCGTACAACCACTTGAAGAGCATGTATCAAGCAAATGACAGCGTAAACCAGAGCCGCCTCATGGCTCAGTTGACAACCGTTCAGATGCAGCATGGCGAGAAAGCCATGGCGTATATGAGTCGGTGCCACAGTCTCCGCAATAAGCTCCTTCGCAGCGGCGGCAACATGTCAGAAGATACGTTTGTCACCATCGTCCTCAATGGTCTTGGTCCTCAGTGGCGAACGACCCGCTCTCTTCTTCGCGCTCACGGTCGCATCTCGGAGATGCATCTTTGTGCTGAACTTCTCGCTGAACAACAGGACATGGACCTATATGAAGAGCGGCACAAGAAAAAGGCCGTACTCGAGATTGCGTTCTATGCGCATCGTCGACAAGGACCACAAGCAAGATACTATATACTGTCGTTTTGTCACCTTTGCCGCACGTCAGGACACATACGTGTTAATTGCCCTCGTCAAAATCAACACCAGCAGCAGATCCCACCGCGCCAGCTTCGCCCTTCAGGAAATCAAGTCACTTCACCCCAAGTGCACCCGCCGCCCTCCGCACCGCGACCTGTACAAGAGACAAGGAACATCGTCAGCTACATGGCAAGAACCGACTCTTGCGTCACAAAATCCCCACCGACTTACGACCCAGACAAAGTAGTCGTGCCGCCTCGACGAGAGCAGCTGAAGCCGAACCCGACATACGTCGTCATCGCTCAAAGCGAGCCGTCCGGTCGAGATACGTGGTTCTTGGACAGTTGCTGTGGGCAGCACATGTGCTCTTCAGATCGCTTCATTCAAAGTGAGCGACAACTCAGCCATGAAGTCGTCATCACTGTCGCCAACAATCAGCACCTGCGCACACAAAGGCAAGGAGTTGTTCAGCTACAATCCCTAGAAACTAACGTGGTGCTACAAATGTCGAAAGTACTAATCGCGGAAGGCTTGGGCTACAACTTGCTGAGCGTCAGTCAACTGATGGCGAAGGGGATTCATTTGGAGTGCGACTGCACTACCCAAGAGTTCATGTTGTACCACGGGAAGGGCGACCGAATCCAGAAGCGGGAGACGAAGCAGTCTATCCCGAGGATCACCTCTTGCCCAAATTCACACCCAACGGACCTCAGATTCTCGGCCTCGTCACCGCAGTCCACGGAGCTTCGATGCCACCTCCACTCGAGCGTACGACCGTCAAGCAAGCTCTAGGGGGGGAGCACAGAGAGAAATGGTGCGAAGCAATGGAAAGGGAGCTGAAGGCGCTTCACGAGCGCAACACCTGGCAAATGGTCCCTGTCGCAAAGGCACACGACAAAACAATCCTCTCAGGAAAATAGGTCTTCAAAGTGAAGACCAAAGCAGATGGCACGATCGAGCACTTCAAGGCCCGTTTGGTCGTTTGGGGCTTTGACCAGCAGTACGGGCGTGACTTCACAGAAACCTTTGCGCCCGTCAGTCGACACACGTCCCTGCGAATCTTGCTCGTAGTCGCCGCCATGCATCGCCTGCCGCTACGCCAGATCGATGTGGCAAATGCGTTCATGTACGTGCCCGTCGACGCAGAGATCTTCGTAGAGCAGCCACACGGGTTTGTCGAAGACCCCACGCTTGTCTGCCAGCTTGTGAAATCCCATTTCGGGATTAAGTAGGCCCCACGGCTCTGGCAGTAGTATCTTCACTTGTGGCTCATCTGTATCGGGTTCTTACAACTGCCGTACGACCAGGGTATGTACCGGCTCACACGAGAGCCGCCTACGTACTGCTGATCGTCTACGTAGACAACCTGCTATATGTAGGCTCGACCGATGCCGTCACCGCCTGGTTTGAAGGGGAGCTACAGCAGGACCTCACGCCCACAGTCTCCCTTTCAGTGAGCCAGTACCTCAGCTTGAACGTGCTGGACGCAGACGAGGCGATCTTTCTGAGCGCCTCAATGTATGCTGACGTCATCGCTAAGAGGTTCGACCTCACCCCGGCTACGATCTCCACCCCGTACCGCTACACCACGCCGAGTCACACGACGGACTCAACTGTACTCGCGCCCGCCGGACTACATGACTACCAGCATAATTTGGGCTGTCTCCTCTTCGCCGCTGTAACATGTCGACCGGACCTATCCTACTCGGCAGCCAACTCGCCACCTATCTCAAATGGCCCAAGGCAGAGCACGCCGAACTTAATCGCGCGCTCCACTATTTCGTCTTGACGTCAACGATCGGCCTAACTTATCATAAGACAAAGAACGCATCGCCTAAGCTAATCGGCTATGTCGATGCTGATCACGTCGGCGACCCGACAACAGGCGATCGCGAACCGGTTACGTCTACCGCCTAGAGCCCATCGGGCCTATCTCATGGCAATCGAGCAAGTAGGAGCTATTTGCGCACTCCCCTACTGAAGCAGAGTATATAGCTCTATGCATAGCCACCAAGAAAGGACTGTACCTTCGTGAGCTGATGGAAGAGGCCAAGCTCACCGCGTTACCTAGTTTCTCCTTTTGTAACAACCAATCTGCAATTCGAGTTGCGAACACGAATGGTTTCGCCAATCGCACGAAGCACATCGCGCTGCGCTACTTCTTCGTGAAAGACAAAATCGAGAAGGGGAGACTCGAGTTGTCTTACTGCCCCACGTTTTAGATGGCAGCAGATTACTTGACCAAAAAGCTTGGGATGTCGAATTTTGACTACTGCATACTGCTAACAGGGCAGCGCCACGTCACTCGTCCCGACCACGTCGACACTCCATAAATGAAGGGGAGTGTTGGAAACAAAGAATTGGAAAAGTAACCCATTTCTGTCTTATTGATACTTAAGCGATAATGGAGTGGTCAACAACAAGTACGGCGAGTCAACGGAGGTTACACGCGACAGTTGCGCGTGTAATGAAAGCGCGTGACAGTTGCACATGGAGGTTTTGCGTGGAGGTTGCGTAGCAGCTCAGTTGCACAGTAACCGCTACTGTAAGGCATCGAGTCGCTATACGCTCGGTAGCGCAACAGCAGCTGTAGTAACTGTCCTGTATTCTAGAATAACTATATATATTCCAGTATGTTGTTTGTGTTAATCAATTCTCTTGTTCTTAGATACCATTGCAAGAGGTTCATTAAGTCTCACACCACGCTTCCACAAGTACAACATCTCTCTGAGGACTTAGTCTTTGCAAAGATCATACTATCAAACCTAGAATTGAATAATGTGAGAGAGAGAGTACACAAACATATACCTAAATGTTGTACTCTCTAGAAGGTGACCCTATACAGTCTATACAAACATGATAACTACACATGTTTGACACACCCCCTGGACTGCATAGGGGAATGTTCTAGACAAGTAGCTCAGGGTGGCACTACTAGTCCAGCCTCTGAGACAAGGGTCTAAAAGACCAGTCAGAAGGAGTACAGACAAGGCAAGAACGAGTACAGGGCGGCACTACTAGTCCAACCACTGTGAGAGGACACAAGTCCAGTCTGAGTGTATACATATATATATATACGACAGTACAAAGTCAAGGCCCGAGTAAGTGAGAGACTACAGGAACCAGACCAAGCTGTAAACAGTGCCGCTGATGATCTTTAGGCGCAAGCGCCTTCGTAAAGATATCAGCTGTGTTGGCACCGGAGGCCAAGTGTACTACGCGAGCCTGGCGCCGCTGCTGTAGCTCGCGCAGGAGGAAGTACCGCAGCTGGATGTGCTTCGCTCTGCCCTCGAGTCGAGGCTCCTGACACAGGAGAATCATGGCCCTATTGTCAGCGTACAGGACCGGGGCAGAGCTAGGCCGCTCACCTAAGTCAGTGAGCAAGAAGGTCAGCCAGCGGAGCTCCTGTGCCGCCATGGCACCGGCGTAGATCTCAGCCTCACAGCTGGACTGGGCAACCGACGAGGAGCGGGTAGCTCTCCACGAGACAGCACCTGAGCCAAGGCTAAAGCAGTAGCCCTGGGAAGACCTGAGCGTCTCGGCGTCGTCTGCCCAAGAAGCGTCTGTGTGTCCAGTAAGGACCACTGGCCTGTGTCCTCCTAGCACTAACCCCATGCCCGATGTACTTGCAAGATAACGCAAAACCCTCTTAGCGGCAGACCAGTGCTGAGGTCGGTGTCTGCCTGTGGCCACAAAACGAGCCAGGATGCTGAGAGGGTATGCGAGATCTGGGCGAGTGCAAGTCATCAGGTACATGAGGCAACCCACTAGCTCAGCGTAAGGACCACTGGGATCTACCGACTCCTCAGGAACTGGAGCGGAGAGTCTGTGGTCCAGAGGAAGAGGGGTGGGCTGTGCGGAGGAGAACTGAAGGCCGAACCTCTGAAGGACCTGGCGCACCAAGTGTGACTGAGTCAGGGTGATGGTGCGGGCGGCTCTGTCCCTGGAGATCTGCAAGCCAAGGTAACGGCGCAGCTCTCCAAGGTCAGTGCAGGTGTGTCTCTTCAGCAGCTCTGCCTTCACGGAGGCCAGTGCGTCCCTGTCAGCTGTGGCAAAGACCAGGTCGTCTACGTAGACGAGGATGTAGAACGGAGTCGAGCCAGCACGAACGAAGAGCGAGGGGTCTGCAGAGGACGGAAAGAACTGCAGGTCAGCAAGAGTAGCACGCAGCGTGTCGTGCCACTCACGAGGCGCCTGGCGCAGGCCGTAGACTGGGCGCCGCAGAAGCCACTGGGTCCCAGGGGGGAAGGTGCCAGTAAAGCCCTGAGGACGACGCAGGT
Source organism: Closterium sp. NIES-67 (assembly GCA_027943415.1). Taxonomy (NCBI): domain Eukaryota; kingdom Viridiplantae; phylum Streptophyta; class Zygnematophyceae; order Desmidiales; family Closteriaceae; genus Closterium; species Closterium sp. NIES-67. Next base: position 87,230 of record BQMB01000667.1, on the reverse strand, counting down.
AGACCTGCTCGTGAAGGCTGCCCTGAAGAAAGGCAGTGGAGAAGTCGAGGGAGTGAAGCTCGTAGTCACGCTGAGCCGCTACGTGTAGCAGAACCCGAAGAGTAGTCATCTTCGGGGTAGGAGCGAAAGTCTGAAAGAAGTCCACCCCCTCGCGCTGACTGAAGCCTCTAGCCACGTAACGCGCCTTGAACACAGGCGGCTCTCCAGGAGGGCGCTTCACCTTGAAGAGCCAACGGCCATCGACCACGTTCACCCCAGGTGGGGGAACTGCGTCGACGAAGGTGCCGGTGGATCTCCAAGATGCCATCTCCTGCTCCATGGCAGCTATCCACTGAGAGGCCCAAGGTCCCGAAACCGCCTCAGCGTAAGTACGAGGGGTCGGGATGTCAAAAGCGTCTGGGTCACCCTCAGGGACTAGCAGCATGGAACAGAGATGGGGAGCAGCCTCGGACAGGAAAACAAGCTCAAACTGGCGGTCCTCCAGGACGTCACTGCCGAGGGCAGGAGCACCCCCGACAGACGGAGGACAGGCAGGGTCAGAGACCAGAGCGGAGGCGTAGTCAAGGCGGCGGGTAGAGGCGAAGTCAGCGACCGCAGCGACAAGGGCGTCAAGACTCGACACTGGAACAGACGGGTCGGTAACGAGAGAGGCAAGGACCCGAGGAACAAGAGGACGAGCGGCACGAAAGTAGTCAGACAGAGGAGGAGACGCAACGACAAGAGAGGACGGAGGAGGAGACGGGAGGAGGGGAGGACGAGACGCGTGGGAGCGGAGCAACATAGGGTGAGTGCGCGGGACGGGGGAGACAGGACGAGCACGGGAGGGGCGGCGAGACCAGACGTGAGAGGGCGGCGCCGGGTCGGGAGACAGAGGAGGGGACACGGGTGGGGAACGAGGGGGAAAACGAGCCGGGGACGAGTCCGGCGGAGGGAACACGGGGCCGTAGACGGGAAGAGGGGGAGACGGCCGGAGAGGAACAGGCGCAGGGTCAGGGGACGGAAGGCCGAGCAGACGGAGGGCGGACACCGGCGGGGACTGCTGCTGCGGCGACACAACACCAACGCCAGGGCCACAAGCTGCGCGACGGCTACCTCCCGAACCCTCCACACCGGCACCCCCAGAAGGGACACCCCCAGAGCCCGAAACACCGCCAGCACCGGTACCACCCCAGGCCCGCGGGGACAAGCCACGACAGGAGCCCCGGGACGAGTACCCACCTCAACTCCAGCACCCCCAGAGTCCACAAACAGCGGCAGCGACGACGGCGGCGGCGGCGGCGGCGGCTGCAGCGACGGCCTCGACGGCGGCGGCGGCGGAGACGACGGCTGCAGCAGCTGCGGCGACGGCGGCTGCGGAGGCGGTGGAGGAGGAGACACCGGGGGAGGGACAGACGGCGAGGACTGCGCCAAAGGACTACCAGAGTCAGAAGACTCGTCGACCGGAACGACCGACGGGAGGGGGGTGACGTGAGACACACCAGAGGGGGCCGGACGGGGGGGCGGGGGGGGGGAGGGGCAGGGGCCACCAGGGAGGGAGGAACCAGGAACAGGGGGGGAGTAACCGGGGGACCACGGTGGGGAAAGCGGCGGAAGAAGGAGACGGACTCGTCAAAGGTGACGTCGCGAGAGTGAAAGAAACGGTGAGACGGCGGGTGGTAGAAGTGCCAGTCGGACGCGTCAAGGGGGAAACCGAGGAAGACGCAGGGGAGGGTGCGGGCAGTGAGCTTGTCCGTGCCAGAGGCACGAACGTGAGCAAGGCAGCCCCAGACGTGGAACGCAGACGCGTCACCAGGGGACCCGGTCCACAGAAGGGTCGGCGAAACCTGCGGCCGCTGGGGGTGCGGCCACAGGTTAAGCTGGTGAGCGGCGTAGCGCACGGCGAACGGCCACAGAAAATGGGGTGCACCGGCGTGGATCATGGAGGTGCGAGCCACCTCCATGACCAAACCGATGCGTCGCTCAGCGACCCCATTCTGCTGCGGGGAGTCCGGCAGGGTAAACGTCTGGGTGATGCCCTCCGCACGACAGAAGCGACCAAGGACACCTGAGGCGAACTCGCCACCCCGGTCGGAGTGGAGGCGCAAGGCAGGGAGACCGCGGTGGAGACGAGCAGAGACAAGCCAGGGGATGAGAACGTCAGGCACGTCGGCCTTCCGCTCCAGGGGAAAGACGGTGGTGTAACGTGTGAAGTCGTCGACAAGCACTAGGAAGAAGCGCTCGCGACGCGGCCCATGGACCGGGGCTGGGCCCCAGACGTCCATGTGCAGAGTCTGCAGGGGTGCGGTGGTAGGGGGAAAAGAGGAGGAGTGAGGGGCACGGCGGAGCCGGCCCTCGACACAAGGCGTGCACGGTGGGGCGGGGGATGAGGGAAACTCAGGGAACGAACCGGGGAGACCAAGGACGAGACCGTGCTGGGACATGTGACGCAGACGCGGGAGTGCAGGGTGACCAAGGCGGTGGTGCCAAAGGAGAGTCGGATGAGTGAGGGACCGACAGGAGCACGCAGCAGCAACCTGGGTGGACGCAGCTACCTGGGGGGAAGACCCAGCCGGGGACGTCGCGGTGTCAAGTGTGAACAGGCCGGACACCGGGTCCCGGGGGAAAGTGGTAAGGGGGGTACCAGTGGCGGCCTCGGTACAGACAGCATACCGCTCGTGACCAGGGAACGTAGTGGTGACGCCAAGGTCATGGAGGCAGCCGACACCAACTAGGTTCCTGGAGAACGAGGGGATATGCAGACCGGTGAGCGAACCTGAAGGAACCGCCGGACAGGGAAGGGAGGTGGAACTGTGGGCAAAGACGGGACCACCGGAGGGGTCAGCAAGAGTAACTGCAGCAGGAACAGGCAGCGGCGTCAGCGTCGTGGAGTCGCGGAAGAAACACCGGGAGGCGCCAGAGTCCAAGGTGAAGGAAAGCGCAGCAGTCGAGCGGGGCGACAGTGAAGCGGTGGAAGCACCGAGGCTAAGCAAAGCAGGAGATCCTACGCCTGACGCAGCAGGGGAGTCTACGCTAGGCACAGCTACACTAGGCAACACGGGGTAATAAGAGGGAAGCACACTAGAGTCATCGGCATACATCACATGCAAGGCTGCTACAATGGCATCCATGTCCAAGTCAAAAATCCGAATGCTACGCCTAAGCAAGCTGTGCCAGTCCGGGAGGTCGGGCGCCGGGCCAAAGCGCTGGCGGAACAGGTCGTCCAGACGACGAAAACAGCGAGGAGTGGAATGACCGATCTTACCGCAAACGAAGCCGCGGCGAGGACCGGTCTGGATCTGGTACTGACAGGGCCCGCCTCCAGAACCACCACCCGGTGCACCACCACGCGCACGACCACCACCAGCTCCAGGCCACCCAGGCGGGAGAGCACTCGCCGGCCTCGTCTGCGGCGGCTGCTGCGGCTGCTGCGGAGGCTGCTGCTGCTGCGGCTGCTGCAACGGTGGAGGCAGCGGGGCAGCTGGACCGGGCAGGGTCCCCACGTCCGCACCGGCACCGGACGACCCGCCTCCACCACTACCCCCACCCGCACCCCCGCCACCTCCGCCGCTCCCAACCTTGGGGCGGCGGCCCTTCCCCGAGCGGGACTGCACTGCAGCAGCAGTCTCAGCCACAGCGACAAGGCCGTCGGAGAAGGTACACTGAGCGGGGGCACAACCCTGAAAGATAGGGACCGGTACTGTACCGCTCGCCTGGGCTATGGAGCGGTGACGAGTCTTTATGGCAGTCAGGGTGTCAACAAAGTCGGTGAGGGTGAGAGCAGCAGGGTGGATGCTAAGGAACTGGTCGCGGGCGGCGGCAAGGCGGTCAGGGAGGCGGGTGGCAAGGAGGTAGAGGGTAGAGGTCATGGGAGGCTGGTGGACTCTAAGCTGAGCATCAGTGCAGGCAGCGCGCCAGGCCTCATCTATCGAGCGCAGGTGGGCAGCGAGGTCAGAGACAGTGGGGAAGGACGCCAGGTCAGGAAAGAGCAGGGGGAGGATCAGGCGACCCACTGAGGCAGCAGGAGGGGTAGAATAGCGCTTGATGACAGCATCGAGGTAGGCCTGGGCGGTAGTAATGGTTCTAAAGCGAGGGCGCTCAAGGGGGGGGAGGGCATTGCTAATGGCGAGCTGAGCAAGGGCATCGCGGGAAAGCCAGACAGAGCGGGCAAGGGCAGCGGCGGCAGTGGACTCGCGCTCAGCGGGCGTGGGATCAGCAGGCAGCACAGCAGGGGGGTCAGGGCAGGGGAGCATACCGTCTAGGTGTGCAGAAAGCGGGTGGCCGTCCTGCCGCTGACCAGTGAGGTGGCGGCGAAGGTCAGCCAACCACGCCTCGAACTCCAGAGGCTGACCCTCAGCATCAAAACGAAGCTCAGCAGCCATGAGGGGCAGTGGAGGACAGTGGAGTGCGGTGTAGTGCTGTGCAGTGCGGTGCAGGGCGGTGCAGTGCGGTCCAGTGCGGTGCAGTGCGATGCAGTGCGGTTCAGTGCGGTGCAGTGCGGTCAGTGCGGTTCAGTGAGGTGCAATGCGGTGCAAGGCGGGGCAGGAAAGTGCAGGAGGGTGCAAAGTGGTGCGGGGAACGGGGGACAGTACCAGGAAGTATGGAGGGCCGGGGCAGGCGCGACGGGGCCGGGCAGGCGCGACGGGGCCGGGCAGGCACGTCGAGGCCGGGCAGGCGCGACGGGGCCGGGCAGGCGCGACGGGGCCGGGCGGCTGCGACGGGGCCGGGCGGCTGCGACGGGGCCGGGCGGCAGCGACAAGGCCGGGCGGCAGCTACGAGGCCGGGCGGCTGCGACGGGGCCGGGCGGCTGCGACGGGGCCGGGCGGCTGCGACGGGGCCGGGCGGCAGCGACAAGGCCGGGCGGCAGCTACGAGGCCGGGCGGCAGCGACAGGGCCGGGCGGCAGCTACGAGGCCGGGCGGCAGCGACAGGGCCGGGCGGCAGCGACGGGGCCGGGCAGGACACAGCAGGGCCGGGCGGGGGCGAGGGGCCGGGCGGGCGCGACGGGGCCGGGCAGGTGCGACAGGGGCCGGGCAGCTGCGACAGGGGCAGGGCGGGCGCCACGGGGCCGAGAGGCCGCGACAGGGCCGAGCTGGGGCGACGGGGCCGAGCAGGGGCGACGGGGCCGAGCAGGGGCGACGGGGCCCAGGAGGGTGGATACGGGGCCCAGGGAGGAGCGCGGCAGGGCCCAGGAGGGGCGCAACAGGCCCAGGAGGGGCGCTACGGGCCCAGGAGGGGCGCAATGGGGGCCCAGGAGGGGCGCGGCGGGGCCCAGGAGGGGCGCAATGGGGGGGGCCCAGGAGGGGCGTTACGGGCCCAGGAGGGGCACTACGGGCCTAGGAGGGGCGCGACGGGGCCTGGGAGGGGCACGACGGGGCCCAGGAGGGGCGCTACAGGGCCCAGGGAGGGCGCGACGGGTCCCAGTAGGGGCGCTACGGAGCCCAGGAGGGGCGCGACGGGGCCTGGGAGGGGCGTTACGAAGCCCAGGAGGGGCGCTACGAAGCCCAGGAGGGGCGCGACGAGGCCCAGGAGGGGCGCTACGGGGCGCTACGGGGCCTGTGAGGAGCGCGACGGGGCCCAGGAGGGGCGCTAAGGGGCGCGACGGGGCCCTGGAGGGGCGCTACGGGGCCCAGGAGGGGCGCGAAGGGGCGCGACGGGGCCCTGGAGGGGCGCTACGGGGCCCAGGAGGGGCGCTAGGGGGCGCGACGGGGCCCTGGAGGGGCGCTACAGAGCCCTGGAGGGGCGCGACGGGGGCCTGGAGGGGCGTTACGAAGCCCTGGAAGGGGGGCGCGACGGGGCCTGGAGGGGCGCTACGAGGCCCTGGAAGGGGCGCGACGGGGCTAGGGGGAGGGGTCGCGACTGGGCTCAGGAGGGGCGAGGCGAGGCTAGGAGACGCGACGGGAGGAGCGGAAGCGGTAGGTGGGGGGGGGGGGGGGGGGGGGGGGGGGGGGGGGGGGGGGGGGGGGGGGGGGTCGAAACCTACTCGTGATACCATATCAAACCTAGAATTGAATAATGTGAGAGAGAGAGTACACAAACATATACCTAAATGTTGTACTCTCTAGAAGGTGACCCTATACAGTCTATACAAACATGATAACTACACATGTTTGACACATACGGGCTTTTCTTAGCCTAACAGAAGTGAGTGCAACTAGTTGTGCCTGAAGAGCTTTCTGAGCTCGAATGTCGGGCTGGTTGGAGATTGGTAAGGGAGCTCTAGTCCCTTCCAGCATCCGTAGGATGTATGGTTTGAAGTTGCTTGAGACATCTATATGTTGTTGATATTGAATAGTTTCCTTTCCAATTTCAAATGAAATCCTGCAAAAATTTCAGGAAATGGTTATGGAGATAAGCACATCTGGAACATGCAAAACAACAGTGGCAGTGATAGGCTTTGAGAAGGCGCATTCAAGCTGACAGGGTGGGAAGGATCGTCTCATTTTCCACCTTTGTTACCGTAGTTACGACCTCGACAATCAAATACGCAAACGGGATTGTCCGAACACACAAACCCGCGAATGCATGCGATCTGCATTACCAAATACATGTCATATGCCTTGTAGACGACTTCCTTTTATGCCCAGGAGTACTCCATAGGCATTTTATCCTTAAGGGCCTCTCCTTGTACGCAAAGTGTACCCGTGTCATGTGAACAGTACTCATTACAGTCAGTTGGCAACATTTTTCGAAAGCCAATCAGTGTTTTCGTGCGACGATTTTCAATGTCAGGCAATCTGACACTGGCTGTTTGTGTCAGAATCGTCAACCAATGCTCGGAGTCGAATCCACATCACTTTCTGGAAAATCCAACAACCACTAGACCAGCCATTTATGTTCCTCCGCGTTTGCCCCACAAATTGTGTGAGTAATGTTTGTACAACTGGGGGCTTGTTTTATATCACTCTGAAATGAATCCGGATGCGCAAACAGGACTGGTCACCGCTCTCGTCGATGTTCGCCTACCCCGTACATTTGCGATTTTCTCAAATGTAAACGCCTTTTCCTTGTTCTTGATAGAGCGCATTGAATGTTGTGTGGAATCTACAACTTTACCATGAACCCTGAGTTGACGCGCGTGCGACATGGTGAGCGACACGCCAGAGTCCCGTTTGCCCGAGCATATTCCATGTACGCGAAATCCCCCGAGTCGCCCCCCGGGCTCTAAGGGAATATGACCTGTAACATGTTCAGTATGTCGGCGCGCCCGAGTCTGGTTACCCGCTCCGCACATGGACCGAACACGGTGCTTTGCCCGGGAGTAGGTTAAGGGGCTGTCATAAGCTTTTGCTTTTCCATCAAAACCTTACCCAACCGGTTCATATTCTTATCTCACCTCTTTCAAAAAGCACCCACCTGAATCTACCGTGCTGGAGTGAACGCTTATGACACGCCTTACGATGTAACGTTTGTTTCGTGTTATTCATTACACGGAAGTCCAAGTACGACGCATTGAACTTCTCTAGTTCCACAACCCCGATAGTTCTGTTATGTTGCGAGACGTATTACGTTCAACATAGTCTTGCCATTTCGGTTCCGGATAGGGTTAGCGTGTTTCTCGCTAGGCGATTTCCCTATACCGGTTTGGCGTGTTCTTAAGATGTCGCAGGAGCTCCTTAGCCTACTAGCCGCCGGACGCAGCGCCTTATGTCCAGATTTCGCAAATGTCAGGTCGGTGCAGAGCGTTATGGCGACTTTCTTCCGCGTTGACGTGCGGTTCAATGTGGTGCAATGTGGTGAGACGGCATCGTTGCCATCCCAACCCAACATTTGCCACCTATAAAACAGCTCCTCGAGACATGACAAGCTTTATTAGGAGCGAGCTAGCAAGCAACAGCCCGACTCCCATCAGAGCTTCCGCCCTCGAATCTCAACTTAGGGTGCTTAGGGTAAATGAGATCTTCCGCTCGCATTTCCGACTCTCATTTCGCGCTGCCAAGGCGACCGCATTACCATTCAGACGCGCGCACAGTAGACACTGGTTTTGAAGGGGGTCTTTCAAGGCGCATGCTTTTCAAGTCCCCTCCCTCCTCTGGTGACGGTTCCGCGAGCCGTTTCGTACATCTCCGAGACAGTTCCGCAGTTCAAGTTACTTCGCACGCATTTTCGCCGAGATCGTTAGGTTCTTCTCTCCCTGTGAGAGAGCGGGCGGAGCCTACGTGCTGAGCGGGCGGAGCCTACGTGCCTGTTCCCTCACTGCATCCGTGTGTAATGAGTCGATTTTTGAGTCGACACAAAAATCCGTGTGTAATTACACGCGGAGCCTACGTGCCAGTTCCCTCACTGCATCAGCCGTTTGGTTACGCTGTCGAGGTGACTTTTGAGTCGACTCAAAAGTCACTGCATCAGCCGTTTGGTTACGCTGTCCCGACCGTTAGCGTCGCTCCAATCGAGGTTACGGACTTAGGTTGGTCGGGGGCTGGACGCATTCTGTACTTAGGCTTAAATGTCCACAGTGGAGCGTAACTACCCTCCCCCCCGTCAACCTTACGCGCTCATTGCATCAGCGAGAGTAACGCGGTTCCTTCACCGTTCCTCCGTCGCTGTTCCTCCGTCGCTCTTCCTCCGTCGCTCTTCCTCCGTCGCTCTTCCTCCGTCGCTCTTCCTCCGTCGCTGTTCCTCCGTCGCCGTCTTCCCGTCTTGTCCCGTGACGGATGGGCTCTCTGACGGAAGGATCTGACGGACGGATCTGACGGAAAATCTGACGGAAGATCCTCGTGACTGAAGTCAAGTGGCGGAAGGATCTGACGGAGGGATCTGACGGGAGGATCCGATGGACGGCCCTGATGGAAGGGCCCCGCGACGATCGCAACGAATCTCGGTATGTCCGTCCATCCTTTTGAGCCGACTGAAAAGTCCATTCCTCCTGTCTCTCCCTCCCAGCTCGATTGGACCCATTTTTGGGTTTTTTTTTTCTTCTTTTCTTTTTCCGTCGCACGTTTTGGTTTTTCTGGACCCAGTTTTGGGTTGTCATAGCGTCCCTTCCCATCGTGAAGCTCTCCTCCCAAAGTCTAACCTTTCTGGTTATCTCGCTACGGTTTCGTCTCGTCGTTTCGTCTTCCTATCTTGGTAGCACACCCTTGCCCCTCGCCCGTACCCCTTGCCCCGCGCCTGCCCCCATTGCCCCGCGCCTGTCCCCCTTGCCCCGCGCATGTCCCCCTTGCCCCGCGCCTGTCCCCCTTGCCCCGCGCCTGCCCCGCACCTGCCTCCCTTGCCCCGTACCAGACGGCACTAGCCTGCCAGTCTTGAAATGTATCACACCCGTGTCCGCGCGCAAATCGTCACATTCCTTCCCCTTTTTAAAATGGTCGCTATGCGCAGCAAAAACGTGAGAGAGGGCTCAACACGGGCTCTGGGGAGAACCATGCTGAGACTCTGGCGACGGGAAAAGCGGCGAAACGGGGGGGCGGGGGCGGGGGCGCGGGGAATTCCACGCTGATATCCCAAGGGGAGGTGGGGGAAGCAGTGGCGGAAAAGGGAGGGGGGGATTTGGGGGGAGCAGTGGTAAAGGAAGGGGGGAGCGGGGGGAAAGGAGAGGCAGAAGCCAAAAGGGGGAACGGGGGGAAGAATGGGCGGAAAAGGAAGGGGGGCCTCGGGGGAAGAAAGGGGGGAAAGGGATGGGGGAAACCAAGGGGAAGCTGAGGTTGGAAAGGTAGGGGGGAACGGGGAGACACCAGAGGCGGAAGATAACGGGGGGAACGGGGGGGGAGCACTGGTGGAAAAGGAAGGGGGGAGTGGGGGGGGAGCAGAGGGGGGAAAAGGAGGGGGGAGATGGGGGGAAGCAGCTGCGCAAATGGAAGGGGGGAATGTGGGGGAAGGAGAGGGGGAAGAAGAAGTGGGGAATGGTGGGGAAGGAGGGGCGGAAAAGGAAGGGGGAAATGTGGGGGAAGCAGAGGCGGAAGAGGAGGGGGGAACCCGGGGCGAAGCACGGGGGAGCCGGGGGAAACCAGGGGGGAGGGGGGGGAGGCAAGGGAGAAGGCCAGGGGAGGGACGCGGAGAGAAATAGATGAGGAGGAGTATGAGAGAGAGTTAGATAGGAGGTTTGTTGTGCCTGATGATGCGGCAACAGTGGGAGGTGGGAAGCGGAGGAGAAGGGCCGAAGGATTGCGCTCAAAGGATTTGGACGACGAGGAGGAGTATGAGAGGGAGCTAGACAGGAGGTTTATTGTACCGGATGGGGTTATAACGGGGGGAAATGGCAGGGGGCGGAGGAGAGGGGGGCGCAGGGGAGAGGGTGGTAGGCGGAAAAGGGGAAGGGGAACAGCAGGTGTGGGAGGAAGGAGAGCGTCGGGGAAGAGAGGGAGAGAGGAGGCGGAGGAGGAGGAGGCGGAGAAGGAGGCGGAGGAGGAGGAGGAGAAGGAGGAGGAGAAGGAGGAGGAGGAGGAGGAGGAAGGAGGAGGAGGTGAGAAGGAAGCAGGTGCAGGGGGTGATGTTGGCAATGGGGATAGTGATGATGACGTGCTAGAGGTTGTGGGGGGGTGGGATGATGAGCAGTCCTGTGAGGAGGAGCAGAATGACGAGGACAGAGTGGAAATGGAAGAGCAGGAGGGGCATGGGGAGGGGCAGGGGGAGGGGCAGGGGGAGGGCCAGGGGGAGGGGCAGGGGGAGGGGCAGGACGATTGTACATGCGATGTAACAGAGAACATCTGTTACATATGCGACAATGGTGGTAATCTGATCATGTGCGAGGGGCCCTGCCTCCGGTCCTTCCATCCCAAACCTTCTTCCCGAGCCGACGCTGAGGAGGTTCGGGACAACCGGTGCACCACAGTCGGGATCACCGAGCCTGAGGCGCGGGCTGAGAACCCGTGGCTGTGTCCTAATTGCAGGTCCGGGCTGCAGGTGTGCTTTATCTGCTACAGGCTTGGGAGGGTGAGAAGTGTGGGGGAAGGAGGAGGAGGAGGAGGAGGTGCGCGAGCTGAGGGGGAAGGAAGAGTGGGAGGATTGGAAGTAGAGGGGAAAGGAGGAGTGGGAGGAGAAGGATTAGAGGGGGGAGGAGTAGGAGAGAGTGAAGCAGAGAGGGGCGGGGGAGTGGGAGGGGATGGCGCAGAGGGGGGAGGAAGAGTAGGAGGGGTGGAAGCAAGAGGTGGCGAGGGAGTGGGCGTAAGGGGAGTAAGAGGAGTGGGAGGGGTTGGAGCAGGAGTTGGAGGAGTAGGAGGTGCAGGAGCAGAGGAGGGAGGAGAGGGGGATGGTTCAGGGCACAAAGCAGGAAAACAGGAAATTTCTGAGGGCAAGGGAGAAGGGGATGGAGAGGTATTTATGTGCGGAGCAGATTTTTGCGGGCAGTTTTTTCATGCTGATTGCGTGGCTCCATGGATCGTGCGCCTGAAACGCCTGGAGCCACCTGAAATTTCACCTGAAGTTTCACCTGGTGTTTCACCTGGCGTTTCACCTGAGGACAGGGAGATGGTCAGGGCGGAAGAGGTGAAGCGGGTGGCTGATGGCATTCGCGGTCGGGCAGCTGGAGAGGATAATTTTATCTGCCCCAGGCACACGTGTGTGCGTTGTCGAAAGGGAGGGATTCTTTCTGGTACTACCAGTGGGGATGGTGCTGCTGGTAGTGGTGGTGGGGATGGTGCTTCTGCTGCTGCTGCTGCTGCTGCCGCTGCAGTGGGGAGTGCTGCTACTGGTGGTGGTGACGCCACTGCTGCTGCTGCTTGTGATGGTGGCAATGGCTCGGCTGCTGCTGCTGCAGAGGCTGCTGCTGCTTCTGGGAATGGCCGTAGCAAGATTGGTGATGTATCAAGGGCGGATCTGGACTCAGAAAAGAACAAGCTCGTGCCATGCCGTCGCTGCCCGACCGTTTTCCACTTGCAGTGCCTGCCCAGAAACCTGCCCAAAAGCAATCGGCGGGCAGGCGAAGGAAGGCCGCAGCGGGTGTGGGGACTAAGCAGGGAGTTTGGGGGGGATGGGGGCGATGGGTTTCCCCTCATGCTGTACTGCGACCGGCATCGGATCGTCCCGGGGCTGGGAACTCCTGCTAGGAATCATTGTCACTTTCCTGGGTTGGAGAGATGGGGTGAGGGGAGGGAGGTGTGGAGGGAGTGGGGAGTGGAGGAGGAGGAGGAAGAGGAGGAAGAAGTGGAAGAGGAAGAGGATGAGGATGAGGTGGGGGAAGAGGAGGAAGAGGAGGTGTTGGGTAGGTTTGGAGAGGGTTATAGAGAGGAGTGGAGGAGTGAGAGAGCACGATCAACGCGTCTGAACGTGGTAGGGAGGGCGGGAGGCGAGGGCTTGGAAGAAAGCAAGAAGAGAATAAGAGATGGAGGTGGGGCGGTGGGGAAAAGGGAGAAAGAGTCGGATGAGGCTATGGTGGTGGGGTGGTGGGGAAAAGTGATGAGGGGGCCGAAGGGCGGGGGGGGGTCAGTGGGAGGAGGGGCGTCGAGAGGTGGGGAGGGAGGGAAGCGAGCAAAGTCAGGCAAGGGGGGGGGGGTGGGGGAGGTAGGGGAGAGAGGGAAGGGGGGAAAGGTGGGGGAGGAAGGGAAGGTTGCGAGAGGAGGAAAGGTTGGGAGTGTTCGTGGACTTGGAAGGGGTGGCGTCACTTTGGGTGGTGCAGCCAGTGCTGGTGGTGCTGGTGCTGGTGCTGGTGCTGGTGTGGGTGCAGTGGGCGCTAGCGCTGGTGCTAGTGCTGGTGCAGTCAGAGCTGGTGCTGGTGCTGGTACTGGTGAGAGGGGAGGAGTAGACAGGGGAGGGAGTGAGAGGGGAGGAGTAGACAGGGGAGGGAGTGAGAGGGGAGGAGTTGACAGGGGAGGGAGTGAGAGGGGAGGAGTTGAGAGCGGAGGGAGTGGGACTGCACTGGTTGGAGGGTTATCAATGAGTGACTTAGTGCAACGGGCACGACTGGCGACCGCTCTTCACCACACCCCTTCTCACCATACTGCTTCTCACCATACTGCTTCTCACCATACTGCTTCTCACCACACCCCCGCTCGCCACCTCCCCTCTCGCCACATCTCTTTTCACCATACTGCACCGCACTCTACATCCCTTCACCAAATCTCATCCTTCCATACCTCTCGTTACCCCCCATCCGTTCATCATACCTCGTCTATGCACTCCCCTCTTCCTCGTTCTCCTGTTACCCCTCCTCATCCTTATTCCCCCCCTCTTTCTCCTCGTTATTCTCGCCACACTCCCAACTCTCCTTATTCTCCTTATTCTCCTTCTTCTCCTTCTTCTCCTTCCTATGGTCTTACATCTCCCTCTTATTCTCCCACTTCTCCCTCTGATTCTCCTACCTATCCTTGTTATTCCCCTACGTCTCCCTCTTATTCTCCCACGTCTCCTTCTTATTCTCCGTCTTATGCTCCTTATGCTTCTTATAATCCTTATAATCCTTCACTGCATGCTTTGCCTCCTCGAGGCAGAGCAGCAGCGAGGGGCGAAGCAGCAGAAGCATGGGGTGAAGCAGCAAGGGGGGAAGCAGCACCGGGTGAAGCAGCAGGGGGGGAAGCAACAAGGAGTGAAGCAGCAGGGGGGGAAGCAGCAGCAGCAGCAGCTAGGGGTGAAGCATCAGGAGCAGCAGCTAGGGGTAGAGACGCAGCAGCAGGTGGGGAGGAAGCATCCAGGGGGGAAGGATACTGTAGTGGGGGGTATGATGATGGGGGGTACGGTGGAGGGGGCTCCAAGGGTGAGGGCAACAGGGGCAGGGACAGCAGGGGTGGGGGCAACAGGGGCTCGGGCAATCGAGGTTGGGGCAGCAGGGGTAGGGGGTACTGGGGTAGGAGATACAAGGGTGGGGGCAGTGATAGGGGTGATGGTGGTGGGGGGCATGGTAGGGGTGATGGTGGTAGGGGTGATGGTGGTGGTAGGGGTGATGGTGGTGGTAGAGGTGATGACGGTGGGAACAGGGGAGTTGGCATCATCAGCGTCAGCAGCAGCAGTGACAGCGAAGGCAAGGGGAGGGGCGGTAGTGCTGGTGGTGCTAGTGGTGGTATTGGCGGTGGTGCTGCTGCTGCTGTTGGTGCTGGTTCTGGTGTTGGTGTTGCTAGTGATGGGAGAAGGGTAGGGAGAGGGGACGGGGGAGAGGTGGGTGGAGAGGTGGGCGGATGGGGAAGCATCAATGGGAGAGAGGAGGGGAGAAGGGGAGGGAGGGCGGAGGGGGGAGAGGCGGGTATAAGGGCAGGGAGCAGGGATTGGAGAGAGGAGGGGAGAGGAGGGAGGGTGAGTGGGGGAGAGGAGGGTTTAAGGACAGGGATCAGGGTTGGGGGAGGGGGGGTGAGAGGGGGAGTCGGATGGACAGGGGAGGAGGAAGGGAGAGGAGGAAAGAGGAGAGACGAAGGGTTAAGGGGAGGGATTGAGAACGCTGCTGATTCGAAAAAGGGACGAAGGGTTAGATTCGCAGACGAGGAGGGGAGAGATAGGGGGAGATGGAGAGAGGAGGGAGAAGCCGGGGGGGAATGGGGAGAAGGGAGGAGAGATCGAGGTTACTGGGGAGAGGGGGGGAGAGACAGAGGAATATGGGTAGAGGAGGGAAGGGGCAGGGGAATATGGGGAGAGGAGGGGAGGACAGGAGGCGGAGGGAAAGGAGAAAGGGAAGAAGGGGCTTTTCAGCCTCGGCGGCGGCATATTTTCTCATCGCCCGTGGTAGCAGCACCAGCAACCGCCACACCACGAATATTATCAGCACCTATAGCAGCACGAGCAGCACCCAATGTGGCAGCACGAGCAGCACCCAATGTAGCAGCACGAGCAGCACCCAATGTGGCAACACGAGCAGCACCCAATGTAGCAGCACGAGCAGCACCCAATGTGGCAGCACGAGCAGCACCCAATGCAGCAGCTCAAACTGATGAAGGAGGGGAAACCAGGGCAAGGGGGAGAACTTTCTACCATCAACGCCAGCGGCATATTTCCCCACCGCCATCAGCACTGACAGCACTGACAGCACCAGGGGTAGCAGCAGCAGCAACTGATGAAAGAGGGGAAACAAGGGCAGGGGGGCGAACTGCTTTCCAGCCACGCCAGCAGCATGGTTCCCCATCGCCACCAGGGTATTTTTGAGAATTCTAAAAAATACCCTGCAAATTCAAGGACTTTCCAGCCACGCCAGCAGCATGGTTCCCCATCGACACCTGCACTGACAGCACCAGCAGTAGCAGCAGCAGCACCACCACCAGTCGCAGCAGCAGCAGCACCAGGGGTAGCAGCAGCACCAACTGATGAAATAGGGGAAACAAGGGCAGGGGGGCGAACTGCGTACCAGCAACGCCGGCTGCATGCTTTCCCATCAACACCAGCACTGTCAGCACCAGCACTGTCACCAGCAGCAGCATCAGCAGGAGCGCCAGTGGCAGCAGCAGAAGCACCAGCAGTAGCAGGAACAGCAGCAGCACCAGCGGCAATCTCAGCACGACCGAAACAACGCAAACCTCATAAGGCAGTTGCAGCAGCAGCAGCAGCAGCAACAGCAGCAGCAGAACCAACAGCAGCTGCAGCAGAAGCAGCAGCAGCACGAGCAGCAACAGCAGTACCACCAGCAGCACCAGCGGTAGCAGGAGCAGCAGCACCACCACCGGCGATCGCAGCACCAGCAGCAGCCGCACCACGACCGAAGCGACGCAAACCTTATAAGGCACCTGCAGCAGCAGCAGCAACAGCAGCAGCAGCAAAAACAGCAGAACCATCAGCAACAGCAGCGCCACCAGTAGCAACAACAATAACAGCACCAGCAGCAGGAGCAGGGGCAGCAACAGTGGCATTACCGGCACCTGTAGTAGCACCAGTGTTAGCAGCAGGGGCAGCAACAGCAGTATTACCGGCACCTGTAGTAGCACCAGTGTTAGCAGTATCAACAGCAGCAACAGCTGCATTACCAATGGAACGATCAGCACCAGCAACTGCAACACCAGCAGCAAAAGCAGTACCAGCAGCAGCACGAGCAGCAACAGCAGTACCAGCAACGGCAACACAAGCAGTAACAGCAGCAGCAGCACGAGCAGCAACTGCAGTACCAGCAGCAGCACTAGCAGCAACAGCTGTACCAGCAGCGCCACCAGTAACAGTATTACCAACACCAGCCCGACCAGCACCACCAGCAGCAACAGCACCACCAGCACGGCCAAAGGGAAGCAAGCATCTCAAGGCACTTTCAGGAGCAATAGCAGCAACAGCAACAAGAGCACCAACAGGAGCAATGGCAACAGTGCCACCAGTAACAGCAGCAGCAACAGCAACAACAGCACCAGCACCAGCACCAGCACCAGCACCAGCAACAGCAGCAACAGCACCACAATCAACATGGTTTTGCCAGTAGCAGCAGCGAGAGCACAAGACGCACCAGCAGCAGTAATAATTTTTGGGCTCCGCACCCACCACCACCAGGATTATCAGCGGCAGCAGCAGGGGCGGAATGGAGGAGTGGTGAATGGGACGGGTGGTGAACGGGACGAGCAGTGAACGGAACGAGCAGTGAACGGAACGAGCAGTGAACGGAACGAGCAGTGAACGGGTGTGGTGGAAGCTGCAGGAGTGCAATGGAGAATGCATACAGGCCGAGAGGAGGGAGAGGACGGACAAGGGGTGTGTGAGGGACTTAGGGGAGAAGTGAGAGGACGAGTGAGGATTGAAAGGAGTGAGACAAGTGAGAGGAGTGAGGAGTAGTGAGGAGAGGGAGGAGTGGGAGGAGTGGGAGGAGTGAGGAGTGAGAAGAGTGGGAGGAGTGGGAGGAGTGAGGAGGAGTGAGAGGAGTGGGAGGAGGAAGAGGGTTTTGTTAAGGGCTTACCAACTCGCAACGGTGGTGCAAGCAACTACTCTGCCCTAGATAGCTCAATGGGTAGCTTCCCGCTCTGGAATACGAGGATGAAGCTTCTGTGGGGGCCTTACCATCTCCTATTACGCCTGGCACAAGCAGCGGGTAGACTTACAGGGGGGAGAGGAGGAAGAGCAGGTTGGGGATGAGGGGTGGTGGAGGACTTACCATCTCCTACTAAGCCTGGCACTAGAAACATCCTCGTTACTAGCTTCGTCTCGAGCGTCTTCCAAACGCAGGCAGGCATACAAGCAGCAGGTGGACTTACAAGAGGGAGAGGAGAGGAGGAAGAGCAGGATGGGGGGGAGGGGGTGTGAAGGACTTGCTTTTGAGTCAACTCAAGCAGGATGGGGGCGAGGGGTTGCATCGCCACCAGCACTGACAGCACCAGCGGCGGCAGCAGCAGCAGCCGCCACACCACGAACACTGGCAGCACCTGTAGCAGGACCATCAGTACCTGTAGCAGGACCATCAGCACCTGTTGCAGGACCATCAGCACCTGTAGCAGGACCATCAGCACCAGGGGTTGCAGGAGCAGCAGCACCACCACAAGCAATTGCAGCAACAGCAGCAGCCGTACCACGACTGAAGCGACGCAGGCCTTATAAGGCACCTGCAGCAGCAGCAGCAGCAGCAGCACCACCACCACCACCATCGGCCATCGCAGCACCATCAGCATCCATACGACGACTGAAGCTACGCAAACCTTATAAGGCACCTGCAGCAGCAGCAGCAGCAGCAATAGCAACAGCAGCAGCAGCAACAGCAGCAACAGCAGCAGCAGCAACAGCAGCAGCAGCAGCAACAGCACCAGCAGCAGCAACAGCAGCAGCAGCAGCACCAGGAGGAGCAGGGGCAGCAACAGCAGTTTTACCATCACGTGTAGACCAGTGTTAGCAGCGTCAGCAGCAACAGCAGCATCAGCGCGACCAGCAGCAGTACCACCAGCACCATCAGCAACAGTAGCTGTGTCACCATCAGCACTAGCAGCACCAGTAGCATCAGCAACAAGACCAGCAACAGCAGTACCAGCAGCATCAGCCACAGCACGACCAGCAGCAATAGCAGTACCACTAGCGGCAACCGCAAGAGCACCACCGCCAGCAGTACCACCAGCAGCATCAGCAACAGTAGCTGCGTCACCATCAGCATTACCAGCAACAGCAACAGCAACAAGCCCACCAACAGCAGTACCAGCAGCATCAGTAACAGTGGCTGTGTCACTGTCAGCACTACCAGCACGAGCAACAGGACGATCAGGAGCAGCAGCACCAGTGTTTGAAGCGTCAGCAGCAGTATCTGTATCAGCATCAGCACTACCGGCACCAGCAACAGAACGATCAGCAGCACCAGCACCATCTGCACCAGCACGACCAGCACCTGCAGCAGCAATACGATCAGCAGCAGCACGCTCAACAGCATTGCTGCCCACAACAGTACAACCAGTAGGTGCATCAGCTCTTGCTACAGCAGCAGCACGACCAGCAGCAGCACCAGTGTTAACAGCATCAGCAGCAGTGTTAACAGCATCAGCAGCATTACCACGCAAACAATCACGACCAGCAGCTGCATCAGCACGAGGACTGTCAGCAGCAGCAGCACGACCAGCAGCAACAGCAACATCACCAGCACAAGCACCTGCACGACCAGCAGCATCAGCACGGCCAAAGGGAACCAAACGCTTCAAAGCACCTTCAGTAGCAACAGCAGCAATAGCAGCAACACGAGCAACAGGCGCAACAGGAGCAACAGGAGCAACAGCAGCAACAGCAACATGAGCAGCAAGAGCACCAACAGGAGAAACGCTGGGGGACCAAAAGGGGACACACTTTCTTACGGTGTAGGAATGAATGCAGGGGAGAGTATGTGGTGAAAGCTGGGGGGAGGGAATGTTTGTTTTAGGCGCCTCAACAGTGAGGAATGGTGGAAGCTGCACGAATGCAGATCGTCCAGGGAGAGATAGGAGACAATCTGACCCAGTGAGGTGAAAATGGGTTTTGAGAATTCTATAAACGCAAGGGAACCAGTGAGCTCAGCTCTGGTGGAAGCTGAATAAATGCAAGGGAAGTTTGGACCAGGGCCCAAAATTGGTTTTAGAGCACACTTTGGAATCAGGGTTTGCCTGGCAAAACACCCTGATGTAAGGGGTGACTTCTTTTTCGAGTCTGATTCTGCAGCCTAAAACATTTCGCACCCTGTCTGTTCAGGGTATTTTTTTACGCACACTGATTGCAGTACACTTAAAGCGAGGGTCTCAAGAAGCTGAAAACTAAATCCAAAGGTTTTGGTTTCGGGGGGTCTCGAAAATTGCGACGTGTGGTGAGGGATGCTGGTGTCAACTTATACATATTATCTATGTAGAAGTTATAGGCTAGACTGAGGTATGCTTCTAGTGAGTACAACCAACTAGTATTTGTTCTAGGTTTCCACCTCTAGTAATCATTCGTTTCTACGTTAACATGGTATCACGCTTAGGTTAGGATCCCCCCGCCTACCGCTTCCGCCCGTCGCGCCTCCTAGGCCCCGTCGCGCTCGTTAGGCCCCGTCGCGCCCCCCCTGGGCCCCGTCGTGCCCGCTGGGCCCCGTCGCGCCTCCTAGGCCCCGTCGCGCTCCCCCTGGGCCCCGTCGCGCCCACTGGGTCCCGTCGCGACCCCTAGGCCCTAACGCGCCCCCGCTGGGCCCCGTTGCGCCTCCTAGGCCCCGTCGCGCCCCCCATGGGCCCCGTCGAGCCCGCTGAGCCCCGTCGTGCCTCCTAGGCATCGTCGCGCCTCCTAAGCCCCATCGCGTCCCCCCTCTCTGGGCCCCGTCGCGCCCGTTCGGCCCCGTCGCGCCCCTCCTAGGCCCCGTCGCGCCCGCTGGGCCCCTTCGCGCTTCCTAGGCCCCGTCGCGCCTGCTAGGCCCCGTCGCGCCCCCCCTGGGCCCCGTCGCGCCCGTTAGGCCCCGTCGCGGCCCCCCTGGGCCCCGTCGTGCCCGCTGGTCCCCGTCGCGCCTCCGCGGCCCCGTCGCGCCCCCCCTGGGCCCCGTCGTGCCCGCTGGGCCCCGTCGCGCCCCTTAGGCCCCGTCGCGCCCGCTGGCCCCTGTCGCGCCTGCTGTTAGCGCTCGCCCGCCTGGCCTCCTCCTAGTGCCGCTCGGCCTCCTCCTAGTGCCGCCCGGCCTCCTCCTAGTGCCGCCCGGCCTCCTCCTAGTGCCGCCCGGCCCCTTCCTAGCGCCGCCCGGCCTCTCCTCAGCGCTGCCCGGCCCCTCCTCGTGCCCGACCGGCCCCAGCAGCACCAGCCTGGCCCCTCCCAGCACCAGCCCGGCCCTAGAGCACCTGCCCGCCTCCCCTGCTCGGCCTGCCGTGTCCTCTCGGGCCCTGTGTCTTCTGCTTGCCTGCGCTGGGACGCCTAGCTGCTGCCCTACTGGAGAGTGCTGCCGCCGTGTCCCCGCGCCGCTGTGCTCCTGTGCCGCTGAGGAGCTGTGCTGCTGTGCCGCTGTGTCGCTGAGGAGCTGTGCCGCTGACCCTGCACGATGGCTGACTTTGTGCTCCGCCTGGACGCTGAGGGCCACGCGGTTGACTTCGCCGCCTGGCTCTCCGATCTTCGCCGCCAGCTTACAGGTCAGCGCCAGGATGGCCACTCTCTGGTTGTCCATGCTGATGGCTTGCTCCCCCGTCCCCCTGCACCTACTCCCCTCCCTGCTGACCCCTCCTCTGATGACCGTGAGGCTTTCTCTACTGCTGCGCTAGCCTGTGCGGTCTGGGACTCACGCGATGCAGTAGCTCAGGTTGCTATTAGTCACGCCCTCCCTGTGTCTGAGCGCTCGCGTTTTGCTACTGTTGAAACGGCCAAAACTTATTTAGACGCCGTTATTGCTCGCTATTCCACCCCTGCCTCCGCTTCTGCTGGCCGCTTGCTCTTTCCGATGCTGTTCCCAGACCTGGCTGCCTTCCCTACTGTCGCAGATTTTGCCACTCATTTGCGTGCCCTAGAGACTCGCTATCGCACTGCCAGCACTGCTGCCCAGCTCACTGCGCTCCCCCCTCCTTTCTGCATGACGCTCTATTTTATCGCTATGCGCCTGCCAGACCGCCTCGCTAGTGCTCGCGACCACTTTCTTAGCCAGCACCCGGGTGACCTCACCCTGACCGCCTTTGTCGACACCCTCACTGAGATCGAGACTCGCCAGCGCACTATCGCTCAGTCGAGCGGTGCGCCGGCAGTCTCTATCTTTCACGGTTGTGCCCCATCCCCGTGCACGTTCACTGACGTTTCGGCTGCGGTCGCCACGGCGACCCCTCTTACCGAGACGGCTGCTGCTGTCCACCCGCAGCAGCGCTCGCGTCGCGGTGGCCGTGGCCGCCAGGGAGGTAGGGGTGGTGACGCAGGTGGTAGTGGTCGTGGTGGTGGTGACGGTAGTCCGCCTGAGGGGACTACCACCGGTGGGCAGGAGCAGCAGTCCCAGCAGCAGCAGGACCAGCCCCAGCCGCAGCCGCCGTCCCAGCAGCACCCGCCGCAGCCGTGGGCTCGTCTCCCGCCTGGTTGGCCCGGCACCTCCGGAGGCGGTGGCCGTGGTGGCGGCCCGCGCAGCTTGGCGTCTACCAGCGGCTCCAGTGCTGTGACCTGCCAGTACCAGCTTCAGACCGGGCCTCTCCGCGGCACTCTGTGCCGCCGCCCGCACCCGACCGCCCACTGTTTCCGCCGCCTCGACGATCTTTTTCGTCGTCGCTTTGGCCCGGCCCCGGACCTCCCTGACTGGCACAGCCTGCTCCGCCAGGGCGTGCCGATCTTTGAGTTAGACATGGATCAGATAGGTGCTGCTTTGCATGCTTTGTATGCTGACGCTTCTAGTGTTGATGGATCTTACTACCATGTGTACTCTAGTTTAGGTGTTTCACCCTTGTGTAGCTTAGCTTCCCCTGCTGCGACAGGCGTAGGACTGCCTAGGTTGCCTAGTCTAGTCGCTGCACCGGCTCCGTCCGCGGCCTCCGCCACTGCGTCGCTGTCCTTCACTCTCGACTCTGGTGCTTCTGCCTGCTTCTTCCGCGACCGTTCCACGCTCACGCCGCTTGCTGCACCTGCTGTTGTCTCTCTCGCTGACCCCTCTGCGGGTCCGGTCGTCGCGCGCAGTTCTACGTCCCTTCCCTGTCCGGCAGTTCCCTCGGGCTCCCTTACTGGCCTCCACGTTCCCTCGTTCTCCAGGAACCTGGTTGGTGTCGGCTGTCTCCAGGACCTCGGCGTCACCACCACGTTCCCCGGGCACGAGCGGTTCGCTGTCTGTTCTGAGGCTGTCTCAGGTTCCCCCCTTGCGACGTTCCCCCGGGACCCGGTGTCCGGTCTGTTTACCCTACACACCGCTTCCCCCCCGGTTGGTGCGTCCTCCCAGGTCGCTGCAGCTTGCTCGTGTCGGTCCCTCACTCACCCGTCCCTTCTCTGGCACCACCGCTTAGGTCACCCTGCTCTCCCGCGTCTGCGTCACATGTCCCAGCACGGTCTTGTCTTAGGTCTCCCCGCGTCGCTCCCTGCCCTTCCTCCCTCGACTGCGCCACCGTGCACGCCTTGCGTCGAGGGTCGGCTCCGCCGTGCTCCTCACTCCTCCTCGCTGCGTCCTGCTACTGCCCCCCTTCAGACCCTGCACTTGGACGTTTGGGGCCCTGCCCCCGTCCCCGGACCGCGCGGTGAGCGCTACTTCCTTGTGCTCGTTGACGACTACACGCGCTACACCACGGTGTTTCCCCTGGAGCGGAAGGCCGACGTGCCCGACGTTCTTCTCCCGTGGGTTGTAGCTGCGCGTCTCCACCGCGGTCTCCCCGTGTTGTGTCTCCACTCCGACCGTGGCGGCGAGTTCGCCTCTGGTCGGCTTGGACAGTTCTGTCGTGCGGAGGGCATCACCCAGTCGTACACCTTGCCGGACTCGCCACAGCAGAATGGGGTTGCTGAGCGCCGCATCGGCTTGGTCATGGAGGTCGCCCGTACCTCCATGATCCATGCCGATGCCCCCATTTTCTGTGGCCGTTCGCTGTTCGCTACGCGGCTCACCAGCTTAACCTGTGGCCATGCTCCCAGCGGCCGCAGGTTTCGCCGACCCTCCTTTGGACCGGGTCCCCCGGTGACGCGTCTGCGTTCCACGTCTGGGGCTGCCTTGCTCACGTTCGTGCCTCTGGCACGGACAAGCTCACTGCCCGCACTGTCCCCTGTGTCTTCCTCGGTTTCCCCCTGGACTCGTCTGACTGGCTTTTCTACCACCCGCCATCTCACCGCTTCCTCCACTCTCGTGACGTCACCTTTGACGAGTCCGTCTCCTTCTACCGCCGCTTCCCTCACCGAGGTCTCCCAGTTGCCCCCCCCCTTTTCCTTGCTCCCTCTCCCCCGGTAGCCCCTGCCCCTCTCCCGCCTCGTCCTGCCCCGTCTGGTGTCTCCCACGTCACTCCCCTCCCGTCGGTTGTCCCCGTTGAGGAGTCTGCTGACTCTGGTGGTACCCCCGGTCCGTCCTTGCCGCGTCCCCCTTCCCCAGTGCCTCCGCCCCCACTGTCGCAGTCGCCGACCCCGCTGCCGCCGCCGTCGCCGTCGCCGCCGCAGCCGTCGCCGCTGTCGCCGCCACTGCCGCCGCTGCTCTCGGCCCCTGGGGGTGCTGGTGTGGAGGAGGGTGTTCGTCCTGCGGCTTCTGGGGGTGCCGCTGGTGTTGGAGGGGGTTCTCGCTCTTGGGGTGTTGGTTCTGGGGGTGCTGCTGTTGAGTGTTCTGCCGACGGTCGTTCTGCCTCTGCTGGTCCGAGAGTTCCGGCCCAGCCGTCGTCGCCGCCACAGCAGCCGTCGCCGCCGGTTTCCGCTCTCCGCCTGCTCGGCCTTCCCTCCCCGGACCGCGCGCCGGTGTCTCCCCCACCGCCTCCTGACCTCCCTGTCTACGGTCCTGTGTTCCCGCCGCCAGACTCGTCTCCGGCCCGTCTTCCTCCTCGTTCCCCTCCTGTGTCTCCTCCGCTGTCCCCTGACCCTACCCCTCCGTCTCACGTTTGGGCTCGCCGTCCCTCCCGTGCCCGTCCCGTCTCTCCTGTCCTGCCCACCCACCCTATGTTGCTCCGTTCCCACTCGTCTCGTCCTCCCCTCCTCCCGTCCCCTCCTCCCTCGTCCCTTGCTGTTGCACCTCCTCCGTTCTCTGACTACCTCCGTGCTGCTCGTCCCCTTGTCCCTCGGGTCCTTGCCTCTCTTGTTACCGACCCTGCTGTTCCTGTCTCGCGCCTTGACGCGCTTGTCGCTGCTGTCGCTGACTTCGCTTCTACCCGCCGCCTTGACTACGCTACCGCTCTGGTCTCTGACCCTGCCCGTCCTCTGTCCGTCGGGGGTGCTCCTGCCCTTGGCAGTGACGTCCTAGAGGACAGGCAGTACGAGCTGGCTTTCCTTTCCGAGGCTGCTCCCCATCTCTGCTCCATGCTGTTAGTCCCTGAGGGTGACCCAGACGCCTTCGACATCCCGACCCCTCGCACCTACGCTGAGGCCACCTCGGGACCTTGGGCCTCTCAGTGGATAGCTGCCATGGAGCAGGAGATGGCGTCTTGGAGATCCACCGGCACTTACGTCGACGCAGTTCCCCCGCCTGGGGTGAACGTAGTCGATGGTCGGTGGCTCTTCAAGGTGAAGCGCCCCCCTGGAGAGCCGCCTGTCTTCAAGGCGCGCTACGTGGCCAGAGGTTTCAGTCAGCGCGAGGGGGTTGACTTCTTCCAGACCTTCGCCCCGACCCCGAAGATGACCACTCTTCGGGCGCTGCTACACGTAGCAGCACAGCGTGACTACGAGCTTCACTCTCTCGACTTCTCTACTGCCTTTCTTCAGGGCAGCCTACACGAGCAGGTCTACCTGCGCCGACCACAGGGCTTCACTGGTACCTTCCCTCCTGGGACCCAGTGGCTTCTCAGGCGCCCGGTCTACGGCCTGCGTCAGGCTCCCCGCGAGTGGCACGACACGCTACGTGCCACGTTAGCAGACCTGCAGTTCTTTCCGTCCTCTGCTGACCCTTCACTGTTTGTGCGTTCCGGCCAGACTCCGTTCTACATCCTTGTCTACGTAGACGACCTGGTCTTCGCTACTCCTGACAGGGACGCACTGGCCTCTGTGAAGGCTGAGCTGCTGAAGAGACACACCTGCACTGACCTTGGAGAGCTGCGTCGCTATCTTGGCCTGCAGATCTCTAGGGACAGAGCAGCACGCACCATCACTCTGACCCAGTCACACTTGGTGCGTCAGGTCCTTCAGAGGTTCGGTCTTCAGTTCTCCTCCGCACAGCCCACACCTCTACCCGTAGACCATGGGCTCTCTGCTCCCGTTCCTGAGGAGCCAGTAGAGCCCAGTGGCCCCTACGCAGAGCTGGTGGGTTGCCTCATGTACCTGATGACTTGCACTCGCCCAGATCTCGCATACCCTCTCAGCATCCTGGCTCGCTTTGTGGCTACAGGCAGACACCGACCTCAGCACTGGTCTGCCGCTAAGAGGGTTTTGCGTTATCTTGCTAGTACATCAGGCATGGGGTTAGTGCTAGGAGGACGCAGGCCAGTGGTCCTTACTGGGCACACAGACGCTTCTTGGGCAGACGACGCTGAGACGCTCAGGTCGTCGCAGGGCTACTGTTTCAGCCTTGGTTCGGGTGCTATCTCTTGGAGATCCACTCGCTCGTCGTCTGTGGCTCAGTCTAGCTGTGAGGCTGAGATCTACGCTGGTGCCATGGCGGCACAGGAGCTCCGCTGGCTGACCTTCTTGCTCACAGACTTAGGTGAGCGGCCTAGCTCTGCCCCGGTCCTGTACGCTGACAACAGGGCCATGATACTCCTGTGTCAGGAGCCTCGGCTTGAGGGCAGAGCGAAGCATATCCAGCTGCGGTACTTCCTCCTGCGCGAGCTACAGCAGCGCCGCCAGGCCCGCGTAGTTCACTTGGCCTCAGGTGCCAACACAGCTGATATCTTTACTAAGGCGCTTGCGCCTAAAGATCATCAGCGGCACTGTGTACAGCTTGGTCTTGTTCCTATAGCTGCTCCCCTGTTAGGATCCTGATTGTGTACTCTCTATTATATATGCTTGTCAGACTGGCCTTGTGGCCTTACCTCCAGTGGCTGGACTAGTAGTGCCACCCTGGCTTGCTTCAGTTTTGGTTGTATTCTTGCTGACTGGTCTCCAGACCCCTGCCTCAGTGGTTGGACTAGTAGTGCCGCCCTGAGCTGTTTGCTTCTTGTTTAGTTTCACCCCTTGTCTAGCCTAGGGGGTGTGTCAACTTATACATATTATCTATGTAGAAGTTATAGGCTAGACTGAGGTATGCTTCTAGTGAGTACAACCAACTAGTATTTGTTCTAGGTTTCCACCTCTAGTAATCATTCGTTTCTACGTTAACAGCTGGTTGGGCACTGTTACTGTTTCGCTAATTTCGTCAACCCAAAACCAAACCTTTTGGATTTGGATTCGCGCTTCTCGAGACCCTCGCTTTAAGTGTGCAATTTAATATTGCAGTTAACATGCACAGTTATCTCTACATGGCCTACGTACTTACGACTACATACTTTCATTAAGCTAGCCTACCTACAGCTACTTAGATGTCAGCATGCAACAGTAATATACCCTAGTTGCGGCTATACAAGCCATCCTACTCAACCACTACTGGCTACTCCAGAGGCTGAGTCTCTCCCTGGGGCTCAGCAGGTGCAGCAGAGGTCGGATTCACCCCATGAAGGTCTCGGGTGGGGCGACGGTGCCTCTCTGCACAGAAGATAGCCATGACAGCGTACCAGTCCACCTGGTACTCCAGCAAGTTGCATCGCATCAAGTTACCCAAGCGGTCATCCCCAAGGCTACCCTGGCCCCAGGTCTTGATTAGTATCTGTTTAGAGAACCCACGCTCGCACTCGACAGTGCTGAGAGGCAGCACTGCCACCGCCTGCCACAGCCTCAGGATGTTGGGGTAGCCTCGCTGCCAGTCGTTGTCGAGGGTGAGGGTCAGTGCGGTGTAGAAGTCGTCGTCCTTGTACTGCGAGGCCATGGTGCTGGTGAACATCCACAGCTCCCTCACAGCCTTCTGGTAGTCGAAACCAGCAGGGGGACAACGAGGAGTAAACAACAGAGGGGATTGTGAGACATGGGTGCTTTAGGTGCAAACACATTGGGCAAACTCACATGGTGAACACACATGTACTGAGCACACAACTTACCAGGGAGCTTGTTCCTGAAGAGTCCGGCCAGCTGCCTCAGCCACTGCCTGAAGCGGGCCATGCGCAGGTCGTCGTTGTTGAGGTAGGCCTTCACCTTGAAAAGCTTCGTGCCGTCAAGGTTGTAGAGGTCGTTGAAGCGGCCGTTGATGCCGATGACTAGATCACTAGCGTACTTCCGCGCAATGACGTTGCATGACGCCAAGTCACTGCCCGTCTCATCACTGTCCAGCTGTCGCTCATGGAGAGTGTAGACGAAGGACTGGGGGTTTCTATCGGTCTCCACACCAGACACCCGGTGCTGCCTCTTGTCTGCAGAGCCATGGCAGTCGAGAAACGCCCCGAGGAGCTCGCTGTCACCGTTGCCAAACTGAAGACCATCAACACAGTTGATGTAGCAGCTCTGAATGCGGCTGCACGTGTTCGCCACTACTGCAGCGATGACCGTGATGTCCACCTGCCAACAGGGGGGGCAATAGGATCATGTGCACAGAGATAACCAGTTACGGCTAAACATGTGCACGGCTTGACGTTGATTTTAAACACAGCAACAGTAGAGTATCAGTAGCATGAAAAAGGGTTCCTCTGAAGACCACTTACATGCCTCTGTTGAAACCGGAGGTTGAGGTGGTCGGGCTCCGCCAGGACGTCGGCAAGGAAGTAGAGGAGGTACTGGAACTTGAAGGACGTCACGATGTCGTAGAGGTGGCTCCCGGCTTCTCGAAGCAGGACGGTCGCCGCAGGGAGCACATCCGCGAAGCGGCGCACTGCTTAACCTCTTGCAAGCCAGCGGATGGCGTATATCCCCTGGGCTTCAAGGTTGGTGAAGCAGAAAACCATCTGCAGGTTCATGAAACGCGAGTGCTGTACGTTCGAGCACCCGACGAACTTGGAGAAGCCACGGATGACGGTGTCGACGATCTGTAGCGCCGGGTTTAGGTTCGCCGCGTCCTTCGCCGCTAACGACTCCCTGTGATTAGGCGGGAGGAAAGAAAGAGATGGAATGTAAACATAGGATGCATGGGCATCAAGGGGATTTGAGTGTTTGAACCATGTCAGCAAACCGACCTGTGAGCAATGCAGTGAGCGGAAAAGAGATGTTCAATCCGCGCACGAAGACAGGCCACCACACCCGTCCTCTCGCCAGTCATGACGGAGGCTCCGTCGGTGGCAACACCGACGATCCTCTGCAGATCCAGCTCGATAGACCGGAGGTAGTGCACAAGAACGGCGGTGAGGGAAGCCGTGTTGGTGCGGTCAACGGTCAGGAGCGTGACGAACTCTGTCACGACAGCCAACCCCTTGTGTGAGAGTACGACCCCGTTACACCACTTGGCCTTTTCTTATTTCCTTCCCTTTTCATTTCTCGTTTTACCGCATCTCATTTGGTTTCCTATTTTCCATTTTCCATTATCCTTTGGTCTCTTCCTTTATTATAATTATATCACCGACCAGGTATGGAATGTACTAGAGACGTTATCCAGCGTAATCCTGCCGTAATCCCTTAAAGCCAATAGCCTCACGTGGCTATACGCAGGGTGATTCTATCTTCTAGAAGGGTCTATTCCCTTAGGATAAGATAAACCTGGTTACCTGATGTACTCTGGAAGTATAAAAGCGCCTTGTACCGATCGATAGTGCAACCTTTCCTCGACACATTCGATCCTGAGACACCTTGTAGAAAGTACCATACAAGATAAGGTGCTTGCCATGCACCCTATCTGTGCTTACATCGATTGAGATGCTGACAAACGGGGAGGCTCGGATGTGCTCCACCTGGCGGTCGTCAAGGTATTGTGAGGTAGCCTTCAAGCACTCCTTGAATACGTAGCTGTGGGGAGTGTGGCGCAGGGGGGCCAACATCAAACCGAGTTAGTATTCATTATGTTAGGTGAAGAAATATTTCGATGCATGTGGAAAGCAAGATAAACAACCGAGAACTGTTCAAAGGAGCAGGCTAAAACAACTTACTCGGTATAGTAGGTTCCGTACGCCCCTCCTGGCGGGAGATCTGGCAGTCCTTCATGAGCGAGGAAGAAGCAGAGCGCGACGAACATGGCGATCGGCGCATCCGCCTTGCAGACGAAGAGGGCGATGTGGAGGCACCGAATCAGGTGCTTCGTTGAAGTGCCCGTCCCCTGCCACCGGTCGAGGGTGCGCTGGCGATCGCGCTCCCGCTCCTTGTCTTCTTTCGTCGCGAGAGCGTCCTTGTGCGCTCGGATTCTGAGATGAGTGCGGATGCTGCCGATCTGCAGGTCGCGTCTGCCCTCGCTTTTCCTCCCGTATTTTGTATTGCTGAAAACTTCGCCGTACTTCAGGCATATCGCGCACTTCAGTGACAGGCGTCCATTCTTCATACGATGCAGGCGCAACCACAGGAAGCGACGGGACCAGTCATCGACGTAGCGGCGGTTGACGATGTCGTACTCCGTATCAGCATCGGTGCCCGGCGTACTGCGAGGCGGAGGAGGAGGAGGCGGTGTTGCCACGGGGGTCAGAGGTTCCTTAGGCGGTGGCGCAAAGGGGAGACGCTGCTGCGTGTATCCACCACGCTTATGCTTGGCAGGTGCTGGAGACTCGGTAGCATGCCCCGAGGAACCTTTACCGGCGGATGCGCACGGCTGGGCGGCGGGAGCGTACCAAGACGTCTCGGGGGAGCTAGGCTCAAAAGGGAAGCTGAAGGGTGGCGTATCCGCATGGGGCAGCGAGACAGCAGGAGGCGACCCCCTCGCTGGCGTAGTTTCAGTGCGCGGCGACGAGACTGCATGAGGAGACCCCAATGGAGGGGGGGACTGTGAAGCACGGGAGACTTGCCCCGTACCTCCAGTAGACAATGGTACAACCGTGGGAGGCTTGAGAGGAAAGATCCCCAGTATGCTAAGGCCGTCACGAGGACGTGACTGAGGGGGTTCGTCGTCATTGTCGACTGTCATCTACTGGTTCTGCTCGAGAAAGCTAGTGAGAGGGAGTTCTCCTAGGGAAGGGTGATAAAATGGGGTCTGGTTTGGGGGGGATAAGGAAGTCGATGGGAGGGATGGAGGGCCAGCCGTCGTCACCCAGCTGAGATTCCTCGTGCAGTCACGCGGGTCGCGTTCAAGCGTGAGCTGTCAAAGTCCCATCTATGCTGGAACTGAAAGGCTAGCACTGAGGGCGCGGTTCATGCGTCACATGCAATGAACTCTCGTCGGTTGGGACCAAGACAATATTGCTGCCAAAGCGGCCAATAGCGGGCCAAACAGAAGCTGACGCACGGACAGCCGGAGGGGAATATTCGACAGCGCGGGTGGGGCAGGGTGGCAAACTGCCACAGGTGGTAGGAATGCGGATGGCATTTGCTGATGGTGCGCGAGGAAAAAACGCCACACGTAAAGCACTTAACTGTTTTGCATTAAGGGTAATTTCCGGGCCACCCTGACGTATCAGGGTTGGCCGGGCGCACACCCGAATTTAGCCAGAGTAAAAAGAAAGGAACACTTTCTACATCAGGGTTAAAAAATTTTGAACCCCGAAAAATCAGACTAGTACAAAAAATGACCCTTAAAATCAGGGTAATCAGGGCATTTCACCCGGATATTTTGGGGCCTGGTTTGGACTAGAGGAGGGGGTGGACGAGGGAGGAGGGGGTGGACGATAGAGGAGGGAGTGGACTAGAGAGGTGGGAGTGGACAAGAGAGGGGGGAGTGGACGAGAGAAGAGACGAGGGGGTGGGCAAGAGAAGAGGGAGGGAGTGGACTAGAGCAGGATCAGGGGTTGCACACTATAATTGGAGGGAGAGCAGGATCAGAGGTTTTGTTGGGGAAGTGTGAGAGACCTTATAGAAGTACCGTAATCCCCCGTATATAACACCCACCGGAATAGTCACTCCATGGGCGGTTAATA
The DNA here is from genome assembly GCA_027943415.1 of Closterium sp. NIES-67. Classification (NCBI taxonomy): domain Eukaryota; kingdom Viridiplantae; phylum Streptophyta; class Zygnematophyceae; order Desmidiales; family Closteriaceae; genus Closterium; species Closterium sp. NIES-67. The sequence goes on along the minus strand of BQMB01000667.1, from coordinate 56,473 downwards.
CGGGGGGGAGCTTATGATATGGTGCATTTTTTATAGTACCCGCTTTTCAGGTGACGAATTATACATAACGCCCCCCCCCTCCCCCCCCCCCGTTTTTCTTGCTTGGAGTACACTGAGCCGATTGTATAATCAACCATATGGATCCTATCACTACAGCAACGTTACAACATGCTTGAATTCCTAATCATTGTTGCCTACCAAAATAGCATACAGTGACTAGCGCAAGGCCTAGATCATGTCCTAGGGCTTTCAGTTAGCAATTAGGGACATCATTCACTACCTAATACTCCTCGTCATCCTCATCTCCAGCGTGCCAAGCCTCAACGTCATCATCGTCGGATGCAATATCGTCCCAATTGTACTCTTTAATCCAGCGGGAGGTGGCCAGTCCAGCAAGTACCTCCGCCGCTGGCGCCATCTCTGCGGAGTCCACATCGCTGCTCTCTATAGTGTCAGCCGCTTCAGCCGCAGTTGCAGCTGCTCATGGAGTTGTCGATGCTGATGCTGCAGCTGCTGCAGCGTTAAGTCAAGCCTCCGCCAATGCAGAGGATTCCGCCACGTCGGCTGCGCCAGGTGTCGTTGGTGCATGCTGCGGCAGGTCGACGTCGACAGTGACGTCACACTCCTCGTCCTCCGAGAGCTCGTCAGCGGTCGGCTCTACGAACTCGGCTTCGAAGAGGGGGTTCGTCTTCTCGCCGGTTGTCTCAACCTCCGCGTGCACATCATCCATGACCTCCAGCTCCGCCTTGTCGTGCATGTGGGCGAGGATGAGGTAGTCTTCGAGGCCATCGAGGTCGTTGGAGATGCCGCAGGTCTTGAAAACCTTGCGGATGAGGTCGGCGGGGACTGCCTCCCAGGCGGCCGCGATCCACAGCAGCACCACCTCCGCCGGAGGCTTCTTCAGATTTCTTGAAGGGCGGACAGGGTTGGGTGGAGATTACAGCGTGCATTAGGCAAACCGAAGTGAGAACTGGAGCAACACGTCAAGGCATCGTAAAGCAAACACTAAAGAAGAACGTATGAAAAGCAGAGCTCAAGGGTGAGAAGGGTTTCACCTGCGGGAGTTGCCGAGTCGCAGCCGAACTCCTCAAACCAACATGAGTAGGACCGGCGGACATAAGCCTTCAAGCATCGGTTCACAGCTACGTCAAGAGGTTGGAAGATCGGTGTGCAGCCACTAGGTATCACGGCACGTGAGAGTTAGAAGAGATGCATCAACGCCGCCACCCCCTTGGTCAGATGGCCTTTGTAGGAGTTGAGGACGACGAGAGCCTTCTGCCGCCCGCCACGGCGCGCAGGAAGTCGCTTCAGAAAGGGGACGAGGACCGTCGTAATCCAGTCCTTCACGGTCCTCATCCATCCATCCCTTCTCCTGAGCGCGGATGACGATTCCTGCATGCAATAATGAAAGAACCAAACAGCGTAGTGTTAGTTTCTAACTCTGGTACATGTAACACTTAGTCACATCAAGACCCAGTTGATACTGACCTGGCGGGACTCGAATCTTTGGAAGTGTCTTGCGCTTGAAGATCACATACAGCTTGAGCTTCTGCCCGCCAGCAGTGACCGCCAGCATGACGGTCAATCGCTCCTTTTCGTAGCCAGCAGTGCGAACATGTACCGTCCTTGAACCGCGGACTTCCAGTGTAGTCTCTTGGGGCATTTCCAGGAACAAGGGCGTCTGATTGGCGTTGATGATCAAGTCGTCGGCATACTTGTTGACTGTGCGCATCTGGCACACGAACTCCCAGAAATTCTCGACTTTAGCCTCGCAATCTGCAAAACGAGGAGACAACATACGATGTGAGTGTACATGCTTAAGTTCTTATAGCTCAATGAATGGGAAATCGCAAGCAAAATTGCTACAGAGCTCGAATATAAAAATCATAACGCACCGCTGGTTAGGCGCTGGCCCATCTTTGTCTTGATGCGCTGTGTCAATCCCCAACGTGTGCGGAACCGAAAGGTCCAACGGGATGATGCACGCCAGTCGGCACCGGGATGGCACTTCCGCATGAACTTCCTACTCCACTTGTGCAGACAATTGACCAACACTGCCAAGCCACGCGCACGGTGTGAGAGGAAGCGGTTGTACAATGACGGAAGAAACTGTCCATATCTTGACCATTTGAGAGGTTAAATTGCGTTTGTATTTTTTTTTAAGAGTCTTAAAAACAGGTGGCTTTAGTTTACTAGTAGACTGCCTCATGAGCAGGAAGAGGACATGTCATGCAGCCTGAAAATGCATCTTTATTATGCAAAACCAACAACAATATTCAGCAAGTAGTATTCGGACAGTTTTGGCCAGATTTGAAGAAAGTATTTATCAATCCGAAATCAGTACCTAGTCCACCTCCCCTTAGCCCTAACCACTGCCTTCACCCTCCTAGGCATACTGTTGATGAGGCCCCTACACACATCCGCCCCAATCCCATCCCATGTCTCTTGCACCCGCTCCCAAGTCTGGAGCAGCCCTGTGGGGGGAAACTCATACTTGACAAGCTCCTTTTTAAGTGCTCTATGGGGTTGAGATCAGGGGAGGAGGAAGGCCACTTGAGGACTGCATACGGCTGCTCAGACAGCCAAGCTTGCACAAGGCGACTCTTGTGCTTGGGGTCGTTGTCATGCTGGAAGATTACATTCGAGGGGGTTAGACTATAGAAATTGATGGTTTGAGCAAGCTCATCTTGCAATATGCTTCTGTACAGCTCCCCATCCATGCGGCCGTCAATCTTACACATATATCCCGGGCCATCAAATGTCATGCACCCCTTCGTTTCTGGAGTGCTGACGTGTCCGGATTCAGTAACGTTTATCTGCCCAGTCAGCAGCATGCAGTAATCGAACTTTGCCTTCGCCAGTTTCTTCGTCAGGTAATCTGCAGCCATTTCTGTCGTGGGGTAGTAATTGAGTTGAAGTCTCCCCTTCGCGATCTCATCCTTGACGAATAAATACTGCAGGGCGATGTGCTTGGTTCGATTGGCGAACCCGTTTTTGTTCGCGATTTTGATCGCGGATTGGTTGTCGCAGAATAACGAGAAGGCAGGCATGGTCGCAATTTTCGTTTCCTTGAGCAGCTCCCGCAGGTAAAGTCCCCCTTTGGTCGCAGAGCAGAGAGCGATGTATTCCGCTTCAGCCGAGGATAGCGCGATTAATTCCTGCTTGCTCGATTGCCAGGAAATAGTCCCGATAGGCTCTACTCGGTAGATGTAGCCTGTTCTGGAACGCCGATTTTCCTTGTCTCCCGCGTGGTCGGCGTCGACATAGCTGCTTGTGTTTGCAGGCCTGTCGATGTCGTTGCTTGTCTCTGCCGGTCGTCCCTTAACCACACATCCGTCTGTGATTCCCTACCTCTCCTTGCCTCCCTACCCACCAGCTGGACTACATGACGGTGCACGCGCAGATCATCCGCACGACCTCACTGCTAGAGAGCTGCTACGTGGACTGCGGAGACGAATTCACCGGCGGGCCCAATGATCGATTGACGCGGTTCCTCGCCAAGCACGGGCCTGGCAAGTCCAAGCTAGTGACAGTAGAGGGATCGACTCCGACGGCCAACCTTCACAGTGCACGAAGAGCACCAAGAGGACTACCCGGGGCCCAGTGACCACGATGGGAGTGTCGTGACGTGCATGGCTCTGGCGGAGGGCCTGGTCCGCAACCTCAACGAGCACCTAGGCGATCTGCGGCAGCTGTCGGAAGCACGCCTGTTCAGCGTTGACACATGGCCGCCCAACATGGGTCCGACAAGCACGGAGGAAGCAGTGCCTCGAGCGGTTCAATTCGCTCGTGGTCATCTACCGCGCTGAAGACAGGGACGAGATTTTGCCAGGTGAATCACAGTCTACTCCTTCCAGTAGGCAATGTATCTGTTCAATAAGACACCTATCTTTAACTAGCTATATACTGTTTCCGATAACCCAACCCTTCTCCCTCTCCTTGTGTGCCCTTGTCTGAGCATGTATAGACAAGCGCAAAGCCCAGAGCGAGCTCCGAAACTTCGTCCCCGTCCTTCCACGTGGGGCTGAGCACCATGCTCAAGATGCAGGACTGGAGGTACAGCTACCCCAACCTGGTCAACTTGTGGGTGGCGGTGGCTGTCCTTCCGTTGAGCACTGTCGAGTGCGAGTGCGGGTTCTCCCGCCATAACGTCATCAAGAGTTGGTTGCAGGGGGCTCTCAAGGATACTAGGCTAGGAGATCTAATGTGCATGTCGCAGCTAGAGTACGACCCCGACTGGGAAGAGGTGGTCTCCATCTGGCGGGCTTATAAGAAGAGGAAGCCCCTTAGCAACGCCCTGCTCGAGGCCAGAAGCAGCAGGAAGGGAAAGGAGAAAGTAGATGATGCTATGCCGGCAGCGCCTCAGCAGGATATGCAGGATATCGACTGATTCCGTACATGTAGTGAAATGTAGTGCATTCTCTAATGAAGAACCATAAAAAAGGCTCATACAAAAGTTTGGCTATGACTCTGATTGGTCAGACAAAAAATCCATGAGTACTCTGATTTTCATACTTTTTCCAGGAGGTGACTCTGACACCCATACCAAGGGAAGGCAGGGGACTCTGACGAATCAGACAGGCCCAAAACCAATTTGGGTGCCTAGTCGTGGCACTGCACTTGGCCAAAGTTCACCAACCCCAACTTTTGCCAACCAAAGTCGCAACTTTGGCCAAGCAGGCTAAACTTCGTCGTCGGCCAAACTTCCAGAACGCAATCTCAATCACGCCACCCTAGTATCCCCCCCTCCCCCCTCTTGCTCACTCTAACGACTATCCCTGCCTCGTCGCGCGCACCAAGCGGGGAGCTGCTCGTGGTCCGCGCCATAGCTCCTAACACTATTTATTACACTCGCTACCTCTCTAGCCCATAACTTTCGCTACCTCCCCCTCCCTTACGCCCATTCTCGACATAGCCTTCGCCGTTAGCTCGCACCTAGCTAAGGGCCATAGGTGCCCAGCTACGAAACCAGCACCGCTGTTAAACCCTTAGCCGTGCTCCTTACTACGGTTTCCCCGCACCACTAAAGCTAATTCCCCCTGATTTCAGGTGCGCATATCTCCTCCTCTCACGTCACACCTAGCTCCCCTCTTTGCATTACGGTTCCCCCTCTCTTTTGCTCGCTGCCTCCCTCTCTTCTTGCCCTACGTCCTCCCTTCCTCTGCTCGCTGTCTCCTCCTCTCCTGCCATCCTTTCTCCCCCCCCCATCCCCTGCGCATCCCCCCCTCCCCTTGCCCTCTGTTTTCCCCCACCCCTCTTTTCGCCCCTGTTCTCCTTACTTCCCTCTGTTTCCCACTTTTCTTCCACTCCGTTTTCCCCTCCCTCTCCCCCACCCCACTATCGCTCCCCTTCGCCACCGTTGCCCGTTAATCTAGAAAATGCGCGTGGTCGGTTTCTGCCCTTAAGCGGTACGCGCTTGAAATGTGGTCGAAATGTGTTCAAAATGAGTGCAATTTTGTGGTCACGGCCCTTTCGAGCAGAAAATGAGCGTGGAGAGGTGTACATCTATCCTTTGCGAAAACAAATTGTTGCTGTTGCAAAATTCGCAAATTTCGTCAAGTTCATCACTCTTGAACACCAACCTAAACTTTAGCCTCCCGAGTTTGAAATAGCCCAACCATCCAAACTTGCCAACCAATTGCTTGCACCCAAACAGCAACGTCACCGAAACCAACTTGGGTGGCCCAGTCCCTCTCGAATAGAAATTATTCCTAGCTAGAGTGTGCAAGGCAAACTTGCACCCTAACCCTACGTTCGGGAATCTTATCATCAATCTCAATGCGCCAACCAATCAGAGCATGCCAACCAACTCGTCAGCAAGCCTTCAACTTGCGAAACCCTAGCACTCCCTTTACAACTACTCAACTCCCCCTACCAACTTCATTATCTTTGCACAAATCTCACTCCAGTTCATTCTCAAGCTCCCCTACTTCGTTTATATTTTTGTTGCTCTTCTCCTGTCAACGTATGGCACCTGATCTACATTCTTCTCAGCATCCTAGCTTTTTTAGGCACATGTACTCTGTTTCTTTTTTTAACCATAGTAGATATTTGTGACAACATGTAGATTTTTTTTTAATGTGTCGCAACTGATTTCCGTTCATGTTTTTGGACTACATGTGGTTCAGGCTTCACGGAACTTGTGGCTGTACGGTGATTACACTCGAGCAACGGAGTTTATGTGTGTCGAAATTCGTTATGAACGATGCACGATTTTCTTTTTGTATGTGTCCTTCAATGCCTCTGCATGTTGAATAGCGTTATGTTATTCAAATAGACATGTGGCGCCATTGTGCGTACCTTTTTAATCAGCTCGCCATCAAACCAGACATTCTCAAGCTTGTGCATTTTTTTACCCGGAACGAGACGTGCATGTGCATCGATCACTGACTACGTAGGCGACGAAGCTTCTACTAGATGATTGGTAAGATTGGCGGCACGTTTAGCAGCTCTGAGCAGAGCTCAGTTTCCAGGTTCTCAGCTGGCGCATGCCCAAGTGTGACTTGTGCTCCAAATTTGCATCTCAATGTTTATCTCTCCATCTTTTTTCTTCGTTTTTGTTACAACCGATGTGTGTAAACATTGATGTTTTTATCGTACTTTTCTTTGCGCTCAGTGACTAATGCGTTCCCATTTTCCTTGTCTATTTAACATTTGAGTTTTAGACGTCAAAACATCAGCAGTGACCCTTGAAGATAAATGCGGCAGCAAAGCCAACGAGTCTGACTGTAGCATTGGCTACACCGGCCATGACAACTGTATGAAATTGATTGATTATTGTAAGTTACTTTTGCATGCCGTAGCACCGTCCCACAAGATGTGCTAAGCTCATGCTCACATGACATTGTTGTTGATGCAACATTGCAAAATTCTCATGCTCATGCCCTTTAACGGTCAAAATTCTGAAAATTGCAAAACATGTAGACAATTCTTTCCGCCAGTGTATCTTTACTGGATATGAGGCCTTATGTGTTGGTGGCTATGGCAGAAAGGAGCACTATTCCGTCCTTTTTCTTGGCAAGGTTCGCGCAGGTAAGGACCAGACCATTTTTTTACATCTCTTGCTAACATGTGTAATCTTCTGTTTGTTAACCACCTGGGCGCACACTTGCTGGTATTTTTTTTTTCAGAAAGTGCATATTGCCAACGCGATTGTTGCGTATCTTCTGGAGTCCTTACCCATTTTGGTTTAGTTTGAAGTCTAGTGGAAATTGTAGTAGTAATTATGTAGATATTGAAACGCTATATCTTAATAAGATGCATTTGATACACCCAAGCATCAAAATGAAAGAGCTGCTGAAACGACCCACTGGGAAAGCCGATGCTTCATTCGTGCCCAATTGGTATACCACTCCCATGTTCAAAAAGTGTTCGCCTTGGTGTTCAAAAAGTATTATGTGCTGGTGCTAAAAAAGTTGAAACATGTTGTGCCCAAAAATTATCCTTGGTTGGTTTGGGACTTTGTGTTCAACTGGTGTTCAATTCTTGACTTTTTGCACAGAGTTCGGACATGGGATTTTTCTGAGGTTCTCATCCCCTCGTTGTCCTGCGTCTTCCTCTCTTCCCCTCGGTTTCCCTCTCTCCGCGCCCCTATTCTGCCCCCCTTATCCCTCGTTTCGGTCTTCCCTGCCCTACGTTTCCCCCCACTCTGCCCTAGGTTTCCCCCAGCTCCCCCCTCCGTTTCTCCCAACTTACCCCCCACTCTGCCCTACTTTCCTCCCACTCTGTCATACTTTCCCCCACTCTGCCCAACGAATCTTCCCACTCTGCCTTACGGTTCTCCCCAGAGTGGGACTTCCCCCCCTGTGTGGGCTCACCGTCCCCCTCTGTCCGAGCTCACCTTCCCCTCCCAACCAGAGCTCACCCTCCCCCCCAGTCTGAGCCCGCCTTCCCCCCCAAACCAGGGCTCACCTGCCCCAGCCTGTCTAAGCCCCCCCACACCTGGGCGGGACTTCCCCACCTGACTGAGCTCACCTCCCCCTCCCAACCAGGTCTCATCTTCCCCCCTGTCTGAGCCCACCTCCCCCCCAACACCAGAGCGGGACTTCTTCCCCTGTATGAGCTCACCTTCCCCCCTGACTGAGCTCACCTTCCCCCCCTGACTGAGCTCACCTCCCCCTCCCAACCAGGTCTCATCTTCCCCCCTGTCTTAGCCCACCTCCCCCCCCACACCAGAGCGGGACTTCCCCCCCTGTCTGAGCTCACCTCCCCCTCCCAACCAGGTCTCATCTTCCCCCCTGTCTGAGCCCACCTTCCCCCCCACACCAGAGCAGGACTTCCCCCCCTGTCCGAACTCACCTCCCCCTCCCAACCAGGTCTCATCTTCCCCCCTGTCTGAGCCCACCTTCCCCCCCACACCAGAGCAGGACTTCCCCCCCTGTCCGAACTCACCTCCCCCTCCCAACCAGGTCTCATCTTCCCCCCTGTCTGAGCCCACCTCCCCCCCCCACACCAGAGCGGGACTTCCCCCCCTGTCTGGAGCTCACCTTCCCCCCCTGATTGAGCTCACCTCCCCATCCCAACCAGGTCTCATCTTCCCCCCTGTCTGAGCCCACCTCACCCCCCACACCAGAGCGGGACTTCCCCCCCTGTCTGAGCGCCCATCCCTCTCTGTCTGACCCCACCTTCCTCCCCACCTTATTCCCCAGGGAGTGAGGCATGAGAGCAGGGAGGGAGTGAGGCATGAGAGCAGTGAGGGAGTGAGGCATGAGGGCAGGGAGGGAGTGAGGCATGAGAGCAGGGAGGGAGGGAGGCATGAGAGCAGGGAGGGCAGGAGTCATGAGAGCAGGGAGGGAGTGAGGCATGAGAGCAGGGAGGGAGTAAGGCATGAGAGCAGGGAGGGAGTGAGGCATGAGAGCAGGGAGGGCGGGAGGCATGAGAGCAGGGAGGGCGGGAGGCGTGAGAGCAGGGAGGGAGAGAGGCATGAGAGCAGGGAGGGAGAGAGGCATGAGAGCAGGGAGGGAGAGAGGCATGAGAGCAGGGAGGGCGGGTGGCATGAGAGCAGGGAGGGCGGGAGGCATGAGAGCAGGGAGGGCGGGAGGCATGAGAGCAGGTAGGGAGGCGTGATGGTGGAAATGGGCAGCTGGAGCACGAGTCAGGGGGAAAGGAGGCAGCTAGGAGGGAAGGCTGAAGGTGGGGAGGGCGGAGGGTAGGGAGGGCGGAAGGTGGGAAGGGCAGAAGGTAGGGAGGGCGGATGGTAGGGAGAGAGGCGGAGGAGGGAGAAGGTCCGTCAGCTCATTGGTGGAGGAGAGGAGATGGCTCGTGAGAGTCTCTTTGTCTCTCCTTCACGACTATGTATAAATAGGCGCCCCGCTGTCCCAAAATTGTGGTGTTGCCCGCGGGTCATGCGGAATGATGAATTAGGTCATGGCACACCCAGTCACATGGAGGAACTGGGTCGTTTTGCCTCACTGGAAGCAAGGACTCAAGTGCTACAGGTTTAGCCCTCACTGGAAGCGAGGACTCAAGTGTTACAGGGTGTCTGATTGCTTGCTGTTGCATGCTTTTCAATCTCTCAAATAATGTGCTGCATTCCACATCTGATTGTTCAAAAACTTGATACATACAACCTTCGACTGCAGTATGCATGCACTTTGTATATCAAACCACTACCTACGACCTAGTTCGAACTACCAAAGTGGACCGATTGGCATGTATTTCTCTCTATGCCTTGCGCCCAAGTCTATGGCATATCCATGTTCCACCGCATGTAGCACATAGCACATCACTCTGATAAAGCTGAGCGCCCGGCCTGGCTAATTGCAATCAGGGCGCCAGGAAGACGTTAGCATCACCAATGAAGACGTTTCTCAGCCAGGGATGGTGACGAAACGAGATGGGGACTGGAGAGGAAGGGGTGGGGGAAGGGAGGGATGGATGGGGTCAGAGTGGGTGAGTGCGGGGGTGGTGAATACGTGAGAGGATGGTATGTGGTCCAAAGCAAGAAGCATGGGGGGAGGACAGCAAGGGGGACCAGAGGTAAGGTGAGGGACAACGGGGAGGATAGCAAGGGGGAGCAGAGGAAAGGTGAGGGACAGGGGGGAGGACAGCAAGGGGGAGCAGGTGTGGGGGGGAAAGAGAAGGGATGTAGAGAGAGGACACGAGGGGGAAAGAGAGAGGAGAGGAGGGGGAAAGAGAGAGGACACGACGGGGAAAGAGAGAGGACACGAGGGGGTAAGGGAGAGGATACGAGGGGGAAAGAGAGAGGACACGAGGGGGAAAGAGAGAGGACACGAGGGGGAAAGAGAGAGGACACGAGGGGGAAAGAGAGAGGACACGAGGGGGAAAGAGAGAGGACAGGAGGGGGAAAGAGAGAGGACACGAGGGGGAAAGAGAGAGGACACGAGGGGGAAAGGGAGAGGACACGAGGGGGAAAGAGAGAGGACACGAGGGGGAAAGAGAGAGGACAGGAGGGGGAAAGAGAGAGGACAGGAGGGGGATTGAGAGAGGACACGAGGGTGAAAGAGAGAGGACACGAGGGGGAAACAGAGAGGACACGAGGGGGAAAGAGGGAGGACACGAGGGGGAAAAACAGAGGACACGAGGGGGAAAGAGAGAGGACAGGAGGGGGAAAGAGAGAGGACAGGAGGGGGAAAGAGAGAGGACAGGAGGGGGATTGAGAGAGGACACGAGGGGGAAAGAGAGAGGACACGAGGGGGAAAGAGGGAGGACACGAGGAGGAAGAAGAGAGGACACGAGGGGGAAAGAGAGAGGACACGAGGGGGAAAGAGAGAGGTCGGGGAGGGGTGGGGAAGAGAGAGGATAAGGAGAAGTTGTGAGAGGGGATATGAGGGTAAAAGAGAGGGCATGTGGGGGGGAAAGAGAGGGCGTGTGAGGGGGAAACAGAGGGCATGTGAGGGAGAAACAGAGGGCATGTGAGGGGGAAACAGAGGGCATGTGAGGGGGAAAGAGAGGGCATGTGCAAGGTGCCAAAAAAACGGTGTTTTTTTATTTTATTTTACCGTTTAAAACGGGATTGTATTAAACGGTCGTTTAATACGATTAAAACGGCTGAAAATGGTGTTTCCGACTGGTACAAAAAAACGGTCGTTTTATACGGTCGTTTTTTTCGTACCGTCATGTAAAACGGTAGTGCCCTTTATAACGAACCACGCGAACCGGTGGAGTGTGTCAGAATCGACTGCCGAGTCGGACGTTGGGGTTCTTGCCGAGCCGCATTCCGACACTTTCTCGAGCCGCGAATTCACACACATTTAGCGATGCAAAACAGATTGGAAACACGTTTCGCAACTGTCGTTAGCTTTTTCGCGCCATGTTGACACTGGCGAACGCGCATAGCGACGCGAATTCGCGCAATTTGCGTTGGAAGGCCCAACCAATCAACGCATCCCTTTCTCCATCCGTCTCAACGAATTCAAGGTTCAGCACACAGCAAAGTACAGGTACAACTACGGAGCACAATCAACAAGGTAAGCATGCTTCAACCCTATCCCGTCAGCAGAACTAGTTCTTCTTAGTCCAAGCACTCGCCCTCACAGAACGCTTTAGTGTGCGCATTTTCGTCGTGCCTCACCCGACGTCCTCCGTTTGGGAGCATGTCAAGAAGGTGACGGGCCCGAACGGCGTAGTTACTAGTGCCGTTTGCCTCCATTGCAACCAACCTGTCACACCCAACGCGACTAGAATCGGGCATCATACTTACGGCACGCCTTCCTCCAAGCTGAAGAATGTCGCGCCGTGTGCTTCGAAATTCACGAAGCAGCTGCGCGCGGGCAGCGAAGAAACGCGTTCTTCCACCGCCGAAGACTCCATCCTTGGATCGACGTCCGGGGAGGCATCGCAGCCGGCCCCAGTCCGGCGTTTGCGGCAGCAGGACATTGCGACGCGTCATCACCTTGACCACCTTTGGGCAACCGCCATCGACGAGAATGACTTGGCGTTTAAGGTGTCACGGTCGCCAGCAATGCAGGCCTCTGTTAATGCGGCGACGGCCTTCGGGAAGCAGTATACCTTGCCATCCGCGTACAAGATCTCTGGTCCCTTGCTCGCTCAGCTCAAGGTCGACTCCGAGGAGCTCGTGCAGCCCTTAAAAGACACGTGGCGCACCAGTGGCTGTTCGCTCTCGGTCGACGGATGGTCCTGCATCAAGAGCCGTGGCATGGTCTGCGTCATTGCCCAAAATGACACCGCACCCGTCGTCGTCGACTCCAAGACCGCGAAGAAGACCGGCCTGTATCTGGCGGATCTTATCCGCCGCGCCATCTGCAAGGTTGGCGACCGTCTCGTCGTCCAAGTGGTTATGGACAACACGTCCAACAACAAGCGGGCGGCGCGGCTGTTGGCGGACGAGTACCCCTAGGTGTTCTTCACGAACTGTGCCGCGCATGTGCTAGACCTCATGCTCCACGACCTTGGAGCGATCCCGGTCGTGCGCCGGGTCCTACAACAAGTGCATCGTGTGGTCATGATGGTCAAGGGGAGCGCGTCAGCCGTGGTTCTCTTCCGTGAAGTGTTCTCGCAGCTGGAGTTGGCTCGCCCGGGTGCCACACGCTTCGGGACGCAGGTGATCATGATCACCCGCTTCCTCGAAGTCAAGAGGCAACTGCGGGAGATGGTTATCTCAGAGCAGTGAGAGGAGGTTGCGGTTGCAAGGACGGATGAGGGGAAGGTGGTGCACGCTCTCCTTTTGGAGGACGCGTTTTGGGAATCCGTTGCCGCGGTCCTGAAGCTCCTGAGGGCCGTGGATAAGCACGCCACCATCATGGGCCAGATCTATGGCCTCATGCTGGAGGCGACCGTAAAGACTCTGAGATCAGGAGCGGTGCGGATGCTGTCATTCAAGCCATGGGTGGTGACGTGCAGCGACGCATGATGATTGCCGCCCAGTTGGCGTCCTTGCACAAGGGCAAAGGCCGCCCTGGGGCCGTGGATGCCCGATGGGCAGCCACGACCCTTGTGGAGTCCGGTCGGTTGAGCGACGCGGAGTGGTGGTGGATGTACGGAGGGGAGGTCGGTGCTCAGCAGGAGCTGGCTGTTATGGTGCTGTCACAGTCAGTGACTTCGTCCGAAGTGGAGCGCTACTGGTCCGCGCTGGCTCGTGTCCAGCGCCGCGATCGTAACCGCCTCAATGCCACGACCATGACTGATGTGACATTCGTCGCGTTCAGCAGGCGCGCGCGCGCAGCTTTCGATAAGAAAGTGGCGGCTCGCACGAAGCTGTATAGCGATCTAAGCGATGGCAGCCTGAAGGAGGGCTGCGCCATCCCTCCGCCCACGGCTGAGGAACCCGAGGCAGACAAAGAGGGAGGGGATGCGGACGAGGGGCAGTGTACCATCAATTGGGAGTCGTTTGGTAGCATCGACGCGAAGGGGAAGAAGACGGCCCTCAAGGCCCGAGAGAAGAAGAGGGCGAAGAGGCCAGCGGGTCCCGAAAGGGCAAGGAAAAGGTAATGGAGGAGGAGGAGGAGGAGGCGGAGGCGGAGTGTGATGGCGGTGGACCTGACGACGGGGCTGTCAAGACGGCCGGGGGGGGCGACCCATGGGACTGCAGCGACGGAGATAGCGGGGAGGAGGAGGAGGAGGAGGAGGAGGAGGAGGAGGAGGAGGAGGAGGAGGAGGAGGAGGAGGAGGAGGAGGAGGAGGAGGAGGAGGAGGAGGAGGAGGAGGAGGAGGAGGAGTAGGACGAGGCGCAGGAGGACAAGGAGGAGTAGGACGATGCGGAGGGCTAGGAGGAGGACTAGGAGGGGAAGGAGGAGGAGAGCAGGCGATTGAGTGGGACCAAGAGGAGGATTATGATAGCTACGAGGGGGACGATAATGACTTAGATGCGTGTAGGAAGTCGCCGCCACCAGGCCCTTAGTTTCCCCGCGTTTTTTAATGAAGTAAAAAAAAAAGTCTTTCTAACAAAAAAACGGCAGAATTTACACAAATATGCCGTATAAAACCATCGTATAAAACGGACCGTTTAATACGGAAACCGTTTTTTTGCACCTTGGGCATGTGAGGGGGAAAGAGAGTGCATGTGAGGGGGAAAGAGAAGGGATGTGGGCACAAAGAGAGAGGGGGAGAGCGGGAGCGCAGGGGAGTGGGAGAGTCGAAGACTGGGGGAGGGGGGGAGAGGGAGAGCGGGAGAGCGGGAGAGCAGGAGAGCGGGAAAGCAGGACAGCGGGAGAGCGGGAAAGCGGGAGAGAGGCGAGGGGAGAGCGGGAGAGCGGGAGAGCAGGAGAGCGGGAGAGCGAGCGAGCAGGAGAGCAGGAGAGCAAGCGTACAGGAGAGCGGGAGAGTGGGAGAGCGGGAGAGCGGAAAAGCGGGAGAGCAGGAGAGCGGGAGAGCGGGAGAGCGGGAGAGCGGGAGAGCAGGAGAGCGAGCGAGCAGGAGAGCGGGAGAGCGGGAGAGCGAGCGAGCAGGGGATCGGGAGAGCGGGAGAGCGGGAGAGTGGGAAAGAGGGAGAGCGAGCGAGCAGGAGAGCGGGAGAGCGGGAGAGCAGGAGAGCGGGGGAGCGAGCGAGCAGGAGAGCAGGAGAGCGGGAGACGGCAGGAGAGCAGGTTGCGGATTCGGGCGGGCGCATCGGCGCGTTGCGACCCCACCTGCGAATAAGCATGGCGTGGGCAGGCAGGGCTGCGTGGGCTGAAAACCGTCGCTAGCGTGCCCCGCTAGCTGCAGCGCGCGGGTCCAACGGTGTCGTTGTGATGTGGTGGCAAGACGGCGCGGCTCTCGCGAAAGCGAGGGCTGGACTTGGCCTGCCTAAACCGAGTGTGGTTCGCGCCCCTCTCAAAATCGCAGCTTTTCGAATCGTGCGACGTGCGCTTTGTTTGCTCGACGGGAAGGGCAGGGGACTGCATCATGACCTTGGAGTGCAGAATAAACTCCAAGGCACTTCGCACCTTGGTGGGTTGGTGAGATGCTTTTCTGCAGCACTGACCCTGTGTCGTATGGCTGTCACTCGGCCAATCATCTATTTGCGCCTGCCAAGTTTCCCCCTCTCGCGGGCCAACAGGGTTACCAAGTTTCCATGGTGTGGATGAGGGTTTGCCACTCGGAAGGTTCAAGGTCCTTTGAACCTTGAAGTTATCGTATACTTTCGCTTTAATCACAGTAGTGCGGAATCGAATGCTGAGGTTCAGAATAAGAGAATGTGGTACAATGGAATGACGAAGCAAGATATAGGAACACCTGAGCAATCATAGCCGCGTAATCAAACAGGTT
The DNA here is from genome assembly GCA_027943415.1 of Closterium sp. NIES-67. NCBI lineage: Eukaryota > Viridiplantae > Streptophyta > Zygnematophyceae > Desmidiales > Closteriaceae > Closterium > Closterium sp. NIES-67. The sequence goes on along the minus strand of BQMB01000667.1, from coordinate 41,308 downwards.
CGTAGAAAGCATCCGTGGATGCGGAGCACTTCGGTGTGACGCGGAAATGGTCCGGTGCCGTGTTCGGGCCGAAGCTGTCGGTGAAGTGTGAGGTTGATGTACGCGGTGGGGGCGTGGCGCGCTACGGAATGAAAAATTCCTTACACAAATGGTAGCGTGCATCGCTCGGATTCATCCATGCAAGCTACAGGGTAACCCTTTTGCATGTTGCCTGTAAGGAATTTTCCATTCCTTAGCGTGCCACACCGCTAACGCGTACCCCAACCCACACGGCACGGACACCTGCCCTAGCTTGGCCCGTACACACCATGCCGAACCATTTCGCGTCACTCCAAAGCGTTCCGTAACCTCGGATGCCTTCTTCAAACCTGTTCGATCGAACGGCTAGGATTGCTCTGGTGTTCCTATATCTTGCTTCGTCATTCAATTGTACGACAATTCTATTATTCTAAACCTCGACATTCAATTCCGCGCTGCTTTGTTGAAACACTCATAACATCTGGTATTCAGAGCTACTTTCCTGACCTACCCACTTCAGTAGGCGGAAAACTTTGTTTCGGGGGGGAGGGGGAGGGGGGGGGAAGGGGGAGTGATTCGCTCACTTCGCTGCAAAGCGGTCGGCCGCGAATTAGACGAACTTATTCGCCCGACTACGATAGCGTTTGCGCTCTTACCTGAGCACGGGTAATCATGGATATTCCCCTGCCCACCCGGCGTAGTGTCCACCACATGGACAAGGCACAGTTCGACGAGCTATTGGCAAAATTCGCCGCCACAGACGCTCGCCTGCAAGCTGTGTTAAAACGACAACGAGAAACTTCGCGCCGAAGTTACCGAACTTCGCCAGGCGCAAGAGACTACGCGCCAGAAGTCGCCCGCCCCTAAGGACGCCGCCAGCACTGGACGTGTCGAAACAGTATGGGACAAAATTGCGCGCGAAGTGTCGCAAAAGCAACGTGATGATGAAGCTAAAGCAACAACGAATGACACCGCACGTGCAGCGGCAGCTGCAGCAGCTGCGACAACGGTTGCCGCCCCCTTCGAAGCAACAGCAACAGTTTCTGAAGTAGTAGCAGCCACACCAATTATACCAGTGGCCAAGATAAAGCCGTCGATGCCGCCCCTTTTTAATCCCATGGACAAAAACACCACCATGACTGGCTGGCTTTTCGCGATGGAGCTTTATTTTGATGCTGTCGGGATTAATGTTGATGATATAAAAATCAAACGGGCTGTTTCACTACTAAGGGGACCTGCACTGGATTGGTGGTGATCGACGCTAAGTGAGACGGGGACTTCGGCAGGGAACACTCAGAGGTTTTTCGGGAGTTCGGAATCTGCTGCCCCGGACACAACGTTTTGGAGCGACCGAGATTCGCACGTGGAAAGCGTGGGGTACAGCTCTACGTGCACGTTTCGAGCCCATATACGCCTCGGACAACGCATGTACGAAATTGGACACCTGGCGCCAGTTGAACTCAGTCTAGGATTATGCGTCATCATTTCAGGCACTGTGCGACCAAATCACCGACCTATCAGAAGATGAGAAATATAACTGATTCATTGTGGGGCTCATATCCGACGTTCGCTACAAAGTGGGGATGCGGCGCCCAGCGATGTTCCAAGAAGCAGTGGTGATCGCCGACCTGTACGATGGCAATAAAAAATACACGAGATCGGGTTCCCGGGAAGGAAATCGTATTCGTGGCCAGGAACAACGGCCCTCGATCTACGGCATTGTGGCAAACGACGAAGATCGCTAGAAGCGTCAGTTCTTTCACTGCCACCGGCCGGGTCACCGATATGCTAACTGCCCTGACCAGAAGCAGAGGAAAAACAACGATGGGCATAAGCCGGGAAATGACTTTCCTCAATAGCAAACGGGCCCCCTACTGACACGGTTGCATCGCCCGAGAAACAGCATCTCCACCGGGTAGTGGTACCAGTACATGTTATCGACCGCTCTCGGACGAATAACGGGGATGAACCTGAGGATCACCCTGTGCTAGTAGAAGGAAGGCTTAACGGCAAAAAAAATGAAAATCTTCATCGATGGTGGTGCGTGCCACGGTCCGATTCACCGACCGACGGCAGAAACATTGAACTTACCCCTAGAGCGGTGTCTGCCCGAGATCGGTGCCCGATTGGTCAACGGCACCCCGCTCGCGATACGTGATCGCGTGCGAACAGTTCGCATGAAGTGTAGTGACAATTTCGGTTTTAGCGTGCCGATGCTGGCAACGACACTCGACGGCAACGATGTGCTGCTGGGACGAGATTGACTTCGGCGACACAACCCGCAGATCGATTGGACGACAGGCGAGTGCACAGTCAAGTGTGCGAATGGTCGGCAGATACTGCCAAAATGGCGAGGAGCAGAGCCGATAACGACATGTGTCAACGCCATCACACTGACACGCGCGGTCAAGAAGGCACAGATTTGTACGGCATCCATCTGAAGGAATCAACGGACGACAATCCACTAGCCGACATCGACAAGCTCTGCGCAGCGGCCCCTGAAGATCTGGCAAAACTGATTTGTCAGCTCCCATATATTTTCCCGGATGACCTGCCACCTGGCCTACCACCAAAACGCCCTCAGGACCATCGGATCGAACTCAAACTCGGCGCGCAGCCAACTGTCAGGACACAGTGGCGGCTGACGCAACCCGAGCTCCAGGAATTACAAGACCAGGTGGACTACTTGCTGGCCAAAGGGTTCGTTCGATTGAGCAAGCACGTCCCCGTTCACTTCCCCAATCCTGTTCACACCCGAGAAAGATGGGGGCCTCCGAATGTGCATCGATTATCGCGCTCTAAATCGGGCTACGATAAATTCTCGCTACCCAATCCCATACGTGGACGAACTAATTGACCAGCTGCGATGCGCTCACTACTTCTCGAAGATCTTTGTGGCGGTTACCACCAGATTCGAGTCTTCACTGACGACTGCCACAAGATCGCCTTTTGTACTCGCTATTGGAGTTACGAATACACTGTCATGCCGTTCGGGTCATGCCCCCTCGACGTTCCAGTTGACGATGAACGGGGTATTCCGGGATCTACTCGATAAATGTGTGATCATTTATCTGGAGGACATCATGATTTACAGCACGACACGGGAGCAGCACTTAAAGGTCCTGGAAGCAGGTTTTTAGCGCCCGCAGCAGAATCGTCTCATCACCAAATGCTCCAAGTGCGAGTTTTGAAAACTCGAACAAGAGTTTTTGGGGCAAGTTATTTTGACGGAAGGCGTGAAAATTGACCCCAGCAAAATTCGGGCAATTCAGGAGTGGAAGCCGCCGACCAACCTCCAGGAGCTGCAATCGTTTTTGGGGTTCGTCAATTATGTGCGCCGGTTTATCCCCAACATGACCTACTTCATAAGGGCGCTGATTATCAGTGGGGGGAGAAGCAGCAAGCTGCGTTTGACGGATTAAAAAACATTTTAATCTCGCCACTGGTACTTCGGATTGCCCACCTAGAACGACCATTCGAGGTCGTGACCGACGCAAGTGACATCGCAATCGGAGCAGTTCTGCTACAAGATTTTGGCGACGGCCTTCAGCCAATCGCATACGAGTCACGAAAGTTACAATGAACTGAGCGAAACTATCCCATACATGACAAAGAAATAAAGGCGATCATGCACGCATTTAAGACCTGCCGATGCTACCTGACGGGGGCCGACATGACTGTACGAACATATCACAAATCCCTATAGTACCTGCGAGCGCAGCCGAACCTCAACCCGTGGCAGATTCGCTGGTTGGATTATCTGGAGTCGAACTTCATGTATCGAATCACGTACAAGAAGGGTGCCAACAACATAGCTGACACCCTCTCCAGACCATCTGCCCAAACCGCGGCTGTACTAATCGCCCAAACGAGCCGATTGCTGAGCGGACTATTTACCCACAGATATTCGACCGATCCCTTTTTCGTAAACAATGGCCGCTGGCACGTCACGACTGCGCGAGGAGCCTATTACGTAAAAGCGGGAACATAACAAATTTGGGTTCTGAGTTATCGTCTACTTCGCGAATTACTAACTCAAGAAGTCCACGATTCGAACTTATCGAGGCATTTTGGGGTTGACAAAACTATGAAGGCACCGCAGCAGATTTATTACTAGCCGGACATGATTTCGGACGTGCAAAGGTACATGGGTGCGTGTCCGACTTGACAAACGATTAAATTATCGCGCCAGCGATCAGCAGGACTGTTGCAGCCCCTCGAGCCACCCCAGCGACCTTCGCCATACGTGACAACAGAAAATGGCTTGCTGGCTGGTCCAAGTGGAATTGGCGCGGTCCTTGTCATCGTCGACTGCCTCACGAAAATGGCTCATTTCACGCCATGTCGCACGACGATCACAGCCGAAGAAACCGCGCGTCTGTTCATCTCGGCCATCGTTCGCCTGCATGGTATCCTTTCGGCGATCATCATTGACAGAGATCTGAAATTCACCTCGCGATTCTGGCAAGACACATGGAACCGATACTGCCGCCTACAGTTTTCATCCGCCTATCTGTTAAATTATATATTTGATATATATAATGGTAGGCTTGGTAAGTGTTACTGGATCCTACTGTAGAGGGTACAACCCCCCTTCTTGTATCCCTCTCTCTTCTATTCCGACCCTCTTCTCTCTCTATATTTTCTCCTAGCCTGAAACCTCTCGCCATTTCTATGGCTCCTCCTCCTACCTAGCTATGTTTTACATGGTTTCAGAGCAGGTTGTTCTTCCAGGGCCTGCTTATCACACTTCCGCAAAGTCCGCTCCTCCCTCCTGTCCTTTCCGCGCCGCCGCCACGGCCACGTCGTGCTGCCGTGGCGGCGTCTACACGTTAGCGCGGACGGCACGGACGGTAGCGGCCAGCGGCCAGCGCCCGGTCTTAGCGCTGGCCAGCATGCCCGCATGCAGCCAGCGCGCCACACGGGGCGGCATGCTCCCGGGATCCGCTGCTGAAGCCCTGCCCCCTTCCCCTGCGTCCCCTCTTCCTCGCCGCAGCCGACGGCTGACTCGCGCCGGCCGTCCCACCGTCGCGGAGCCCAGCCACGCCGCCGAGTGCTGCGAGCTCCACCGCCGCTGGCAGTTGTCGTCAAAGCCGCCGCCGCCGCAGCTGGTGCCGCTGGCCACGCCGCCGCCGCCGCCGCCGCCGCCACCGCTGTCGACGATGCCGCCGTCGCCGTCGTTGCAGCCGCTGCCCTCGCTGTCGACGTCGCCGCCTCACGCGCCAAGGGGTCGACCATGCTGGAGTAGCCGTCGCTGCTGCTGAGTATGGGGGTGCTAGGCTTAGGGGGTGTGTGGCTTAGTGTGCTGTGTGTGTGGTGTGCTTTCGGCTACCAAGCCTAGGGGGTGTGTTAAATTATATATTTGATCTATATAATGGTAGCCTTGGTAGGTGTTATTGGATCCTACTGTAGAGGGTACAATCCCCCTTCTTGTATCCCTCTCTCTTTTATTCCAACCCTCTTCTCTCTCGATATTTTCTCCTAACCTAAAACCTCTCGCCATTTCTATGGCTCCTCCTACTTAGCTATGTTTTACACAATCACCTGCAAACCGACGGTCAGACAGAACGGACAAATCAGACCATGGAACAGTTGATTCGCACCAACTGCCCGGATATCAGCAAATGGGAAGATTCGCTACCCATGCTCGAGTTTTCCTACAACCATGCACCCTTAGCCACGACCAATCATTCGCCCTTCTTACTAAATTGCGGGATGGATCCAACGGTACCCATTTTCACCAACGTCGAAAGCCAAGTTCCCCGATCGCAGCAGTTCGTTGACTTCAAACCGCCCGCATGAAAGCCATCAAATTTATCCGAAAGGCCAATGTCACTGCCCAATACGCCGACGGCCACAGACAAGATATTACGAAAAATGCAGGGAAATTAGTTCTCCTCGACACAAAGAACATTCGCCTGCAGATACCGCCCAAACTTCGACCCCACTACAGTGGACCTTTCAAGATCATCAAGATGATAACCCTAGTGACCGCCCAACTCCGCTTGCCCGACGATTGGAAAATTCGTAATTCCTTCCACGTCAGCCTCCTCCGTCCTTTTGTTGCTGACACGTCAAAAATCGCCCAACAGCCGATCGCCCAGGATCTAAGGCAAACCAAGGAGACGATCATCGAACCAGCAAAAATCCTGAGCCGTCACGTAAGGATCAACGGCCAGGAACGACACGTTGACTTTCTGATACGATGGACTCATCGTACCAGTGAAGACGACACGTGGGTTCCATCGGTACAAGTACAGTCGCCTACTGTTCTCTGGGATTATTTATCCCACAAGCACGTCGCAAATATAAACCACCTACGCTAGGGGGGGGGTAGTGTAAGGATTTTTCCATTCCTTAGCGCACCACACTGCTAACGCGTACCCCAACCAACACGGCACGTATTACGTTATATATATATGTTATATATATATGTTATATAATTTGGTAGGCTTGGTAGGTATCACTGAAACCTACTATAGAGGGTACAACCTCCCTCCTTGTATCCCTCTCTTCTATTCTCGACCCCTTTTCTCTCGTCAACTTTCTCATAGCTAAACCCTCTCGCCAGTTTCATGGCTTCCTAGCTACCTAGCTCTCGTGACATGGTAACAGAGCAGGTTGCCCTTCCCAGGCCTGCTCCCTACACTTCCGCCGCGCACTCCTCCTCTCCCTCTCGCGCTGCCATGGCGGCCGCATCGTGCTGCTGTGGCGGCGTCGTCGTGCCGCTGGTCGCGTCGTGCTGTGGCCGTCTCTATGCGCTGCCGTGGCGTCGCGCTGTCCTGGCGTCGACGTCCAGCCGTGGCGGTGTGACGGCGCCGTCGTGCTGCCGTCGCAGCATTGACGTCCCGCCGTGGCATCGACGCCGCACTGTGGCGGCGTCGTAATACTGCAGTGGCGGCGTCGTCGGGCAGCAGCCGGCCGCGCAACGCCTTTGGTGCCACTAGACCTGCCACCCGCTCACCTGCCATGGGCGTGATTCTGGACCACGCCCCCCCTCCTCCCCCCTTTTTCCCTTCATCCCCTCTTCCTCGCCATAGCCGACGCCTGACTCGTGAGGGTCTTCCCCATCGTCGCAAAGCTTGGCCACGCCGCCGAGAGGGCGGGGGCCGCTGCAGTCGCCTCTGACGTCGAAGCCGCTGCCGCCGCTGCTGTCGCCGCTGCCCTGTTGCCGCCACACGCTGCCGCCGCCGCCGCTGTCGGCACTGCCGCCGTTGCCATGTCACAGGCCCCTGGGATTGGCCATGCCGGAGTAGTCGTGGTTGCTGCTGGGAATGGGGGTGCTAGGTTAAGGGGTGTGGGTGTGTGTGGGTTCTTCTACTACCAAGCCTAGGGGGTGTGTTAAATTATATATATATATGTTATATAATTGGTAGGCTTGGTAGGAATTACTGAAACCTACTGTAGAGGATACAACCCCCCTCCTTGTATCCCTTTCTCTTCTATTCTCGACCCCTTTTCTCTCGTCAACTTTCTCCTAGCTAAACCCTCTCGCCATTTTCATGGCTTCCTAGCTACCTAGCTCTCGTAACAGCATGAATACCTTATCTTTATAATTGAATAATGGTAAAGTGAGAGTACACACAAATATATCTAAGTTTTGTATCCTCTAAGAGGTGACTCTATACAGTCTATACAAACATGACAAATACACATGTTTGACACACCCCCTAGACTGCATAGGGGAATACCCTAAACAAGCAGCTCAGGGCGGCACTACTAGTCCAACCTCTGAGACAAGGGTCTGAGCGACCGGTCAGAAGGAGTACAGACAAGGCAAGCACAAGAGCAGGGCGGCACTACTAGTCCAGCCACTGGGAGAGGACACAAGTCCAGTCTGAGTATACATATAAAGGACAGTACAAAGTCAAGGTCCTAGCAAGTGAGAGGTTACAGGAACTAGACCAAGCTGTACACAGTGCCGCTGATGATCTTTAGGCGCAAGCGCCTTCGTAAAGATATCAGCCGTGTTGGCACCTGAGGCCAAGTGTACTATGCGAGCCTGACGTCGCTGCTGTAGCTCACGCAGGAGGAAGTACCGCAGCTGAATGTGCTTCGCTCTGCCCTCGAGTCGAGGCTCCTGACACAGGAGGATCATGGCCCTGTTGTCAGCGAACAGGACCGGGGCAGAGCTAGGTCGCTCACCTAAGTCAGTGAGCAAGAAGGTCAGCCAGCGGAGCTCCTGTGCCGCCATGGCACCGGCGTAGATCTCAGCCTCACAGCTGGACTGTGCAACAGACGAGGAGCGAGTAGCTCTCCACGAGACGGCACCTGAGCCAAGGCTGAAGCAGTAGCCCTGGGTAGACCTGAGTGTCTCAGCGTCGTCTGCCCACGAAGCGTCTGTGTGCCCAGTAAGGACCGCTGGCCTGCGTCCTCCTAGCACTAACCCCATGCCCGATGTACTAGCAAGATAACGCAGAACCCTCTTAGCGGCAGACCAGTGCTGCGGTCGGTGTCTGCCTGTGGCCACAAAGCGAGCCAGGATGTTGAGAGGGTATGCGAGATCTGGGCGAGTGCAAGTCATCAGGTACATGAGGCAACCCACCAGCTCTGCGTAGGGGCCGCTGGGCTCTACCAACTCCTCAGGCACTGGAGCGGAGAGCCTGTGGTCTACAGGCAGAGGGGTGGGCTGTGCAGAGGAGAACTGAAGGCTGAACCTCTGAAGGACCTGGCGCACCAAGTGTGACTGAGTCAGGGTGATGGTGCGCGCAGCTCTGTCCCTGGAGATCTGCAAGCCAAGGTAACGGCGCAGTTCTCCAAGGTCAGTGCAGGTGTGTCTCTTCAGCAGCTCTGCCTTCACGGAGGCCAGCGCGTCCCTGTCTGCTGTGGCAAAGACCAGGTCGTCGACGTAAACGAGGATGTAGAAAGGAGTCTGGCCAGCACGAACGAAGAGTGAAGGGTCGGCAGAAGACGGAAAGAACTGCAGGTCAGCAAGCGTAGCACGCAGAGTGTCGTGCCACTCACGGGGAGCCTGGCGCAGGCCGTAGACGGGGCGCCGCAGGAGCCACTGGGTCCCAGGAGGGAAGGTGCCAGTAAAGCCCGGAGGGCGGCGCAGGTAGACCTGCTCGTGTAGGCTGCCCTGAAGGAAGGCAGTGGAGAAGTCGAGGGAGTGAAGCTCGTAGTCACGCTGAGCAGCTAGGTGTAACAGAACCCGAAGAGTAGTCATCTTCGGGGTCGGAGCGAAAGTCTGGAAGAAGTCCACCCCCTCGCGCTGACTGAAGCCTCTAGCCACATAGCGCGCCTTGAAGACAGGCGGCTCTCCAGGAGGGCGCTTCACCTTGAAGAGCCAGCGGCCATCGACTACGTTCACCCCAGGTGGGGGAACTGCGTCGACGAAGGTGCCGGTGGATCTCCAAGATGCCATCTCCTGCTCCATGGCAGCTATCCACTGCGAGGCCCAGGGTCCCGAAGTCGCCTCAGCGTAAGTGCGAGGGGTCGGGATGTCGAAAGCGTCTGGGTCACCCTCAGGGACTAGCAGCATGGAACAGAGATGGGGAGCAGCCTCGGAGAGGAAAGCAAGCTCGAACTGGCGGTCCTCCAGGACGTCACTGCCAAGGGCAGGAGCACCCCCGACAGACGGAGGACAGGCAGGGTCAGAGACCAGAGCGGTGGCGTAGTCAAGGCGGCGGGTAGAGGCGAAGTCAGCGACAGCAGCGACAAGAGCGTCAAGGCACGAGACTGGAACAGACGGGTCGGTAACGAGAGAGGCAAGGACCCGAGGAACGAGAGGACGAGCGGCACGAAGGTAGTCGGACAGCGGGGGGGGCGCAACAACAAGGGAGGACGGAGGAGGTGACGGCAGAAGGGGAGGACGAGACGCGTGTGAACGAAGCAACATAGGGTGGGAGCGCAGGACAGGCGAGGCAGGACGAGCACGGGAGGGACGGTGAGACCAGACGTGCGATGGAGGAGTCGGGTCAGGAGACAGGGGAGGGGACACAGGAGGGGAACGAGGGGGGAGACGGGCCGGGGACGAGTCCGGCGGAGGGAAAACAGGGCCGTAGACAGGAAGAGGAGGAGACGGTCGGGGAGGAACCGACGCAGGGTCGGGGGACGGAAGGCCGAGCAGGCGAAGGGCGGACACCGGCGGGGACTGCTGCTGCGGCGGCACAACGGCGACACCTGGACCGCAAGCTGCTCCTCGGCTACCACCGGCACTCTCCACACCCGCACCCCCAGAGGGACCACCCTCAGGGCGACCGGGACGAGCACCCCCAGAGTCAGCGAACGGGGGCTGCGACTGCGGCGGCGGCGGCGGCGGCGGCGGCGACGGCGACGGCTGCAGTGGCGGCAGGGACGGCGGAGGAGGGGACTGGGGAGGGGACACCTGGGGAGGGGCGGCCGGCGAGGACTGCACCGGAGGGCCACCAGAGTCAGAAGACTCCTCAACCGGGTCCACGGACGGAAGGGGGGTGACATGGGAGACACCAGAGGGGGCGGGACGGGGAGGAGGAGGAGGAGGGGCAGGGACTACCGGGGAAGGGGTGACCAGGAACAGGGGGGGGGTAACCAGGGGACCACGGTGGGGGAAGTGGCGGTAGTAGGAGACGGACTCGTCAAAGGTGACGTCACGAGAGTGAAAGAAGCGGTGAGACGGCGGGTGGTAAAAGTGCCAGTCGGACGCGTCAAGGGGAAAACCGAGGAAGACGCAGGGAAGGGTGCGGGCAGTGAGCTTGTCCGTGCCGGAGGCACGGACGTGAGCAAGGCAGCCCCAGACGTGGAACGCAGACGCGTCACCAGGAGACCCAGTCCACAGACGGGTCGGCGAAACCTGCGGCTGCTGAGGGTGCGGCCACAGGTTAAGCTGGTGAGAAGCGTAGCGCACAGCGAACGGCCACAGAAAATGGGGTGCACCAGCATGGACCATGGAGGTGCGAGCGACCTCCATGACCAAGCCGATGCGTCGCTCAGCGACCCCATTCTGCTGTGGGGAGTCCGGTAGGGTGAACGTCTGGGTGATGCCCTCCGCACGACAAAAGCGACCAAGGACACCTGAGGCAAACTCGCCACCACGGTCTGAGTGAAGACGCAAGACAGGGAGACCGTGGTGGACACGCGCAGAGACAAGCCAGGGGATGAGGGCGCCAGGCACGTCGGCCTTGCGCTCCAGGGGAAAGACTGTGGTGTAACGAGTGAAGTCGTCGACAAGCACAAGGAAGTAGCGCTCGCGACGCGGCCCAGGGACGGGGGCGGGGCCCCAGACGTCCAGGTGCAGGGTCTGCAGCGGCGCGGCGGTAGGGGGGAACGAGGAGGAGTGAGGGGCACGGCGAAGCCGACCCTCGACACAGGGCGTGCAAGGTGGAGCTGGGGAGGAGGGAAACGCGGGGAGTGAACCTGGGAGACCAAGGACAAGACCGTGCTGGGACATGTGACGCAGACGCGGGAGCGCAGGGTGACCTAGGCGGTGGTGCCACAGGAGGGTCGGGTGAGTGAGGGAGCGACAGGAGCAGGCAGCAGCAACCTGGGTAGACACAGCCACCTGAGGGGGCGCTCCAGCCGGGGGGGGCACGGTGTCCAGAGTGAACAGGCCGGACACCGGGTCCCGGGGGAACGTGGACAGGGGGGCACCAGTGGCGGCCTCGGTACAGACAGCATACCGCTCGTGACCAGGGAACGTAGTGGTGACGCCAAGGTCCTGGAGGCAGCCGACACCAACTAGGTTCCTGGAGAACGAGGGGATATGCAGACCTGTAAGAGAGCCCGAAGGAACCGCCGGACAGGTCACCCTGCGCTCCCGCGTCTGCGTCACATGTCCCGCTTTCCTGTCCGAGGCTGCTCCCCATCTCTGTTCCATGCTGCTAGTCCCTGAGGGTGACCCAGGCGCTTTCGACATCCCGACCCCTCGCACTTACGCTGAGGCGACTTCGGGACCCTGGGCCTCGTAGTGGATAGCTGCCATGGAGCAGGAGATGGCATCTTGGAGATCCACCGGCACCTTCGTCGACGCAGTTCCCCCACCTGGGGTGAACGTAGTCGATGGCCGCTGGCTCTTCAAGGTGAAGCGCCCTCCTGTAGAGCTGCCTGTCTTCAAGGCGCGCTATGTGGCTAGAGGCTTCAGTCAGCGCGAGGGGGTGGACTTCTTCCAGACTTTCGCTTAGTGGGTGTGGGGTCAGCGGGCAGAATAGCAGGAGGGTCTGGGCAGGGGAGCGTACCGTCAAGGTGTGCGGAAAGCGGTTCACCATCCTGCCGCTGGCCAGTGAGTTGGCGGCGGAGGTCGGCAAGCCACGCCTCGAACTCTAGGGGCTGACCTTCAGCGTCGAAGCGAAGCTCCGCCGCCATCAGGAACAGTCCAGTGCTGTGCAGGGCGGTGCAGCTAGGTGGGGTGCGGTGCAGTGCGATACAGTGCGGTGCAGTGCGGTGCAATGCGGTACTGTGCGGTACAGTGCGGTGCAGTGCGGTGCAGTGCGGTGCACTGCGGTACAGTGCGGTGCAGTGCAGTGCAGTGCGGTGCAGGGCAGGGTGGGGGGGGGGGGGGGGGGGGGGGGACCGTACCAGTGAGGACGACGGGGCCGGGGCTGGCCCGACGGGGCCGGGCGGCTGCGACGGGGCCGGGCGAGCGCGACGGGCCGGGCAGGGTGCGACGGCGCCGGGCGGGCGCGACGGGGCCGGGCGGCGGCGACGGCGCCGGGCGGGCGCGACGGGGCCGGGCGGCGGCGACGGGGTCGGGCGGGCGCGACGGCGCCGGGCAGGCACGACGGGGCCGAGCGGCGGCGACGGGTACGACGCGGCCGAGGAGGGGCGCTACGGGGCCCAGGAGGGGCACGACGGGGGGCCCAGGAGAGGCGCTACGAAGCCCAGGAGGGGCGCGACGAGGCCCAGGAGGGGCGCTACGGGGCCTGGGAGGGGCGCGACGGGGCCTGGGAGGGGCGCGACGGGGCCCAGGAGGGGCGCTACAGGGCCCAAGGAGGGCGCGACGGGGCCCAGGAGGGGCGCTACGGGGCCCAGGAGGGGCGCGACGGGGCCCAGGAGGGGCGCTACGGAGCCCAGGAGGGGCGCGAAAGAGCCCAGGAGGGGCGCTACGAGACCTGGGAGGAGCGCGACGGGGCCCAGGAGCGGCGCTAGGGGGCCTGGGAGGAGCGCGACGGGGCCTGGGAGGGGCGCGACGAGGCCTGGGAGGGCGTTACAGAGCCCAGGAGGGGCGCTACGAAGCCCAGGAGGGGGCGCGACGAGGCCCAGCAGGGGCGCTACGGGGCCCAGGAGGGGCGCGACGGGGCGCTACGGGGCCTGGGAGGAGCGCGACGGGGCCCAGGAGGGGCGCTAGAGGGACTGGGAGGGGCGCGACGGGGCCTGGGAGGGGCGCGACGGGGCCTGGGAGGGCGGTACAGGGCCCAGGAGGGGCGCTACGAAGCCCAGGAGGGGCGCGAAGAGGCCCAGGAGGGGCGCTACGGGGCCCAGGAGGGGCGCGACGGGGCGCTACGGGACCTGGGAGGAGCGCGACGGGGCCCAGGAGGGGCGCTAGTGGGCCTGGGAGGAGCGCGACGGGGCCTGGGAGGGGCGCGACGGGGCTTGGCAGGGGCGCTACGAAGCCCAGAAGGGGCGCGACGGGGCCTGGCAGGGGCGCTACGAAGCCCAGGAGGGGCGCTACGGGGCCTGGGAGGAGCGCGATGGGGCCCAGGAGGGGCGCTAGGGGGCCTGGGAGGAGCGCGACGGGGCCTGGGAGGAGCGCGACGGGGCCCAGGAGGGGCGCTAGGGGGCATGAGCGGAAGCGGTAGGTGGGGGGGGGGGGATCCTACCTACGCGTGATAGCATATCAAAATAATTGAATAATGGTAAAGTGAGAGTACACACAAATATATCTAAGTTTTGTATCCTCTAAGAGGTGACTCTATACAGTCTATACAAACATGACAAATACACATGTTTGACATACCTGCCCTAGCTTCGACCCGTACACGCCACGCCGAACCATTTAGCGTCACTCCGAAGCGTTCCGTGTCCTCAAATGCCTTCTTCAAACCTGTTCGATCACACGGCTAGGATTGCACTGGTGTTCCTATATCTTGCTTCGTCATTCCATTGTACGACAGTTCTGTTATTCTGAACCTCGACATTCGATTCCTTGCTACTCTGGTGAAACATTCATAACATTGCCAATACATTCTGGTCAGCTTTAATCAGCATCGGGTTCTCGTTTTAACGTGGTGCTTTGAAGCTTGCTGTACCCAGGAGAATGTGATGGTTGCCTTTATTTCTGTGTGGGCCCAGGAGCTGTGCAGTTCGCTCCTCGAAAATCCCGACACCAGTTTTGGCGGGAAATCTCGCTGCGCTGGACATGTTGAACGGCTTCGCCGTGTAATCTGGCGCCACGTGACCTTCCTTTACTTGGCCTTCCGCGAACCAAGGCAGGTCATGAAACCTTTCCCGCCAAGCGAACATCCACGCCCCCAGGCTGAGTGTGGACGTGCTTTGCTTTTCGGGCTTCAACGGCTGCCCCAAGTCGCACGGGGATACCAGAGACGTGCAATTGGTTCTTTTCCTGCAGGCAATATCGATCACTTATCGCCGTCGATCTTCACATCTTCAGACTTTGTCCCTCATCGGATGCGCTCATTCTGGCAAATAGTGCTTCCATCCTGCCCTGGGCAAAAGTTCATCCCATGAGAATTTTTCAGCACACTCTACACTTGGTTTCTTGAAGGCATGAATGAGAGCCACACGAATCATAGCATTAAAAAGCACGCGTGAGCCCTGCCCTACTTTTGTAACCCTCCTTATAATCACAGGCGCCAGGCCTAGCAGCCAGCAGACACCTGCTGCAAGACAGACTAGTCTCCTCCCCGTCGCCTTCCTGTTGCCTTCAATTTCACCTAGCAGCATTCTAGACCTGCAGGGATGGGATTATGGACCAGAGCTGCAACAGCCAGATAGATCAAGCAGCAGCGCACTCCACAAAGCAAGCACACGTTGTCACGTTGCTCGCAGCGTGAAGCGTTTCTCTCCAATCGAGGGGCCGAAATCTGTTTGGTTGTGCACCTTTCCATAATTGTTAGTCTCGAGGGATGCGCCACTGATAAGTAGCCATTCAGCTCGAAGCGTTTAGCTCGGATTGACGTGCTCTAATAGCAGCCTGATAGCAGCCTGATAGCAGCCTGATCACTGTACTGCCAACTACAGGGTGCGAACCTTTTCTGAAAATTGATGCTGTCGTACCTTCGTAGACCTACCTTCTGGTCGTTTATCCACCTTATACCGCTAACTTCTTTTCTAACCATAGCTAGCCTGCGATAAGTACCGTCTTCAATAGCTAGAAGGTCCGTAGCCTACACATCAGGAGCTTTGAGCCGATTAGTTCAATCAGGACATTCTTACCTAACCCTAACAGGTGTTTTTTTAGCCGACTCGATACGTATTTTTAACCATGGAGCCGCCAGGACATCCGTACCTAACATATAGAGGCCGTTCGCGACCAGGAGACATGATCTCACATTACGATCGCATACGAGACGAGCTCTTATCGGGTCGGCCTATATCGGAACCGAGCGAAACGCACAGCCGGAAAAAGCGGCCCAGAACTCTAGCCTCCGACGGCCTTCCGCTCCCTCTCTGGCTGACTAATGTCATCTTCGTTATAACGTTCGTTCTTTCTAGCTGCTACCTCCTCCGTCGCTGGCGCGAGAAATTAGACTTGTCGGAAAAACTTCACATTCTACTATGGCGGGACTTAGCGGCGGTCACACTCGCGATTTGTTCGTTCATTTACTTAATCGGCTTCTTGGGAATCGGGTACGTACAAGCGATCGTTGAGCAGAGCGTTCTATCAGACGAGGAGCAGGAGGAGGAAGAGGAGGACGATGAGGAGGAGGAGGAGGAGGAGGAGGAGGAAGGGGAGGAGGAGTCTAGAAGATTTCATCATAACCACCACCAGCCGGAGCAGGCTAAGAAGCCTGACAGCATCTGCCACCACGACGCTCCCTCCTTTAAGACCTATCTCCCACCTTCGTCGTTAGAGCCCGAATGTGCTTCTAAAGCGGCTCCGGTTCCCTCCACTGCAGCCCCTTCCGCTAGTATCCCTTCCGCTACAATCACGCCGAACACCAGCACCGAAAGCCTGAAGACCTTCGTGTTCAAGTCCGACAGCTCGTCCTCGCTACTAGACGTCCCGCTACAAGACCTCCCGGACGACGACATCGCGCACGCCGTCGCGCGCGGCGCCATTCCCATGCACTCGCTCGAGGTGCAACTCGGCAACACCCTCCGCGCCGCCGCGGTTCGGCGCCGCGCCGTGGAGATTAAAACCGGCCGGTCCCTATCCGGCCTCCCCCTCGAGAACTACGACTACGACGCGATCCGCGGCGCGTGCTGCGAGATGGTGATCGGGCACGTGGCGGTGCCGGTGGGCGTAGCGGGGCCGCTGCGGCTGGACGGGGCAGACGTGTTTGTCCCCATGGCCACCACCGAGGGCTGCCTCATTGCCAGCACCAACCGCGGCTGCAAGGCCCTCTGCGCCGCCGGCGGAGCGCGCAGCGTGGTGCTGCGCGACGGCATGACGCGCGCGCCCGCCGTGCAGCTGCCGTCGGCGCTGCGCGCGGCGGAGCTGAAGGCGTTCGCGGAGAGTCCGGAGAACTGGGACATGCTGGCGGACGCGTTCAACAGCAGCAGCAGGTACTGTTCTCGGGTTACATTTCAGCGCCGTACGCGCTACTGAGTCGTAACTAATCAGGTTTTCCACTACCGCATTTTCCATCCCCTGCGTTCCCCATCTCCCCCCTCCATCTTTTTCTCCGCCTCTATTTGCTCCGCCCCTTCAGCGCAGACTTCCGACATCCGCGCGCATCGCCTTTGTTCACGTTTTCACTTCTCCCTGCCCCTTTCCCCTTCCGCCACTCCCCCAGGTTCGCGCGGCTGCAGAGCATCAGCGTGGCAGTCGCGGGGCGCACGGCGTTCGTGCGCGTGGAGAGCAGCACGGGCGACGCGATGGGGATGAACATGGTGTCCAAGGGCACGCGCAACGTGCTCGGCGCGCTGCTGGGCGCGTTCCCGGACCTGCGCGTGGTGAGCATGTCGGGCAACTACTGTGCCGACAAGAAGCCCACCGCCGTCAACTGGATCCACGGCCGGGGGAAGTCCGTCGTCTGCGAAGCCACGATTCCGGGCCACGTGGTACGTTCCTCCTCCTCATCCCCTGCCCTCCCCCTGCCCTCCCCCTCCCCCCTGCCCTCCAACCTGCCCTCTCCCCTGCACTGCCCCTGCACCTCTCCCCTCCTGTTCTCCTTACCCTCTGGTTCTCCCCCTCCACCTCCCTCCCTGCAGGTGCGGTCGGTGCTCAAGACGTCAGTGGAGGCCCTGGTCGAGCTGAACACGACCAAGAACCTGGTGGGGTCGGCGGTGGCGGGCGCAGTGGGCGGGAGCAACGCGCACGCGGCCAACATGGTGGCGGCGGTGTTTCTGGCCACGGGGCAGGACCCCGCACAGGTGGTGGAGAGCTCGCACTGCCTCACGCTGCTGGAGCCCGCCAATGGCGGCGCCGACCTGCACGCCTCCGTCACCATGCCGTGCATCGAGGTCGGCACTGTGGGCGGCGGCACCTTCCTAGCGCCGCAGGCGGCAGCGCTGTCTCTGCTAGGAGTAAGGGGCGCGCACCCGTTGCAGCCGGGGGCGAATGCGCAGCAGCTGGCGCGGGTGGTGGCGGCAGCAGTGCTTGCAGGGGAGCTTTCCCTCTGCTCCGCCCTCGCCTCGGGGGACCTCGTTAACGCTCACCTCAAGTACAACCGATCCACGGTCAATGCTGCGGGGGCTGCTGCTGCTGCTGCTGCTGTAGATGCTGCTGCTGCTGCTGCTGATGCTGCTGCATCTGCTGTGGCTGCTCCTAATGCGTCGTCGGGTGCTGCTGTTTTCAGGGCTGTTGCGAGTGATTCAGAGCAGAGTGACTGCAGTGAGGGTAGCTCTAGCGGGGGTAGCATTGGGTCCCTGGAGGGACTTTGTATGGCAGATAAGTGCTGAGCTGCTGCTGCTGCTGCAGCTGCCTCTGGGGTTGGTGGTGTGGGTGGGTGTGCTGCGACTTTCATTGCGAGTAAGAGTGGGTCTACAGGGGGAAGCAGCGGTTTCCTGGAAGGGGCCTGCATGCCGCACAAGTGCGGAGCTTTGGGTAGTTGCTGCGGTGGTGATGGTTGTGGTGCGGTACCATGTGCGGCTGCTGATCCTGATGGGGTTCTTGCAGCGTCTCCTTTGCTGACATGATCTGGAAGGAGTTTGCATGGCACGCAAGTGCAGCGCTTGGGTAGTGGCAGCGGTGGTGATGGTTGCAGTGCAGTGCTAGGCGCTGCTGCTGCTGATCCTGATGGTTCTGACTGCATCTCCTTTGCTGATGTGACATCTGATGCAGCCACCGCTGATCAAGGAGGAGGGCAGCTTGGGCTTTAAGGGGGGAAGCTGCAGCAGCACGAGCATCCCTTGCTTGTCAAGTCAGGCTCCAAGCCGTGCTTGCTGTGCCACATTCACCACGAAGCATCAAGTGCTTCAAGAAGGTGGCTTGATCCAAGCAAACAGCCAATGCACGTTCAACAGGAGGGAAGAGCTGGAGGTGAGATCTTGCTGAGCTGGAGGGTGAGATCTTGCTGAGCTGGAGGGTGAGATCTTGCTGAGCTGGAGGGTGAGATCTTGCTTAGCTGGAGGGTGAGATTGTGCTTAGCTGGAGGGTGAGATCTTGCTTTGCTGGAGGGTGAGATCTTGCTGAGCTGGTGGGGAAGAGATCCGATGGTGCCGGTAGGTGTCTTAGGATTCGTCAGAGCCTCGTCCGCATCATCACCGTGCGGTGTGGCAGCATATGCACGCACCCCAGCTACAGGTCGCACACTGACATCTGACTGGCACTATTGTGCCATGAGCCCGAGGCACCATGCATTGCTGGATGGTGCTAATCTCTGTTACCTCTGCTTTGGTGGGCTGAGGCGTGTCTGCGGTGTGCCTGTATTGCGTGACTCTCCGTTAGTCCCTTGAGTCGGGACTCCAGGAGAGACTTTTTCAGCTCCCGAACTCACAGCCCTAAGGCTGTTAGCCCTTGAGTTGTAGTCCTAGAGGCTGTAGCTTGCTTTGTAGGTTGGTTTGCATTGTAGGTGCCTGACAGCTGACCTGCCTTAGGCGGCATCTGTGGCATTTAGCATGGTAGGCACTGTGACTTAGACATTTTCTGTATATGCTATAGGCTAGGCAGTCTGTCATGCTGGCTTGTAGGTTTCTATGCCCACAATTCAAATTTCTTGATTGCAAGGTAATGAAGTGTGTCAAACATATTTGTATATGTTATTAAAGCCTAAATAGGAGCATGCCTTAGAGAGTACACTGTACCCTTGTTGCTAGTTCATTCCGCACTTAGAACTGAGTAAAGAATGACTAGCGAACCTGTGTACAAGCATACATATCTAAGGGTTGTACTCTCTAAGAGGTGACCCTATACAGTCTATACAAACACTAGATATACTAATGTTTGACAACCCCCTAGACTGCATAGGGGCAGTTCCTGAACAAGCAGCTCAAGGCGGCACTACTAGTCCAGCCACTGAGACAAGGGTCTAAAGACCAGTCAACAGGAGTACAGGCAAGACAAGAACAAGACCAGGGCGGCACTACTAGTCCAGCCACAGGGAGAAGACACAAGTCCATTCTCACTAAATATATATATAAAGGACAGTACAAAGTCAAGGCCCTAGCAAGTGAGAGGCTACAGGAACTAGACCAAGCTGTACACAGTGCCGCTGATGATCTTTAGGCGCAAGCGCCTTCGTAAAGATATCAGCTGTGTTGGCACCTGAGGCCAAGTGTACTACGCGAGCCTAGCGGCGCTGCAATAGCTCGCGCAGGAAGAAAAACCGCAGCTGGATATGCTTCGCTCTGCCCTCGAGTCGAGGCTCCTGACACAGGAGGATCATGGCCCTGTTGTCAGCGAACAGGACCGGGGCAGAGCTAGGCCGCTCACCTAAGTCAGTGAGCAAGAAGGTCAGCCAGCGGAGCTCCTGTGCCGCCATGGCACCAGCGTAGATCTCGGCTTCACAGCTGGACTGGGCAACAGACGAGGAGCGGGTAGCTCTCCACGAGACGGCACCTGAACCAAGGCTGAAGCTGTAGCCCTGGGAAGACCTACGTGTCTCGGCGTCGTCTGCCCAAGAAGCATTTCTGTGTCCAGTAAGGACCACTGGCCTGCGTCCTCCTAGCACAAACCCCATGCCCGATGTACTTGCAAGGTAACACAAAACCCTCTTAGCGGCAGACTAGTGCTGCGGTCGGTGTCTACCTGTGGCCACAAAGCGAGCCATGATGCTGAGAGGGTATGCGAGATCTGGGCGAGTGCAAGTCATCAGGTACATGAGGCAACCCACCAGCTCTGCGTAAGGGCCACTGGGCTCTATTGACTCCTCAGAAACTGGAGCGGAGAGTCTGTGGTCTACAGCCAGAGGGGTGGGCTGCGCAGAAGAGAACTGAAGGCCGAACCTCTGAAGGACCTGGCGCACCAAGTGTGACTGAGTCAACGTGATGGTGTGCGCTGCTCTGTCCCTGGAGATTTGTAAGCCAAGGTAACGGCGCAGTTCTCCAAGGTCAGTGCAAGTGTGTCTCTTCAGCAGCTCTGCCTTCACGGAGGCCAGTGTGTCCCTGTCCGTTGTGGCAAAGACCAGATCGTCGACGTAAACAAGGATGTAGAACGGAGTCTGGCCAGCATGAACGAAGAGTGAGGGGTCTGCGGAAGACGGAAAGAATTGCATGTCAGCAAGGGTAGCATGCAGCGTGCCGTGCCACTCACGGGGAGCCTGCCGCAGGCCGTAGACGGGACGCCACAGGAGCCACTGGGTCCCAAGAGGGAAGGTGCCAGTAAAGCCCTGAGGGCGACGCAGGTAGACCAGCTCGTGTAGGCTGCCCTGAAGGAAGGCAGTGGAGAAGTCGAGGGAGTGAAGCTCGTAGTCACGATGAGCAGCTACGTGTAACAGAACCCAAAGAGTAGTCATCTTTGGGGTCGAAGCGAAGGTCTGGAAGAAGTCCACCCCTTCACGCTGACTGAAGCCTCTAGCCACGTAGCGCGCCTTGAACACAGGCGGTTCTCCAGGAGGGCGCTTCATCTTGAAGAGCCAGCGGCCATCGACTACGTTCACCCCAGGCGGGGAACTGCGTCGACGAAGGTGCGGTGGATCTCCAAGATGCCATCTCCTGCTCCATGGCAGCTATCCACTGAGACGCCCAGGGTCCCGAGGTCGCCTCAGCGTAAGTGCGAGGGGTCGGGATGTCGAAAGCGTCTGGGTCACCCTTAGGGACTAGCAGCATGGAACACAGATGGGGAGCAGCCTCGGACAGGAAAGCAAGCTCGAACTGGCGGTCCTCCAGGACGTCACTGCCGAGGGCAGGAGCACCCCCGACAGACGGAGGACAGGCAGGGTCAGAGACCAGAGCGGTGGTGTAGTCAAGGCGGCGGGTAGAGGCGAAGTCAGCGACCGCAACGACAAGAGCGTCAACGAGACCGGAACAGACGGGTCGGTAAAGAGAGAGGCGAGGACCCGAGGAACAAGAGGACGAGCGACACGAAGGTAGTCAGACACAGGAGGAGGCGCAACGGTAAGAGAGGACGGAGGAGGCAACGGTAGAAGGGGAGGAGGAGACGCATGGGAACGGAGCAACATAGGGTGAGAGCGCGTGACAGGGGAGACAGGACGAGCGTGGGACAGGAGAGACAGGGACGGCGGGACCAGACGTGAGACGGAGGCGTCGGGTCAGGAGACAGAGGAGGGGACACAATGGGGGAGCGAGGGGGAAGACGAGCCGGGGACGAGTCCGACGGAGGGAACACAGGGCCGTAGACAAGAAGAGGAGGAGACGGCAGGAGAGGAACGGACGCAGGGTCAGGGGACGGAAGCCGAGCAGGCGAAGGGCTGACACCGGAGGAGACTGCAAGCTGCTCCTCGGCTACCTCGGGACACTCACTCTGGCACCCCAGAAGGAACACCCCAGAGCCCGAAACCCCCGAGCACCAGTACCACCCCCAGGGCCACCGGGGCAGGCGACAGCAGGAACCCCAGAACTAGCACCCACCCAACGCGGGCACCCCCAGAGTCGACGAGCTGCTGCTGCGACGGCGGCGGCCGGGGCGGGGGAACGCGGGTGCGGCGACGACGGCAGCGGAGACGACGGCTGCGACAGCAGGGGCGACGCGGCTGCAGAAGCTGTAGGGGAGGAGACACCGGGGGAGGGGCAGACGGCGAGGACTGCGCCGCAGGACCACCAGAGTAAGAGGACTCCTCGACGGGACAATGACGGGAGAGGGGTGACGTGGGACACACCAGAGGGGGCAGGACAGGGAGGGGAGGGGGGGGCAGGGACCACTGGAGAAGGAGTGACCAGGAACAGGGGGGGAACGGGGGACCGCGGTGGGGAAGTGACGGTAGAAGGAGACGGACTCGTCACAGGTGACTCGCGAGAGTGAAAGAATCGGTGAGACGGCGTGTGGTAGAAGTGCCAGTCGGACGCGTCAAGGGGGAAACCTAGGAAGACGCAGGGAAGGGTGCGGGCAGTGAGCTTGTCCGTGCCAGAGGCACGAACGTGAGCAAGGCAGCCCCAGACGTGGAACGCAGACGCGTCACCAGGAGACCCGGTCCAAAGAAGGGTCGGCGAAACCTGCGGCTGCTGGGGGTGCGGCCACAGGTTAAGCTGGTGAGCGGCGTAGCGAACGGCGAACGACCACAGAAAATGGGGTGCACCGGCATGGATCATGGAGGTGCGAGCCACCTCCATGACCAAACCGATGCGTCGCTCAGCGACCCCATTCTGCTGTGGGGAGTCTGGCAGGGTGAACGTCTGGGTGATGCCCTCCGCACGACAGAAGCGACCAAGGACACCTGAGGCAAACTCGCCACCACGGTCGGAGTGAAGACGCAGGACAGGAAGACCTCGGTGGACACGCGCAGAGACAAGCCAGGGGATGAGAGCGTCAGGCACGTCGGCCTTGCGCTCCAGGGGAAAGACTGTGGTGTAGCGAGTGAAGTCGTCGATAAGCACGAGGAAGTAGCGCTCTCGACGCGGCCCATGGACGGGGGCGGGGCCCCAGACGTCCATGTGCAGGGTCTGCAGCGGCGCGGCGGTAGGGGGAAACGAGGAGGAGTGAGGGGCACGGTGAAGCCGACACTTGACACAAGGCGTGCAAGGTGGGGCGGGGGAGGAGGGAAAAGTGGGGAACGAACCAGGGAGACGAAGGACGAGACCGTGCTGGGACATGTGACGCAGACGCGGGAGCGCAGGGTGACCTAGGCAGTGGTGCCAAAGGAGATTCGGGTGAGTGAGGGACCGACAGGAGCAGGCAAAAGCAACCTGGGTAGACGCAGCCACCTGAAGGGGCGCCCCAGCCGGGGGGTCACGGTGTCCAGGGTGAACAGGCCGGACACCGGGTCCCGGGGGAACATGCACAGGGGGGCACCAGTGGCGGCCTCGGTACAGACAGCATACCGCTCGTGACCAGGGAACGTAGTGGTGACGCCAAGGTCCTGGAGGCAGCCGACACCAACTAGGTTCCTGGAGAACGAGGGGATATGCAGACCTGTGAGAGAGCCGAAGGAACCGCCAGACAGGGAAGGGTGGTGGAACTGCGAGCGACTACGGGACCGCCCGAGGGGTCAGCAAGAGAAACGGCAGTAGGAACAGGAAGCGGTGTCAGCGTTGTAGAGTCGCGGAAGAAACACCGGGAAGCGCCAGAGTCCAAGGTGAAGGAAAGTGAAGCAGTGGCGTCTGGCGATGGGGCGACGACAGAAGCACCAAGGCTAAAAAAAGCAGGAGCTCCTACGCCTGACGCAGCAGGGGAGGCTAAGCTAGGCACACCTACACTAGGCGACAAGGAGTAATAAGAGGGGAGCATACTAGAGTCATCAGCATACATCACATGCAGGGCAGAAACCATGGCATTCATGTACATGTCAAAAATTTGAACTCTACGACTAAGCAAACTGTGCCAGTCCGGGAGGTCGGGCGACGGGCCGAAGCGCTGACGAAAACAGCGGGCAGTGGCGTGACCGATCTTACCGCAAACGAAGCCGCGGCGAGGACCGGTCTGGATCTGGTACTGACCGCGCACGCCTCCCGAACCGCCACCCGGCACATCACCACGTGCACGACCACCACCAGCGCCAGGCCACCCGGGCGGGAGGGCACTCGCCTGCCTCGTCTGCGGCGGCTGCTGCGGCTGGTGCAGCTGGTGCGGCTGCTGCTGCTGCTGCGGCTGCTTGGGCGGCTGCTCAGCTGGACCTGGCAGGGTCCCTCGTCCACTCCACCACCAGACGACCCGACTCCACCACCACCTCCACTGGCACCCCCACCACCTCGGACGGAACTGCGCTGCAGCGGTGGTCTCAGCCACAGCTGCAGAACCATCGGAGAAGGTGCACTGAGCGGGGGCACAACCCTGAAAGATAGGGACCGGCACAGTACCGCTCACCTGGGCGATAGAGCGGTGGCGGGTCTCAATAACAGTCAGGGTGTCTACAAAGTCTGTGAGGGTGAGGTCACCGGGGTGAATGCTAAGGAAGCGGTCACGAGCAGCGGCAAGGCGGTCAGGGAGGCGGGTGGCAAGCAGGTAGAGGGTAGAGGTAAGGGGCGGCTGGTGGGCTCTAAGCTGTGCGTCACTATAGGCAGCACGCCAGGTCTCATCTATCGTGCGATGGTGGGCAGCCAGGTCAGCGACAGTGGGGAAAGACGCAAGGTAAGGAAAGAGCATCGATAGGATCAGGCGACCCACCGAGGCAGCAGGCGGGGCGGAATTGCGCCGGATAACAGCGTCTAAGAAAGCCTGGGCCGTGGTGATAGACCTAAAGCGAGGACGCTCAGACGGGGGGAGGGCATTGCTAATGGCAAGTTGGGCAACAGCATCACGGGAAAGCCAGACAGAGCGAGCGAGGGCAGCGGCCGCAGTAGACTCGCGCTCAGCAGGTGTGGGGTCAGCGGGCAGCACAGCAGGGGGTCTGGGCAGGGAAGCGTAGTGTCAAGGTGTGCCGAGAGCGGGTGGCCATCCTGCCGCTGACCAGTGAGGTGGCGGCGGAGGTCGGCTAGCCAGGCCTCGAACTCCAGAGGCTGGCCTTCAGCATCGAAGCGAAGCTCCGCCGCCATCAGGAACAGTGCAGGGCAGGGCCAGGTGAGGCAGTGCAGCGCGGTCCAGTGCAGTGCAGGGCAGTACAGTGCGGTACAGTGCGGTGCAGCGCGGTGCCGTGCGGTGCAGGGGGGTGCAGTGCGGTGCAAGGTGATGGAGAACGGTACCAGGGAGGGTGCAATGCAGTAGCAGGTACGGAGAGCGGGCCGCACGCAGATCGGCGGCAGTCCGGCGGGAAGGTGAGCACGGGGCCGGAGATCGACGGACAGGGCGCACGCAGGGGTCGGCAGGACGGGCGCGGGGGCTAGTAGCGGCGGGCGCCGGGCCGGCGAGGACAGGCGCGGGGGCCAGGTAGGACAGGCGTGGGGCCGGCTAGGACGGGCCTGGGACGGGCGCGGGGCCGGATAGGACGGGCCTGGGACGGGCGCGGGGCCGGCTAGGACGGGCGCAGGGGCCTGTAGGACGGGCGCGGGGGCCAGCTAGGACGGGCGCGGGGGCCGGTAGGACGGGCGCGGGGGCCACTAGGACGAGAGCGGGGGCCTGTAGGACGGGCGCGGGGGCCAGCTAGGACGGCGCGGGGGCCGGCTAGGACGGGCGCGGGGCCGGCTAGGACGGGCGCGGGGGGCCGGTAGGACGAGCGCGGGGGGCCGCTAGGATGGGCGCGGGGGCCGGTAGGACGGGCGCGGGGGCCGGTAGGACGGGCGCGGGGGCCCTAGGACGGGCGCGGGGGCCGCTAGGACGGGCGCGGGGCCACTAGGATGGGCGCGGGGCCAACTAGGACGGGCGCGGGCCGACTAGGACGGGCGCGGAGCCAGCTAGGACGAGCGCGGGCCAGCTAGGACGGGCGCGGGGCCGGCTAGGGCGGGCGCGGGGCTGGCTAGGACGGGCGCGGGGCTGGCTAGGACGGGCGCAAGGGCCGTGAGGACGGGCGCGGGGGCCAGCTAGGACGGGCGCGGCGGGCGCAGCTAGGACGGGCGCGCGGGCGCGGCTAGGACGGGTGCGGGGTCGACTAGGACGGGCGCGGGGGCGGCTAGGTCCTAGGGCAGAAGCATGGGTGGGCGGCGGGACCTACCTACTGCTGATACCAACTTAGAACTGAGTAAAGAATGACTAGAGAACCTGTGTACAAGCATACATATCTAAGGGTTGTACTCTCTAAGAGGTGACCCTATACAGTCTATACAAACACTAGATATACTAATGTTTGACATCCGCTACTCTGAGATGGTATCAGCTTAGGTTAGGTCCGCCCACCAGCTTCCGCCCTAGCCCTAGCCTTCGCGCCCGGCTGTTCCCTTAGCGCCTCGCTAGCCTTAGCGCCCTGCTGGCCCTTAGCGCCCCGCTGGCCCTGCGCGCCCGCTGGGCCCTTTCCGTGCTGCCAGCCCCTTTCGCGCCCTGCTGGCCCCTCGCGCCCCGCCAGCCCCCTTTTGCGCCCCACTGCCCTTACTGCCGCCAGCCCCTCTCGCGCCCCGCTGGCCCTTCGCGCTCTGCCAGCCCCCTTTTGCGCCTCGCTGGCCCTTCGTGCCCCGCCAGCCCCCGTTCGCGCCCCGCTGCCCCTTCGCGCCCCGCTGGCCCTCCGCGCCCACTGGCCTCCTCACGTGCCCCCAGCCCCTTTCGCGCCCCGCTGGCCCTTCGCGCCCCTCTGGCCCTTCGCACCCCGCTGGCCCTTTGCGCCTCGCCAGCCCCTCTTTCGTGCCCCGCTGGCCCCTAGCGCCCTGCTGGCTGTTCCGCGCCCCAGCCAGCCCTTAGCGCTCTGCTGGCCCCGCTAGCGACGCGCTGCCCCCCCCCCCCCCTTCGCGCCTCTCTGGCCCCATGTGCCCTTGCGCCCCACACCTGCCCTCGTTTCTTCCGTCCCCGGCATGCCACCGTACCGTCGTGCGTCGCCGTGCCGCCGTGCCGCAGCCATGCCGCCGCTGAGCCGCCGTGTCACTGTACCATCGGGCCGTCGTGTAGCCGTCGAGCCGTGCCGCCGAGCCGCTGTGCCGCGTGTCGCCGCGTCGCTGTGCCGCCGAGCCGCTGTTCCGCCATGTCACTAACGGTCGTGCGATGGCGGACTCCGTGCTCTGCCTGGACGCGGAGGGGCACGCGATCGACTTCGACGCCTGACTTGTCGACCTCTGCCGTCACCTGACAGGTCAGCGTCAGAATGGTCACTCTCTGGCTGTGCATGTCGATGGCTTGCTTCCCTGCCCCTCCGCGCCTGATCCCCTCCCTACTGGCCCCACCACTGCTCACCGTGAGGCCTTTTCTGCTGCTGCACTTGCTTGTGATGTCTAGGAGTCGCGCGACGCAGTAGTGCAGCTAGCCATTAGTCACGCACTTCCCCTGTCTGAGCGTCCGCGCTATACTGCTGTCGCGAACGCCAAGGAGTTCTTAGATCATCCCGCGAACTTCGTCGTTGCGCGGTACTCCACGCCCGCCTCTGCCTCTCCTGGCTGCCTGATCATCCCCATGCTGTTTCCTAACCTCGCCGCCTTCCCCACTATTGCTGACCTTGCCACTCACCTCCGTGCACTAGAGGCTAGCTACCGCGCCGCCAGCATTGAGGCCCAGCTCACTGCCTTCCCCCCGACGCTCTGTGCTGCCCTGTACCATATTGCCACGTGCCTTCCGGACTGCTTAGCCACTGCCCGCGACCACTTCCTTAGTCAGCACCCAGGTGACCTCACCCTTACCGCCGTCGCAACAGCTGCACCCGCCGTCGCCGCCGTCGTCGCCGCAGCAGCCGCAGCCGCCGCCGCCATCGCCGCCGCAGGGTTCCGCGCGCTCTAGGGGTGCGGGCCTTGAGGAGGTTGCTGGAGAGGGTGCTAGTCCTGGGGTTTCTGTCGTGGCTTGTCCCGGCGGTCCTGGGGTTGGCACGAGTGCTGGAGAGGGTGCTGCAGAGGTTGCTAGTTCTGGGGATGCTCGTCCTGGGGTTCCTGTCTTGGCTTGTCCCGCGGTCCTGGGGGTGGCACGGGTGCTGGAACGGGTTCTGGTTCTGCGGGTGCTCTCGTGGAGCGGTCTGAAGGCCTCTGTGGTGTGGAGCAGCAGCGGTCACCGCAGCCGGAGCAGTAGTCGCCGCCGGTGTTCGCCCTTCACCTCCTTGGTCTTCCCTCCCCCGACCGCCAGGCTGTTCCTCCTCCTCCGCTGCCTCCCCTGCCGGTCTACGGCACTGTGTTTCCT
Source organism: Closterium sp. NIES-67 (assembly GCA_027943415.1). Lineage (NCBI taxonomy): Eukaryota > Viridiplantae > Streptophyta > Zygnematophyceae > Desmidiales > Closteriaceae > Closterium > Closterium sp. NIES-67. Next base: position 13,083 of record BQMB01000667.1, on the reverse strand, counting down.
CCGCCGAACTTGTCTCTGGCTCATTTCCCACCTCGTTCCCCTCTTGTGTCTCCTCCTCTCTCTCCTGACCCGACAATTCCCTCTCACGTCTGGTCCTGTCGTCCCCCTCGTGCTCAGCCTGTCTCTTCTGTTCAGCACTCTCACCCCATGTTGTTTTGTTCCCACGTGTTTTGTGCTCTTCCTCTCCTTCTGTCGCCTCTTCCGTTGTCGCTTGCTATCGCCCCACCTCCTTTCTCTGACTTTCTTCATGCTGCGCGTCCCCTTGTCCCTAGAGTCCTTGCCTTTCTTCTTACCGACCCGTCCGTTCCTGTATCTAGTCTGTCGGCTCTTGTCGCTGTTGTCGCTGACTTTGCCTCTACTCGCCGCCTTGACTACACCACCGCTCTAGTCTCTGACCCTGTCTACCCTCTTTCCATCGGGGGTGCTCCTGCCCTTGGTAGTGACGTCATAGAAGACAGGCAGTACGAGCTTGCTTTCCTGTCCGAGGCCGCTCCCCATCTCTGTTCCATGCTGCTAGTTTGTGAGGGAGACCCAGACGCTCTTGACATCCCTACCCCTCGCACCTACGCTGAGGCGACGTTGGGACCCTGGGCCTCTCAATGGATAGCTGCCATGGAGCAGAAGACATCTTGGAGATCTACCAGCACCTTCGTCGACGCAGTTCCCCCACCTAGGGTGAATGTGGTCGATGGCCGGTGGCTCTTCAAGGTGAAGCGCCCTCTTGGAGAGCCGCCTGTGTTCAAGGCGTGCTACGTAGCTAGAGGCTTCAGTCAGCTCCAGGGTGTTGACTTCTTTCAGACCTTCGCTCCGACCCCGAAGGGGACTACTCTTTGGGCGATGCTACACGTAGTAGCACAGCGTGACTACGAAGCTACACTCCCTTGACTTCTCCACAGCGTTTCTCCAGGGCAGTCTACATGAGTAGGTCTACCTGCGACGTCCGAAGGGCTACACCGGTACCTTCCTGCATGGGACCGAGTGGCTCCTCCGACGCCCCAGTGTACAGCTCGCGGCAGGCACCCCGTGAGAGGCACGACACGCTGCGTGCTATGCTTGCTGACCTGCAGCTTTGCGCGTCGGCTGCAGACCCCTCGCTCTTCGTTCGTGCTGGCCAGACCCCGCTCTACATTCTTGTCTACATAGACGACTTGGTCTTCGCTATTGCAGACAGAGATGCACTCGCCTCCGTGAAGGCTAAGCTGCTGAAGAGACACACCTGCACTGACCAAGGAGAGCTGTGCCACTACCTTGGCCTGCAGATATCCAGGGACAGAGCAGCGCGCACCATCACTCTCGCACAGTCACACTTGGTGCGCCAGGTCCTTCAGAGGTTCGGTATTCAGTTCTCCTCCGCACAGCCCACACCTGTGTAAGTAGACGACAGACTCTCTGCTCCAGTTCTTGAGGAGTCTGTAGAGCCTACTGGTCCTTATGCAGAGCTAGTGGGTTGCCTCATGTACCTGATGACTTGCACTCGTCCAGATCTCGCATACCCTCTCAGCATCTTGACTCGCTTTGTGGCCACAGGCAGACAACGACCACATCACTGGTCAGCCGCTAAGAGGGTTTTGCATTATCTAGCAAGTACATCGGGCATGGGGCTAGTGCTAGGAGGACGCATGCCAGTGGTCCTTACAGGGCACACAGACATTTCGTGGACAGAGGACACTGAGACATCCAGGTCCTCCCAGGGCTACTACTTTAGCCTTGGTGCAGGTGCTGTCTCGTGGAGGTCCACCTGCTTGTCGTCTGTTGCCCAGTCTAGCTGTGAGGCTGAGATCTACTCCGGTGCCATGGTGGCACAGGAGCTCTGCTGGCTGACCTTCTTGCTCACCGACTTAGGTGAGCGGCCTAGCTCTGCCCCGGTCCTGTACGCTGACAGCAGGGCCATGATCCTCCTGTGTCAGGAGCCTCGACTGGAGGGCAGGGTGAAGCACATCCACATGTGGTATTTCCTCCTCCGTGAGCTACACCAACGCCGCCAGGCGCGCGTAGTACACTTGGCCTCCGGTGCCACCACATCTGATATCTTTACTAAGGCGCTTGCGCGTAATGATTATCAGTGGCACTGTTTGCAGCTTGGTCTAGTTCCTGTAGTTCCTCACTTGCTAGGACCTTGATTGTGTACTACTCTTTTATATATACCCTCTTGACTGGCCTTGTGGCTTTTCTTCCAGTGGCCGGACTAGTAGTGCCGCGGTGATTTGCTTTTGTCTAGTTGATACTCTTCCTGACTAGTCTTTGGACACTTGTCTAAGAGGTTTGACTAGTAGTGCCACCTTGAGTTGCTGGTCTCTTGCCAGGCACTGCCCCTTGTCTAGTCTAGGGGGTGTGTCAAACCGACAAGGGGCATGCCTTAGAGAGTACAGCTCATTAGGTCAAAACCACACTGTACCCTTGTTGCTAGTTCATTCTGCTACTCTGGGAGTGTGCTGCTTGCATGTACTCTCTACTGACTGCCTTGTTGCCATCTTTCAAAGAGGGTTCACATCACACACTAAGCAGGTCACATCTACGTATTGGTGGGTATACCTATGTAACACCCAACAACGTGTTCCAAAGAGCATCTTCCTGCGGCCTCTTCCCAGCCAACCTCTTCCCAGACTCGCGCGCTACAGTGTCGGCGTAATTTTGACGCGAAACAGTTTAGTGCGGTCCCGCGAGGCATGACCGGGGCTGTCGTTATCAGGGTATTTTACCCTGATTCCCTTATTTCATAGGGTATTTTTTTCCCAACCCTTAATTTTCAGGGTTGGGCATTTTTAAACCCTAGCTCCTTCAGGGTTGTATGTTTCTGAACACTTGGGATTTCATAGTTTGCGTTATCCCAAAAATGTGTTTTCAGGGAGTAACGTATACAAACCCTGAATGCGACATCCATGCGGACCATGAGTTTCGGCAAAATGCCTCCCTTACGCGTGACTGGTCCCAGGCCCATGAATACTACTAGTAGGCGTCACGTGGAGAATCTACACTTGGCAACTTTCCCGCCTTGTACACGCTGTATGTTGCCATTTCAGCAGCATTTCCAACTGTGAAGTGTGGGACGGTGCACTCTGTCATGCCCCAGCCTGGCATTCGTGACTCAACAGGCAACAGACGAGGACAGAAGTCGATGCTTTGATGATGGCGCACGCGGGAAAATGCTGAGCACTGCAACATCACAGAGCCAATCCGCTCTCTGCATACGATGCCAGCGCAGGTGCGTCCCGCCATCGACGGTATAGCCATGGCGATGCGGGATCCTGGATGGGTTGCGCACTATCTATGACAAGCGGAAACTGGGGTTTCTTGGTCCCCTTCCCATCTTCTTCACCAGACTCTCCTCCAACCCAATTTCCTCCTTTTATTCACAGCGCGAATGTAAGCTGCTCCATTCTTGTTTCTCGTCCACTTTCGTCGCGCCTAGCTCTCGTTCCGATCAGCTCCGCCACTACTAGCCATGGCGGATGTAAGAGAGTCTGGTGAGTCTCCCCCCGACGATGATGGTTCGGGACCAGCTAGGGACCCCCCTGCGGAGGTCCGTAGATCCGCTGTAGAGATCTTGCGGCTTGCCGCCGCAACCGCAAACCCGTCACATCCCGTATCTACTCCTGCTCCTTACGTACCTCCGCCCCCTGTCGCTTCGTCTAGCCGGGGCCCTTGGGTTTCAGACTGCGCGATAGCCACAACCGTGCGTTACACGGTCGAGTGTGCTTCCAGGATTTCGTCTGGGAAAAAGAACGCACCGCGAAGTTCACCCAGAGCACGATAGTCCTCGGCAAGAAGCTACATCGACTGTCGCTGCCTCGCGCATCGCCTGAACCCGAGGCCCCTGCTATTGCAGAGACCGAGCTACTGAAGCTCTCGAAGAAAGAACTCATCGAGCAGAAGTATCTCATGGCTGAGCACAAGTATAGAACCAACTGGCTTCCATTTTTCCCGTGGCTTTTGCTAACGAAAACGAAAGACGGTTACCCTGCGTTGAATTGCACTGTGTGCAAGGCTTTCGGCAAAGAGACAACACCGTACTCCAACAGCTGTGATGGGGCACGTGACCTGCCGACAAAAGCGATGCGTTTCACGAACACACAATGGCCCATGAAGCAGCGGTCAAGCGTCAGACGGAGATCCCCAAAGACATCCCCAGCAACCAGAGCCGCATTGAAAATTACGCGCCGACTGACATCAAAAGGAGGCACGTCATAAGGCTCCTACGCTGTGTCGAGTTCCTCTGCAAGTGTGACGCACCCATCAGCATGTACCCGAGGCTACTCGGCTTCATGGCCGAGCAGGAGACCCCAGACATTCCGCCGCAGTCTTACGGAGTCAACCTGATAAGGTAATGCACTGTTTCCAAAAACACCATATCCTTGACTCATTGTATTAGGTCTAACAACCTCCCTGTTGTTACTTTTGCTACCACAGGTATGGCTTCTGTCAGCTCGTCAACAGCTTGGTATTCTACCTGCAGCACCGACAGATGCAAAACATTCTCGCCTCACCGTACCTCAGAATCAGCTGCGATGAGAGCACTGACCGTACTCGTGGTAAACATCTCATTGTTTACCTAACCTTCATACGTGCGCATCATGTTGTCACACATTTTTTTGCTCTCTTGACCGTCGAGAAGTGCGACGACGCGTCTCTCATCGCCGTTCTTCTAGCTCACTTGCGAGCGGCTGGCATCGACCTCTCCCGATTCACCGGCATGAGCACCGACGGCGCCTCTGTCATGATCGGCCGTGACAATGGTCTCGTCGCCCGACTTCGCGAGCACATCCCCCATCTCGTCTCTTCGCACTGCATTGCGCACAGGTTTAACCGCTTGTCATTTCTGTCGCTTAGCTTTCCTACAACTGTTTGACTAAAAATCATATGTGTGCACCATGCAGGGAAGCCATGGCGGTGAAGGATGCCGCCACTGCTTCTCGAGACTTCGACATGGTCGACCTTGTGATTCGGACTTTGGCCGATCTTCTGGGACGTTCATGCGTCTGGAGTCAACGCTTCAAGTACCTGCAGCGGGCAATTCACAATACCAATCTTGTAGTGCAAGGAATTCACTCTGTGTGCCGCCTTTCAAGGGGTGAGGCTATGCGGTGCCTCTGTAAGGTCCTTGGTGCCACTTTTATTCAGTTTCATGAGTATGGGCATGAGTTGTATCAAGTCGTCATCTGTTACAAGTTCCAGTTCTGTCTTTTTTCTCTTTTTTTCTGGCGGACGTGCTCGGAGTGATGAATGAGCTCAACCTCAAATTTCAGAAGAGGGAGGTGAGCTTCTACCACTCTGCATGTTGTAGTTTTTAACCCATGCATGCAGGTTTGGAATCACCCTATGACTCCCCTCCTCTGTCTGTCACTTCCACCAGGTTGATGTCACCGAAGTGACGAAGGATATCGACGAGGCAACAGGGGACCTCCACCACCGCTACTTGGAGTGCGAAGAGGTGTTCTGTGCGGGGGTCGACGGTACGTGGCTGTCGGCTTTCTTGGCCGTCTACGGGCGCGGAGGGAGCAAGCGCGTAAAGGTGCGGGGCATCGACAAAGACGGGAACCCAGTCACGCATACCTACACCATGCACGAGAAGCAGATCGAGGGGCATGCCTTCCGCAGCAACTACCCCGACTGTTAGCGGCTCTGCGCGCAGTTCGCGAAGGACACGATGTCCTTCCTGAAGATGAGGATGCTAGACCTGAACAATCTCGCCCCGACGAAGCTCTTCTGCAAGGCGAAGTGGCCACGGATGAAGCAACAGAGAGAGAAAAAGCTGAAGGAGTACCTACATGGCTGCAGTACCTTCTTCGACAACAGGCTGCCAGGCTTCGACTTGCAAGCTGCGCAAAAGGAGCTGGTTACGTGGGCGCCACTGATGTTAAGCCACCATGCCGACGAGGGATTCTTTCAAGGCATGACGAACTACCTGGGCTCGACGGAGTCGAATTTGTGAGTGACTGCCGTTCCAAGGACCTTTGTTGTATGTCTTCGGGCCGGTTCTAATCTTCCCCTTGGAACTCTGTCAAATAACAGGCGCACAACCCCATGTTGCATTAATGCATTGGTCTTGTTCTCTGCACTCTGTTCCCCCAACCCTTTTGGCAGGCGATGGCCCAACCTGATGCGCTTGTGGCAGGCGTGCACTATCCTACCGCTGAGTACAATGGAGTGTGAACGGGGCTTCTCGCGGCAGAACGTCATCAAGTCATGGGTGCGGGGCGCGTTGTGCAATGCGCGCCTCAGCAAGCTGATGGTTATTTCCCTGCTGCAGTATGAAATTGACTGGGACGAGGCCCTAGAGTGTTGGCGCGAGAAGCTGAGGCACCCTGCTTAGTCAGCTCTGTTTGCCTCAGAGGAGAGGAAGCGTAAGGCCAAGGCAATGGAGGGGGCAGAACGGAGGGTGGAGGAGGAGGCAGTCCTTGAGTACATGGGGGATTGGGCAGAGGATGAGGGAGACGAGAGGGAAGAGGGGGGAGAGGCTCCTGTAGTGGAAGACAACCCGTTTCTGTCCGACGGCGAGGCAGAGGACGAATTGAACATGGACGCCCGAGAGTTTTAGTCAAGGGTAGCTAGTGGCGTGGAATCTTGTCAAGTCTAGATAGAGGACTGAGCTGAATCTGTAGACTGGCGTGGTGGTGCTTTTGCCGAACTACTAGCTGTCCTAACATTCTCTTAGTTGACTCTAAGCAAGTGCAACCCTGTTTGTGGCTAGCCAACCGTGGAGGTTTCAGGGTTGCCTTTTCCAATCCACTTAGAAATCAGGGTAGCCCAAATTTGAACACAAGGCCCTCATGTTAAGACTAGAAAGAATGAATAGAAGAAGGGAGAATAGGGGAGATATAGCGTTTGGGTTGTACCCACTAAGAACATACCCTATCTAGCCTATAACTTCTACATAACAATGTATGTATAAGTTGACACACCCCCTAGGCTAAATACGGGGTAGTGCTGAGCAAGAAACACGCATCTTAGGGTGACACTACTAGTCCAACCTCTGAGGCAGGGGCTCGAAGACCAGTCAGCAAGAGTACAAGCAAGACAGAGCAAACCAGGGCGGCACTACTAGTCCAACCACTGGAGGAAAAGCCACAAGGCCAGTTTGCAAGGCATAAATAGAAAAGAGTACACAATCAAGGGCCTAGCAAGTGAGAGTCGATAGGGACTAGACCTAACTGCAAGCAGTGCCGCTGATGATCTCTAGGCGGAAGCGCCTTAGTACAGATATCAGCTGTGTTGGCACCCGAGGCCAAGTGTACTACGCGGGCCTAGCGACGCTGCTAAAGCTCGCGCAGGAGGAAGTACCGTAGCTCGATGTGCTTCGCTCTGCCCTCAAGTCGAGGCTCCTAACACAGGAGGATCATGGCCCTGTTCTCAACGTACAGAATCAGGGCAGAGCTAGGCCGCTCACCTAAGTCGGCAAGCAAGAAGGTCAGCCAGCGGAGCTCCTGTGCCGCCATGGCACCGGCGTAGATCTCAGCCTCGCAGCTAGACTGAGCAACAGACGAGGAGCGAGTGGACCTCCACGAGATGGCACCAGAACCAAGGCTGAAGCAGTAGCCCTGGGAGGACCGGAGGGTCTCAGCGTCGTCTGCCCAAGAAGCGTCTGTGTGCCCAGTAAGGACCACTGGCCTGCGCCCTCCCAGCACTAGCCCCATGCCCGATGTACTTGCAAGATAAACCAAAACCCTTTTAGCGGCCGACCAGTGCTGTGGTCGGTGTCTGCCTGTGGCCACAAAGCGGGCCAGAATGCTGAGAGGGTATGCGAGATCTGGGCGGGTGCAAGTCATCACGTACATGAGGCAACCCACCAGCTCTGCGGAAGGACCACTGGGCTCTGCTGACTCCTCGGGAACTGGAGCTGAGAGCATGCGGTCTATTGGCAGAGGTGTGGGCTGTGCAGGGGAGAACTGAAGACCGAACCTCTGAAGGACCTGGCGCACCAAGTGTGACTGTGTAAGAGTGATGGTGTGCGCTGCTCTGTCCCAAGAGATCTGCAGGCCAAGGTAGCGGCGCAGCTCTCCCAGGTCAGTGCAGGTGTGTCGCCTTAGCAACTCAGCCTTCACGGAGGCCAGAGCGTAGCAAAGGGTCTCTGTCTGCTGTAGCAAAGACCAGGATGTAGAACAGAGTCTGGCCAGCACGAACGAAGAGCGAAGGGTCAGCAGAGGACGGAAAGAACTGCAGGTCAGCTAGCGTGGCACGCAGCATGTCGTGTCACTCACGGGGCGCTTGTCGCAAGCCGTAGACAGGGCGCCGGAGGAGCCACTGGGTACCAGGAGGGAAGGAACCTGTGAAACTCTGAGGGCGGCGTAGGTGGACCTGCTCATGTAGGCTGCCCTGAAGGAAAGCAGTGGAGAAGTCGAGGGAGTGAAGCTCATAGTCACGCTGTGCTGCTACGTGTAGCAGCGCCTGAAGAGTAGTCATCTTCGGGGTCGAGGCGAAGGTCTGAAAGAAGTCTACCCCCTCTCGCTGATTGAAGCCTCTAGCCATGTAGTCTGCCTTGAACACAGGTGGCTCTCCAGGGGGGCACTTTACCTTGAAGAGCCAGCGGCCATCGACTACGTTCACCCCAGGTGGGGGAACTGCGTCGACGTAGGTGCCGGTAGCCCTCCAAGATGCCATCTCCTGCTCCATGGCAACTATCCACTGAGAGGCCCAGGGTCCCGACGTCGCCTCAGCGTAGGTGCGAGGGGTCGGGATGTCAAAGGCGTCGGGGTCACCCTCTGGGACTAGCAGCATCGAACAGAGATGGGGAGCAGCCTCTGACAGGTTAGCAAGCTCGTACTGCCGGTCCTCCAAGACGTCACCGCCGAGGGCAGGAGCACCCCCGACGGACGGAGGACAGACTGGGTGAGAGACCTGAGCGGTAGCGTAGTCAAGGCGGCGAGTAGAGGCAAAGTCAGTGACAGCAGCGACAAGAGCGTCAAGACTGGAGACCGGAACAGACGGGTCGGTAACAAGGGAGGCAAGGACCCGAGGAACAAGAGGATGAGCAGCACGAAGGTAGTCAGACAGAGGGGGAGGCACGACAGTGAGCGACGACGGAGGAGGCGAAGGCAAACGGGGAGGATGAGACGCATGGGAACGAAGCAACATAGGGTGAGAATGCTGAACAGGAGAGACAGGACGAGCACGAGAGGGACGGCGAGACCAGACGTGAGACGGAGGCATCGGGTCAGGAGATAGAGGAGGAGTAACAGGAGGGGAATGAGCGGGGAAGCGAGCTGGGGACGAGTCCGGCGGTGGAACCACAGGACCGTGAACAAGAAGAGGGGGAGACGGCGAGGGAGATACAGGCGAGCGGTCAGGGGAGGGAAGGTCGAGCAGGTGAAGGGCGGACACCAGCCGCGACTGATGCTGCTACTGCTGAACGCCGACACCTGGACCACGAGCTGCACCACTGCTACCTCCGGTACACTCCACGCTAGCACCCCCAGAACGGTGGGAGACACGGCACAGGGAGACCAATGTGGAGGCGCGCAGCGACGAGCCACGGTTTAAGAACGTCAGGCATGTCGGCCTTCCGCTCCAAGGGAAACACCGTGGAGTAGCGCGTGAAGTCGCCAACGAGCACCAGAAAGTAGCGCTTGCGACGCGGTCCGGGGAGAGGGGCTGGGCCCCAGTCGTCCAAGTGCAGGGTCTTGAGGGGTGCGGTGGCAGGGCGAAGTGAGGAGGAGTGAGGGAGCACGGCACAGCCGGCCCTCGACGTAGGGCGTGCACAGCGGTGCAGGCAAGGGAGGGAGAGCAGGGAGCGACGCAGGGAGGCCGAGGACTAGACTGTGCTGAGACATGTGACGCAGGCGGGGGAGCGCAAGGTGACCTAGGCGGTGGTGCCACAACACTGACGGGTGAGTGAGCGACCGACACGAGCAGGCCGCAGCTACCTGGGTGGACGCAGAACCGGAAGAGGACTCGCCCGCCGGGGGGGGAGCAGTGTCCAGCGTAAAGAGGCCAGACACAGGGTCCCGGGGGAACGTCGCAAGGGGGGCACCTGAGGCGGCCTCGGAAACGTACCGCTCGTGACTAGGAAACGTAGTGGTGATGCCGAGGTCCTGAAGGCAGCCGACACCAACTAAGTTCCTGGAGAATGAAGGGATGAGCAGGCCTGTAAGGGAACCCGAGGGAACCGCCGGACAGGGAAGGGCAGTGTAGATGCGAGCAACTATAGGACCAGAGGAGGGGTCCGCAAGGGCGACAACGGCAAGCGCAGCAAGCGGCGTGAGGGCGGCATGGTCGCGGAAGAAGCAGGCTGACGCACTCGAGTCTAGAGTGAAGGAGAGCGACGCCGTAGTGGCCGACGACGGAGGAGCAAGGGTAGAGCCTAGGCTAGACAAAGCAAGCTGTGCAACGCCTGACGCAGCAGAGGAGTCTGGACTACACACACGTGCTACGCCTAAGCTAGAGAACACAGAGTAATACGGTCCGAAAACACTCAAAGCGTCAGCATACAGAGAATGCAAGGCAGAACTAATCTGATCCATGTCTAAGTCAAACACAGGCACACCGTGGCGCAGCATGCTGGGCCAGTCAGGGAGGTCCGGGGCAGGACCAAAGCGGCGACGGAAGAGGTCGTCAAGGCGGCGGAAGCAGCGGGCGGTGGGATGCGAGCGGTGGCACACCGTGCCACGCAGGGGCCCTGTCTGAAGTTGGTACTGGCAGCTCACAGCACCGAAGCTACCGGTGGACACTGAGCTGCAAGGGCCACCACCACGACCACCACCGCCAGGGGCTCCTGGCCACCCGAGCGGTAGACGAGCCCATGGCTGCTGCAGCTGCTGCGGCTACTGCTGCTGCTGCTGTAACGGCTACTGCTGCTATAGCGGTTGTGACTGCGGCGACTGCTGCTGCTCCTGGGCACCAGCACCAACCCACTGTCCCCGCCACCACCACCACTAGCGCCACCTCCACGTCCTCCCTTGGGGCCACGGCGGCCCCAGCGCTGGCGCTGTTGCGAGGTAGCCGCAGCTGTTGTCTCAGGTGTCGGCGTAGTCGTGACAACTGTGGCGGAGACGTCAGCGTACGTGCACTGGGAGGGAGCACAGCCCTGAAAGATAGGGACTGCCGCAACACCGCTCGACTGAGCAATATTGCGCTGGCGAATCTCTATCTTAGACAGCGTAGTGACAAAGGCGGTCAGGGTGAGGTCGGCAGGGTGCTGACTAAGGAAGTGGTCGCGAGCAGTGGCTAAGCGGTCAGGCAGGCGCATGGCGATGAGGTACAGGGTAGCGCAGAAAGGTGGGGGGAAGGCAGTAGAGCTAGCAGCGCGGTAGCTAGCCTATAGTGCACGAGGGTGAGTGGTAGATCAGGGAAGAGCATGGGTAGGATCAAGTGGCCAGCAGAGGCGGAAGCAGGTGTGGAGTAACGCTCAACTATTGCAGCGAGAAAGTCCTTGGCGTTCGCGACAGCGGTAAAGCGCGGACGCTCAGACAGTGGGAGGGCATGGCTAATGGCAAGCTGGGCTACTGCGTCACGAGAATCCCAGACAGCTCGAGCAAGCGCAGCAGCAGCAAAAGCCTCACTCTGAGCAGTGGTAGGGTCAGCAGGGAGGGGATCAGGCGCAGGGGGGCGGAGAAGCAAACCATCAACATACATAGCCAGGGAGTGCCCATCCTGGCGCTGACCTGTCAGGTGCCGGCGGAGGTCGACGAGCCAGGCGGCGAAGTCGATCTCGTACCCCTCAGCGTCCAAGTGAAGAACGGCGTCCGCCATCGCACAGTGTGACAGCGGCACAGTGGCTCAGTGGCACAGCAACTCGGCGGCTCAACGGCGCGGCGGCTCGGGGACACGTCGGCACGGCGGCTCGGCGGCTCGGCAGTGCGGGTGCTCAGCGGCTCGGCGGCTCAGGCGACGAGGCCGGCTAGGGCGCAAGGGGCCGGCTAGGGCGCGTGGGGCCGGCAAGGGCACGTGGGGCCGGCTAGGGACGGGGGGGGGCGGTAGGAGCAGGAGGGGCCGTAGGGGCGCGAAGGGCCGGCTAGGGGCGCGAGGGGCTTGTAGGGGCGCGACGGGGCCAGCTGGGGGCGCGAGGGGCCGGTAGAGGCGCGACGGGGCCAGCTAGGGGCGCGAGGGGCCGTAGTGGCGCGCGGGGCCGGCTAGGGGCGCAAGGGGTCGGTAGGGGCGCGACGGGGCCGGCTAGGGGCGTGACAGGGCCGTAGGAGAGCGACGGGGCCGGAAGGGGCGCGACAGGGCCGGCTAGGGGCGCGACGGGGCCGTAGGGGCGCGACGGGGCCTTAGGAGTGCGACGGGGCCTGCTAGGGGCGCGACGGGGCCTGCTAGGGGCGTGACGGGGCCGTAGGGGCGCGACGGGGCCGTAAGGACGCGACGGGACCTGATAGGGGCGCGACGGGGCCGTAGGGGCGCGCGGGGCCAGCTAGGGGCGCGAGGGTCCGGTAGGTGGCAGCACGGCGCGGAAGCGGGTGGGTGGACCTGCCTACTCGTGATACCATGTTAAGACTAGAAAGAATGAATAGAAGAAGGGAGAACAGTGGAGATATAGCGTTTGGGTTGTACCTCTTAAAGTAAGAACTGAATAATGGACTAGAAGTGGAAACCTAGAACAAATACTAGTTGGTTGTACTCACTAGAAGCATACCACAGTCTAGCCTATAACTTCTATATAGCTAATATGTATAAATTGAAAGTACCCACTAAGAACATACCCTATATAGCCTATAAACTTCTACATAACAATGTATGTATAAGCTTACACCTCAGGGTAAAAAGAAAATCCCATTCGACAGCTCAGGGAGTTTTTTTTTTATAACGTCAGCCCTGGGTGTGACGCGAGATTGGGGTCGAGAGAGGAGAGCCTGGGAAGAGGCTGGTAAGCACATGCTCTAACTTTTTAGTCATGTAACAAGATATGGTCAGCAAGATTTTGACCGATTCAATCCAGGAGATGCATGACAGTTCAGATGGGAGCAAGAGCAACCAAGCAACGACACAGCACAAACCAAACCAAACCAAACCAAACCAATAAGAAATCAAACCAGTCCAGGGCACACAAACAGGCATGCGCCCACCCCTAGTCCGCCTTGTGGGATAGCTGACTGCAGCACAGCAAGCAGCAGAGGGAGAGACTACTGCAAGCAAAGCAGCAGCAGCAGAGAGCGA
>BQMB01000666.1:7500-49650 GCA_027943415.1 Closterium sp. NIES-67 | reverse complement strand
TCCTCTCCCCCTCCTCCCCCGCCCTCTCCCTCCTCGCACACTACCTCTCCCCCCACCCCCTTTTCCCCCCACCGCCCTTCCGCTCACCGTTATCGGACAGCAGCACGCCGTCGGCGCAGCGGCGGCGGCGATATCGGCGCGTTCGGCCACCAGCAGGGGCACGCGCCCGCGCAGCAGCGCCTTCACGGCGCCGCCTCGAACAGCTCCATGCCCGCGCCGCCCGCGCCCTCGTCCCCCACCACCACCATGCTCGCGCCCGCCGCCACCGCCGCGTCCACCGCCTCCTGCCCGGCGCCCCTCCGCGCAGGACGTCCGCGCTGGTCAGCGCCAGAAGCAGCGCGGGCAGGCGCACCTCCGCGCGCTTCTGGCCCGCGCGGAACGAGCCGACCGCCACGGAGCCCTGCCCGCCCGGCGTGGTCGCAGCGACGGGCACCGCCGCTCGCCTGGCGCGGCGTGGGGGGGCGCAGAGGGGTTGATGGGGAGGCGGCGGGAGAAGAAGGGGCCATGCGCGCTGGAAAACGGCGCGAGTCGCGGTATGGGAGGAGGCGCAGCGAGGGGAATGGTAGGCGCGAGAGAAGGTGTGGTGGGCGTGGGGCGACGCGCGCATGGAGGGGCCGCTGGGGGTGATGCGCGGCACACACGACGGTCAATGCCGCGTCGCGAATGTGCAACGTGGGCGTCATTGCAGGCTGGCGAGAAAGAAGTGGAGATTAGCTCGACGGACTTGAGGCAAGGACCTAACGGGCCAGCATGGGCGGTGAAGGAATGTCAGAATGGCTGACTGCCCCGCAAGCACGTGTTTGGCCGTGATGCAGACTCCTGGAGAAGGAAAGGGCCGCAGGATTTGAGCGATCTTGCGAAATCCACTCCGCTTTTGAGACTACACCCCTACAACGACTAAGGTTGCCCGAGATATGAAAACAGTGTTGTTATGTTTTTGTTGTGATATGATTCATACTTAGCATTTCTGTAAGCCGATTATCGATAGATCGTGTCGAATACTTCTGTAGAAGATAAGTCCGTAGGATGACGTCATCAAATAGCTCTCGTCATGAGGACAGTCGTTTCAGTCACGCGAACAGTCGCGTCTCTTCAGTGTCATTTAGAGCGCATAGCGCGATAGTGACAACAGATACATTAGCGAACAGGTACTTCTGTTAGATATAAAGGTAGCCTGTCTTCATTGTTTAGTTAACGCGATTCTAAACGTGGTTCTGAACTTTATTCTGAACTTGTTCTTAACTTGTTCTTCATTAAATTATGGTCAACACTTTACAAGTTCTAAGACTTCCGCTGTCTTACTAGTCTACCATTCCAGTAAAGATCCTAAGCTAACACTTGAGGTTTTCCAAGTGTTCGTGTTTGCAGATTCTATACTTGGTCTCCTGCGACACCTGTCAAATTATTACATGGTATGAGAGCTGTCTGGAATTAAGACTACTGTCAACAATAATTGGAAACACCACCAGCACTGGAACTACTGGAGTACCTTGTCAAATATATGTATAACTCATATTTGTATAGACTGTATAGGGTCACCTCTTACAGGGTACAACACTCATAGGTATATACCCTTGTTCTCTCCCTCTATGCAATCATTCAGTTTTCTTTTGATATGGTATCACCCGTAGGTTCGACCCCCCCCCCCCCCCACCTACCGCTTCCGCCCGTTCCTCCTAGGCCCGTCGCGCTTTCACCTAGGCCCCGTCGCGCTGCCCCCACCTAGGCCCCGTAGCGGCCCCTCCTGGGCCCCTTTCGCGCCTCCTAGCCCGTCGCGCCCCTCCTGGGCCCCTGCCGCGCCTCCTAGCCCGTCGCGCCCCTCCTGGGCCCCACTCGCACCTCCTAGCCCGTCGCGCCCCTCCTGGGCCCCTGTCGCGCCTCCTAGCCCGTCGCGCCCTCCTGGGCCCCTGCCGCGCCTCTAGCCCGTCGCGCCCCTCCTGGGCCCCTGTCGCGCCTCCTAGCCCGTCGCGCCCCTCCTGGGCCCCTATTGCGCCTCCTAGCCCGTCGCGCCCCTCCTGGGCCCCTGCCGAGCCTCCTAGCCCGTCGCGCCCCTCCTGGGCCCCTATTGCGCCTCCTAGCCCCGTCGCGCCCCTCCTGGGCCCCACTCGCGCCTCCTAGCCCGTCGCGCCCCTCCTGGGCCCCTGGCGCGCCACCTAGCCCGTCACGCCCCTCCTGGCCCCTCTCGCGCCTCCTAGCCCGTCACGCCCCTCCTGGGCCCCGCCGCGCCTGGCCCGGCCTGCCGCGCCTCCTGGCCCGCCGCCCCTGACAGGCCCGCCGCACCTGCCAGGCCCTGCCGCGCCTGCCTGGCCCCGCCGCACCTGCTTGGCCCTGCCGCGCCTCTGGCCCCGCCGCGCCTGCCTGGCCCTGCCGCGCCTCCTGGCCCGACGCCCCTGACTGGCCCGCCGCGCCTGCCTGGCCCTGCCGCGCCTGCCTGGCCCCGCTGCACCTGCCTTGCCCCGCCGCGCCTTCTGGCCCCCCCGCGCCTGCCTGGCCCTGCCGCACTACCTGGCCCCGCCGCACCTGCCTGGCCCCGCCGCGCCTTCAGGCCCCGCCGCGCCTGCCTGGCCCCGCCGCACTGCCTGGCCCCGCCGCGCCTGCTTGGCCCTGCCGCGCCTCCTGGCCTCGCCGCCCCTGACTGGCCCCGCCGCGCTTGCCTGGCCCTGCCGCGCCTACCTGGCCCTACCACACCTCCCTGGCCCCGCCGTGCCTTCTGGCCCCGCCGTGCCTCCTGGCCCCGCCGCCCATGACTGGCCTGCCGCGCCTGCCTGGCCCTGCCGTGCCTGCCTGGCCCCACCGTACCTGCCTGGCCCTTTCGTCCCGGCTCGTCCTGCTGTGCCGCCTCGGGCTCCGTCTCCTCCGCTCGCCCGTGCTGAGGCGCTTCGTGGCCACTATGCTGGAGGGGGCTGTAGCTGAGTTCCTGTGGAGCTGTGCCGCTGACCCTGCACGATGGCGGACTTCGTGCTCCGACTGGACGCCGAGGGCCATGCGGTTGACTTCGCCGCCTGGCTCTCCGATCTCCGCCGCCACCTCACAGGTCAGCGTCAGGATGGCCACTCTTTGGTTGTCCATGTTGACGGCTCGCTCCCCCGCCCCCCCTCTGATGACCGTGAGACCTTCTCTACTGCTACGCTTGCCCGTGCGGTCTGGGACTCCCGCGATGCAGTCGCTCAGGTCGCCATTAGCCATGCCCTTCCTGTCTCTGAGCGCTCGCGTTTTGCTACTGTTGAGACGGCCAAAGCTTACTTAGACGCTGTTATTGCCCGCTATTCCACACCCGCGTCTGCTTCTGCTGGTCGCTTGCTCTTCCCTATGCTTTTCCCAGACCTTGCAGCTTTCCCTACCGTCGCAGACTTTGCCACTCACCTGCGTGCTCTAGAGACCCGCTATCGCACTGCCAGCACTGCTGCCCAGCTCACTGCGCTCCCCCCCCCTTTCTGCATGACGCTCTATTTTATTGCCATGCGCCTGCCACACCGCCTCGCTAGTGCTCGCGATCACTTCCTTAGCCTGCACCCGGCTGACCTCACTCTCACTGCCTTTGTCGACACCCTCACCGAGATCGAGACTCGCCAGCGCACTATCGCTCAGTCGAGCGGTGCGCCGACAGACTCTATCTTTCACGGCTGTGCCCCCTCCCAGTGCACGTTCACTGACGTTTTGGCTGCGGTCGCCACGCCGACCCCTCTCACCGAGACGGCTGCTGTGGTCCACCCGTAGCAGCGCTCGCGCTGCGGTGGCCATGGTTGCCAGGGTGGTAGGGGTGGTGGTGCAGGTAGTGGTGCTGGTGGTCGTGAGAGTAGTCCGTCTGGGGGGACTAGCATTGGTGGTCAGGAGCAGCAGCCCCAGCCGCAGCAGGAGCAGCCCGCACCGCAGCCGCCGTCCCAGCAGCAGCCGCCATCCCAGCCGCAGCCCCTGCAGCAGTGGGCTCACCTCCCGCCTGGTTGGCCCGGTTCCTAAGGGGGTGGTGGCAGTGGTGGCGGCCCGCGCAGCTTGGCGTCTACCAGCGGCTTCGGTGCTGTCACTTGTCAGTACCAGCTTCAGACCGGGCCCCTTCGCGGCACTCTGTGCCGCCGCCCGCACCCGACTGCCCGCTGTTTCCGCCGCCTCAACGATCTGTTTCGTCGTCGCTTTGGCCCGGCCCCGGACCTCGGCCGATCTTTGAGTTAAACATGGATCAGATACGTGCTGCTTTGCATGCCATGTATTCTGACTCTGCTAGTGTTTTGGATCTGATTATCATGTGTTCTCTAGTTTAGGTGTTGCACCGTTGTATAGCCTAGCCTCCCCTACTGCGTCAGGCGTAGGACTGCCTAGTTTGTCTAGCCTCGTCTCTGCACCGGCTCCGTTCCCCGCCCCTGCCACTGCTGCGCTGTCCTTCACTCTCGACTCCGGTGCTTTTGCCTGCTTCTTCTGCGACCGTTCCGCACTTACGCCGCTTGCTACGCCAGCTGTCGTCTCTCTCGCCGACCCCTCTGCGGGTCCTGTCGTCGCTCGCAGTTCTACGTCCCTTCCCTATCCAGCCGTTCCCTCGGGCTCCCTTACAGGCCTCCACGTTCCCTCATTCTCGAGGAACCTAGTTGGTGTCGGCTGTCTCCAGGACCTCGGCGTCACCACCACGTTCCCCGGGCACAAGCGGTTCGCTGTCTATTCTGAGGCTGTCTCAGGTTCCCCCCTTGCGACGTTCCCCAGGGACCCGGTGTCCGGTCTGTTTACCCTAGACACCGCCTCCCCTCCGGTTGGTGCGTCCTCCCAGGTTGCTGCAGCTTGCTCGTGTCGTTCCCTCACTCACCCGTCCCTTCTCTGGCACCACCGCTTAGGTCACCCTGCTCTCCCTCGTCTGCGTCACATGTCCCAGCACGGCCTTGTCTTAGGTCTCCCTGTGTCGCTCCCCGCCCTTCCTCCCTCGACTGCGCCACCGTGCACGCCTTGCGTCGAGGGCCGGCTCCGCCGTGCCCCTCACTCCTCCTCGCTGCGCACGGCTACTGCCCCCCTTCAGACCCTGCACCTGGACGTTTGGGGCCCTGCCCCCGTCCCCGGACCGCGCGGTGAGCGCTACTTCCTTGTGCTCATCGACGACTACACGCGCTACATCACGGTGTTTCCCCTGGAGCGGAAGGCCGACGTGCCCGACGTTCTTCTCCCGTGGGTTGTGGCTGCGCGTCTCCACCGCGGTCTCCCCGTGTTGTGTCTCCACTCCGACCGTGGCGGCGAGTTCGCCTCTGGTCGGCTTGGACAGTTTTGTCGTGCGGAGGGCATCACCCAGTCGTACACCTTGCCGGACTCGCCACAGCAGAATGGGGTTGCTGAGCGCCGCATCGGCTTGGTCATGGAGGTCGCCCGCACCTCCATGATCCATGCCGATGCCCCCCATTTTCTGTGGCCGTTCGCTGTTCGCTACGCTGCTCACCAGCTTAACCTGTGGCCACGCTCCCAGCGGCCGCAGGTTTCGCCGACCCTTCTTTGGACCGGGTCCCCCGGTGACACGTCTGCGTTCCACGTCTGGGGCTGCCTTGCTCACGTTCGTGCCTCTGGCACGGACAAGCTCACTGCCCGCACTGTCCCATGTGTCTTCCTCGGTTTCCCCCTGGACTCGTCTGACTGGCTTTTCTATCACCCGCCGTCTCACCGCTTCCTCCACTCTCATGACGTTACCTTTGACGAGTCCGTCTCCTTTTACCGCCGCTTCCCTAACCGAGGTCTCCCAGTTGCCCCCCCCCTGTTCCTTGCTCCCTCTCCCCTGGTAGCCCCTGCCCCTCTCCCGCCTCGTCCTGCCCCGTCTGGTGTCTCTCACATCACTCCCCTCCCGTCGGTTGTCCCCGTTGAGGAGTCTGCTGACTCTGGTGGTACCCCCGGTCTGTCCTTGCAGCGTCCCCCTTCCCCGGTGCCTCCGCCCCCACTGTCACAGTCGCCGACCCCGCTGCAGCCGCCGTCGCCGTCGCCGCCGCAGCCGTCGCCGCTGTCGCCGCCGCCACAGCCGTCGCCGCCGCTGTCGTCGCCGCCACTGCCGCCGCCGCTCTTGGCTTCTGGGGGTGCCGCTGGTGTTGGAGGGGGTTCTCGCTCTGGAGGTGTTGGTTCTGGGGGTGCTGCTGTTGAGTGTTCTGCCGACGGTCGTTCTGCCTCTGCTCGTCCGAGAGTTCCGGCCCAGCCGTCGTCGCCGCCGCAGCAGCCGTTGCCGCCGGTCTCCGCTCTCCGCCTACTCGGCCTTCCCTCCCCGGACCGCACGCCGGTGTCTCCCCCACCGCCCGCTGACCTTCCTGTCTATGGTCCTGTGTTCCCGCCGCTGGACTCGTCTCCGGCCCGTCTTCCTCCTCGTTCCCCTCCTGTATCTCCTCCGCTGTCCCCTGACCCTACCCCTCCGTCTCACGTTTGGGCTCGTCGTCCCTCCCGTGCTCGTCCCGTCTCTCCTGTCCTGCCCACCCACCCTATGTTGCTCCGTTCCCGCTCGTCTCGTCCTCCTCTCCTTCCGTCCCCTCTTCCCTCGTCCCTTGCTGTTGCACCTCCTCCGTTCTCTGACTACCTCCGTGCTGCTCGTCCCCTTGTCCCTCGGGTCCTTGCCTCTCTTGTTACCGACCCTGCTGTTCCTGTCTCGCGCCTTGACGCGCTTGTCGCTGCTGTCGCTGACTTCCCCTCTACCCGCCGCCTTGACTACGCTACCGCTCTGGTCTCTGACCCTGCCCGTCCTCCGTCCGTCGGGGGTGCTCCTGCCCTTGGCAGTGACGTCTTAGAGGACAGGCAGTACGAGCTGGCTTTCCTGTCCGAGGCTGCTCCCCATCTCTACTCCATGCTTTTAGTCCCTGAGGGTGACCCAGACGCCTTCGACATCCCGACCCCTCGCACCTACGCTGAGGCCACCTCGGGACCTTGGGCCTCTCAGTGGATAGCTGCCATGGAGCAGGAGATGGCATCTTGGAGGTCCACCGGCACTTACGTCGACGCAGTTCCCCCGCCTGGGGTGAACGTAGTCGATGGTCGGTGGCTCTTCAAGGTGAAGCGCCCCCCTGGAGAGCCGCCTGTCTTCAAGGCGCGCTACGTGGCCAAAGGTTTCAGTCAGCGCGAGGGGGTTGAATTCTTCCATACCTTCGCCCCGACCCCGAAGATGACCACTCTTCGGGCGCTGCTACACGTAGCAGCACAGCGTGACTACGAGCTTCACTCCCTCGACTTCTCTACTGCCTTTCTTCAGGGCAGCCTACACGAGCAGGTCTACCTGCGCCGACCACAGGGCTTCACTGGTACCTTCCCTCGTGGGACCCAGTGGCTTCTCAGGCGCCCGGTCTACGGCCTACGTCAGGCTCCCCGCGAGTGGCACGACACGCTACGTGCCACGTTAGCAGACCTGCAGTTCTTTCCGTCCTCTGCTGACCCTTCACTGTTTGTGCGTTCCGGCCAGACTCCGTTCTACATCCTTGTCTACGTAGACGACCTGGTCTTTGCTACTCCTGACAGGGATGCACTGGCCTCTGTGAAGACTGAGTTGCTGAAGAGACACACCTGCACTGATCTTGGAGAGCTGCGTCGCTATCTTGGCCTGCAGATCTCCAGGGACAGAGCAGCACGCACCATCACTCTGACCCAGTCACACTTGGTGTGTCAGGTCCTTCAGAGGTTCGGTCTTCAGTTCTCCTCTGCACAGCCCACACAACCTGTAGACCACGAGCTTTCCGCTCCTGTTCCTGAGGAGTCAGTAGAGCCCAGCGGCCCCTACGCAGAGCTGGTGGGTTGCCTCATGTACCTGATGAACTGCACTCGCCCAGATCTCGCATACCCTCTCAGCATCCTGGCTCGCTTTGTGGCCACAGGCAGACACCAACCTCAGCACTGGTCGGCAGCCAAGAGGGTTTTGCGATATCTAGCAAGTACATCAGGCATGGGGTTAGTGTTAGGAGGACGCAGGCCAGTGGTCCTCACTGGGCACACAGACGCTTCTTGGGCAGATGACTCTGAGACGCTCAGGTCGTCACAGGGCTACTGTTTTAGCCTTAGTTCGGGTGCTATCTCTTGGAGATCCACTCGCTCGTCGTCTGTTTGCTCAGTCGAGCTGTGAGGCTGAGATCTACGCTGGTGCCATGGCGGCACAGGAGCTCCGCTGGCTGACTTTCTTGCTCACAGGCTTAGGTGAGCGGCCTTGCTCTGCCCCGGTCCTGTACGCTGACAACATGGCCATGATACTCCTGTGTCAGGAGCCTCGACTTGAGGGCAGGGCAAAGCACATTCAGCTGCGGTACTTCCTCCTGCACGAGCTACAGCAGCGTCGCCAGGCCCGCGTAGTTCACTTGGCCTCTGGTGCCAACACAGCTGATATCTTTACGAAGGCGCTTGCGCCTAAAGATTATCAGCGGCACTGTGTACAGCTCGGTCTAGTTCTTGTAGCCTCTCACTTGCTAGGACCTTGACTTTGTACTGTCCTATATATATCTATATATATGTACTCAGACTGGACTTGTGTGCTTTCCCAGTGGCTGGACTAGTAGTGCCGCCCTGGTCTTGTTCTTGTCTTGCCTGTACTCCTTTTGACTGGTCTTTAGACCCTTGTCTCAGTGGCTGGACTAGTAGTGCCGCCCTGAGCTGCTTGTTCAGGATTTGCCCCTATGCAGTCTAGGGGGTGTGTCAAATATATGTATAACTCATATTTGTATAGACTGTATAGGGTCACCTCTTAGAGGGTACAACACTCTTAGGTATATACCCTTGTTCTCTCCCTCTATGCAATCATTCTGTTTTCTTTTGATATACCTGTCTCCTCGACTGCCACTGGTCTCTCAGCCTCTGGACCGTTTCCACCGGCTGTTGCGCACTTCGGTATGCAGCACCAGCAGCAAAATCCTCCTTCTGTTAGTACTCCAGGGATTTCATCGACTGCCCCTGCAGTGCAACAACAGCAAACACAGGCAACAGCACAACAACAGGCAACAATAGAGCAGTTTTCAACTCAGTCAATATCATCAGCGTTTAGTGGAATGAGCCTTGACGGCTCAAGTTACATGAGTGGAGCCCCAGCTCCAAGTACTGGCTCATTTGCATTCTCACCTTTTACGCAGCAGCCGCAGTCTCAGCAGCAGCAGCCCTTTTACAACTTCGGGCGTTCACCTGTTCAGCAACAACAACAGCAGCAGCAATATCAACATCAGCAACAGCAGCAACAACAGCAACATCCACAGCAATTTCAACAACAGCAACAGCCTCAACAACATATCGTGAAGGTGGGATAGCAGGAAAGGAGAAGGCCGCCATGGAATGGCGGCCGAGGTTTAGCTAGGAAGATTGACGAGGGAGAAGAGGGTTTGAACTAGAAGAGAATCAGGTACAAGAAGGGGAGTTATCCCCTCTACAGTAGGATGCAGTAGCACAACTACCAAGCCTACAATTATGTAAAATATAATTTGAACACACCCCCTAGGCTTGGTAGTGGCAAGCCCACTCAACCCACACACACACCCCCCAACCCCGGACACCCTCATTCTCGTGAGCAGCCAGGTATCGACCCCTCGTGCTAGGCGATGGCACCCCCGGACGAGAGGCAGCTGGCCGTATCTGGGCGGCCTCAATGACGACAGCGGCGGAGCTCATGCTCAAGGCGGCTGCGTCGAGGAGGACAGGCGGCGACTGCGGCGGCTGAGGGCTCTCGGCGGTGTGGCACGGGCTGGCGACGACCGAGCCGAAGACAGCAGCTGCGGCAGGAGGAAGAGGAGATGCAAGGAGAAGGGGTGGGGCGGGGAGGAGGGGCGGATGGCGGCGTGTGGGCGGCGACAGCGTCACCGGCGTCGCACAGTCGGCTGCAGCCCGACGGCGCCGTCAAAGAGCGGCGTCGGCACTGCAGCGGGACGTCGACGCCGCGACGTCAGCACGATGGCACCGTCACGCCGCCACGGCATGACGTCGACGGCGTCGCCACGGCTGCGTGCTGCGACGGCCGCACCAGGTGATGCGTGACGGAAACAGGCCGACGACACCACACAAAGGCCGCCACGGCATCTTGGAAAAGATGCCACGGCGGCAGGCACCAGGAAGGCCGCGACGGCGACAAACAGGGAAGTACGCAGCGGAAGCGACGGCACGACAGCGCGACGCCACGGCAGCGCGTTGAGACGGCCGCGGCACGACGCGGCCAGCGGCACGACACGGGCGCCATGGCAGCACGAGAAGCGTGATTAGGCGGTCCAGCAGGGAGGACCTCCTGCTCTGGTACCATATCGTGAAGGTAGGATAGCAGGAAAGGAGAAGGCCGCCATGGAATGGCGGCCGAGGTTTAGCTAGGAAGATTGACGAGGGAGAAGAGGGTTTGAACTAGAAGAGAATCAGGTACAAGAAGGGGAGTTATCCCCTCTACAGTAGGATGCAGTAGCACAACTACCAAGCCTACAATTATGTAAAATATAATTTGAACACAACAGGGCATTGTTTTTCAGCCACCGAATTTACTTAACAGCACACAGATCAAGACCACTATACCTTTTAACGGAGTTGATTTTTACTCCTGGAGCTTCGAGTTTGAACTTCTGGCACAGTCTGCCGGGCTATGGCCATTCTTCACCGCCGAGTTTACATATCCTATTACGGGAACACAACTGGAGCAGCAAAGTTTCTTGCACGCCTCTCTCGGGGCGTATACAGTTCTTGTTCGAAACTTATCGGCGAAGGAGCAGCTCGGCGTTCGATCCTTTCATTCTAGCTTCACGCCAGCTGAAATTGCATGGGACCACTTAAAAGGGATATACATGGCGAAGGATACAATCACAGTCAGTAAGATTCTTTCGCAACTGACAAATGTGCAGATGATGACAAACGAGAATGTCATGGATTACGTCAATCGTGTACGCACACTACGCGATCAATTGGAGAAGAGTGGTGGATACTTCCCTCGTGAGATGTATCTCACACTCCTTGCTGGACTTGGTCCCGAGTGGCGACAGACGCGCGCATTCTTGCGTATGAACCCGAATCTCTCCAAAGCCGAGATTTCCTCGTATCTTCAAGCAAAACAGCAAGATCTTGATCTGCAGTCACAACGCAATCAGAAAAAGAGGATACACTTAAGTTTTTACTCAAATCCAGAGCCGCAGCAACGACTTCCCCCGAGATATCCCTTCTGCCATTTCTACAAGAAACCAGGACATACTTACCAAACTTGTCTCAATCGACATCAAAACTGTCGCTGTACTTCACAACCATATCATCGTTCGCAGCAGTTACCGAAGTCACATCCGCAAACGCAGCAGTCAACGTCCCAGGGGCAGCAGATGCAGAAACCACCGCAGAATACACCTTCATCACAGCATCGTCCTCCGATTTTTCCATCTGCAACATCAGGAAAAGGAGTTTTTGGATGTGTTACGACAGTTGATGTTTCAGATATAGATTTCGAGACACAACTTGAAGAAACCACTAGTGCAGAGGGCATTCCCTTACTGCAAGTTTACGCTATCCTTGCTCGAGTCATTTCAGGACCCTATACTTGGTATCTCGACAGCTGTTGTGGTTGGCATATGTGCTCCGCTGAAATAAGCTTCATTACCAATCAGCGTCCACTTCGTCGTCCGATACCTGTAACAGTTGCAAACGGACAAACTATCATGGCCAGATCCTTACATGAGTGTAATGCTCGAGTCCGTCGACACGGGATATTCCTTACATGTTACCAACGTTCTTATCGTCGCCGGCCTTGGTTTCAATCTTCTCTCCACAGCTCAGCTCCTGGCACACAAGATTCGCACACAAGGCAATTGTGACACAATGGATCAGGAGTTATGGCACAGTTTGACAAACACTTACCTCGGTCGCGCTGTTACTCAACATGGAGTATCCGTTCTTCAGTTCACGGCACAGGGCACCTCTGGCGATTCTTAACGTGTACTTGTGGTTAGTCCTTGGGATCATCCAGACGATACAGATTATCAACACGTTGACATTGATTTTTGTGCAACTACTGTACCAACGACTTCTCGAACCGCAACTGCCGTTCTTACCGCTCTTGATACTTGGGAGTTCAATACCGCCGATGAAGGCGCCAACGCTTGGCGAACGTTTTATAACACTCGTGCCGCTTTCCAAGGAACTCCAGCTCCACTTTGGGGCGAAATCAGTGGACTAGCAGCTGATGAACTCGACGTCGTCGAGGCAGCCATGAAAGCAGAAGTAGCCGAGCAGCCGAATCTTCCCGTAGCTATCGCAGGACCATCTGCCATCACATCAACAACTGCCGTATCATATGTTGCAATCTCAACTGCAGCAGAACCTTCAACCATTCAGTTACCACTTACCCTTTCGTGAAAGGGGAAAATGACATGTCTCCCGCTCTTCCTGCTTTCATCGTTTCTTCGTTTTATACTAACACCGACTTTTATCTGCGATCATCAGGACACAAAGCCACAGAGGACATTTGGCATCAACGGTTAGGACATCCATCGCAAGGGATTTTAAATCATTCAATCCGAGCAGCAGTTCTTGATAAAAACAATCTTCTCTTACCTGACGGCACGGAGCTGAAACCGCAGTCTCGCCCAACGGTTTGCACCACGTGTCCGGTCGCCAATCTTACCCATGACCCGTTTCCGAATCATTTTCCTGGCTCCACTCGTTATAAACTGATGCAGAAAGTCTATAGTGATATTCTCAATTGACCTGAAGCAGGACCAAAAGAGGAGCAGTACGTGATTACCTTTATCGAAGCATCTACTCGCTACGTTTGGACAACCAACCTTCCTACTCGATATCTCACCCATTCGGTCTTTGTCGCATGGCTCGCCGTCGCTGAAAGAGAGTCTGGAACGAAACTGCAAGAATTCCAGAGTGATGGCGCAGGGGAGTACACGAGCAATGCTTTCACAGACTACCTCCAAACCCTCAGCATCAAACGGAAGCAATCTCTGCCACATGCACACCAACAGATGTGGGTAGCAGAACGGATGAATCGAACTCTGCAGGAGAAGATGCGTGCCCTGCTGACGCAGGCAGCTCTTCCTCCTTGCTTCTGGCCATATGCGATGGACCACGCCGTGTTGTTACACAACTTGCTGTCTTCCACGTCACTGCCCGAGTTTTCTTCACCTCACATGCAGTGGACACGCACATTGGGAAGTACAAAACTCTTACGCGTTTTTGGTGTGTTGTGCAGTATCGACCTCCAACTGCAGCACTCGGCAAATTTTCAGAACGGGCAAAATGGGTTGTACACCTCGGCATCGAAAAACAGTATCACGCATGGAAGATTTTGGATCTTCGTTCAAACCAAATCGTCCCTTCACGTGATTGTCTTTTCTATGGGCGACTCACCTTGCCCGTGTTTCGTGCCCACCAGGCTGCAGCTGCCAACCCCGCCAGGCTGTTCGAAGGCTCACGTGCATTTGCAACTGACAAAGCCGAAGCTGATGTACAGGACAATGCAGTTTCTGAAGCCTCCGAAGCTGCCGCAACAGCCATTCCCGAACCTGTCATGTCGTCTGGCATCCCGGAATTTATTCCCCTCGCTGATACTGACCCGGAAGATGTTCGCGAAGTCCATCTCAGTTACGAACGCGATTGTCAACAGCAGCCGATGCCAGCCATCTCCGACGAAGCAGTCCGTGCTACACCAGACGAAATTGGGGGGGAAGAAGGGTCAGAAGAAAATTTCGCAGGTGTAAACGAAGAATTTCCGCGTTTTACAGAAACTGGTTATAGATCCTTGGATTCGCAGTCGCAGTACAGTACAACGACAGTAAAATACCTGAACCGAAAACAGTTCGACAAGCTCTTACGAGTCCTCACCGAGAAAATTGGCACGAAGCCATGGACAGAGAGCTAGCAGCTCTTAAGAGTCGCGGCACATGGGATTTGATACCGATATCAGAGGTAAAAGGAAGAAAGGTTCTTACCGGAAAGTGGGTCTTCCGTGTCAAGACTAATGCAGATGGATCTTTTGAGAAATTAAAGGCGCGATGGGTCGTCTGCAGGTTCGAGCAGAATTTCGGCCTTAACTACGAGCTTACCTTTGCTCCCGTCGGTCGACATACAAGTGTTCGGATTTTACTCTGTGTCGCCGTCTGCCGCAATCTACGACTTCGCCGAATCGATGTGGCGAATGCTTTCCTCTACGCACCCGTTGACGCACTCATTCTGGTAGAGTACCCACACTCGTACACTACTAACTCACTGAGTGTGTGCCGTCTCAAAAAATCGCTCTACGGCATTAAGCAGGCACCCCGGCTCTGGCAGCAGTATCTACATTCACAGCTTCTCACTGCTGGCTTCCGTCAACTACCGCATGATCAAGGGATGTACCTTCTAACTGCTGGAAGCAACTACAATCTGCTTTTTGCTTACGTTGACGACATTCTCTACGTCAGTACAACTGAATCGCTCGCCAACACCTTCATACTGAAACTACAGAAAAACCTACAGCTCACTGTCTCTGAGTCGGTCTCACAGTTTCTCGGTCTAAACATTACCTGCTCACCGACATCCATTTATCTAACCGCTTCGAAGTATGCAGCTGCGCTCGCTGCACGCTTCAACCTCACTCCTACCATAGTCACTACACCGTACCGTTCCTTACCGACAGATTACAAGCCGAATACTACACCACTGAGTCTAACCGATTTACAGACTTATCAACAGCAGTTAGGATGTCTTCTCTTCGCCGTTGTTACTTGTCGTCCGGATCTAGCCTATGCGGCTAGTCAACTCGCTCAATTCCTACGCCGTCCTGAAGGGGGGCATCAACTTGATCTACTACGCGCGCTTCAATATTTCATATCGACTCCTGACGTCGGTTTAGTCTACAACGTCATCGGCTGTAAAACACTATATCTACATGGCTTTGTCGACGCCAATCACGCTGCCGATACTACTAATCGCAGCTCGCGTACTGGATTTATCTACCGCCTCGAACCTATCGGGTCTATTTCTTGGAATTCGACGAAGCAGGAGATGATTGCTCTCTCCTCTGCTGAAGCTGGGTTTATTGCTGTCTGCACAGCAACACGCAAAGGACTTTACCAGCAGGAGCTCTTGGAAGAAGCGAAGTTGACGACGAGTACTCAGTTTACTCTGCAGTGCGATAACCAGAGTGCAATTCGCATCGCACACCAACCTGGCTTCGTCAACAGGACGAAACACATCTCTCTACGTTATTTTTTCGTCAAGGATGAAGTTGAGAAGGGGAGGATGCGATTGGTCTACTGTTCTACCAACGAAATGGCTCCCGACTTCCTCATGAAGAAGCTGACACGACAGAAGTTTCAGTACTGTAACAAGCTTTGCGGGATCTTCAAGAAGTGACACTATCGGACTTCCAGAAATGAAGGGGAGTGTTGTGATATGATTCATACTTAGCATTTCTGTAAGTCGATTATCGATAGATAGTGTCGAATCCTTCTGTAGAAGATAAGTCCGTAGGATGACATCAGCAAATAGCGCTCATCATGAGGACAGTTGTTTCAGTCACGCGAACAGTCGCGTCTCTTCAGTGTCATTTAGGCGCATAGCGCGATAGTGTCAACAGATAGCGCGGTAGCGCGGTAGCATTGCTCTCTTCATTGTACACAACTCCTGCCCCATCCTCATCTCCCTCCTCTGGAACAAACTCTGTCTGAAATCAAAACCTCTACCACTTTCTCAACCGCCTAGAAGCAACTGGATTGGTGGTATTTGGCTGCGTGGTGACACGCTAACGCCCCCAAGTTGGCGTCACGGGATTACCTGCACTGGTAGCTGCACCACTGGTGCTGTGAGTTGGTTGCGCTTGAGCACGTAGCACCACTGCTGCCGTGAGTTGGTTGAGCTTGAGCACGTAGCACCACTGCTGCCGTGAGTTGGTCGCGCTTGAGCACGTAGCACCACTGTTGCTGTGAGTCCGTTGCGCTTGAGCACGTGGCACCACTGCTGCCGTGAGTTGGTTGCGCTTGTGCACGTGGCACCACTGCTGCCATGAGTTGGTTGCGATTGGGCACGTATCACCACTGCTGCCGTGAGCTGGTTGCGCTTGAGCACGTCCGCTAAAAACAAGCTCTGTTACACATGCCATTGCACATCTGGTTTAGTGCCCCGCTGCTATTAGGTCTCTAGGGTTGCAACTTCCACAACATGGGATCATGCACAGTACTTGGTGTAGGTGCTAATAAAAAAAAGGGGGTTTCCCAGTGTGTAAGTGTCGTAGACCAAGGTTGGGGTGGCTCAGATGCTGCAGTTTTTTACTACTCCCCTTCCTGAGTATCCAGCTCATTGCAGTTGCAATTTTTCTGACAATGAGTCATCATCATCAACACATTCACAACCACAAGATCGTTAACCACTCCATCATCCTCAGGTGCGTGTTCAGCAGAGGTGGCCGACCTGGTTATGCCGTTAACTTCCTCAACCAGTTCTGTTTGACGAACACCATTATATGATCTTTCCACCTCTTCATCCTCAGATAATATGGACCACCTCTTGGCAGGTGATAAAGGCGTCCTGCCCTCTCTGCTAACCATGCTGCACTCCTTGCTCCCACCTCAGTGCCCTCCACTCAGCATCCCCAATTGTCCTGCCCTATGCCCTCCCACCTGCGGTTTTTTATGCACTCCCTGGCGCCCTTTGCTCTACACTCCTTACTGAATGACCTGCTGCCTTCCTCCTTGCACACTATGCTACCATCCCATACGCACTCTCGTCTGCACTCCCTGTTGTGTTCCAGGCTGCACTCCATACAGCCTAGCCGTATGCATACCCTGCTGCCTTCCTCCATGCACTCCCTACTGCTATCAGGTCTGCACTTCCTATTGCTCTCCCGGCTGCAAACCTTGCTGCACGCCCAGCTGCATGACCTGCTGCCCTCCTCCCTACCCACCTTAACGCACTCCCACCTCCACTCCCTGCTGCCCTTCCTGCTTCTTCCTCTCAGCCCTCCTCCTTGAACTCCTTATCAACCTCTCTTCTGCCCTCTTTGCAGCCCTCCCCTCTGCCCTCACCTCTTCCCCCTCATCTCCACTCCTTGTCGCCCTCCCCCCCTGCCTGCCCTGCTGCCCTCCCCTTTGTTTCCTTTGCTGCAGCTCCCTCTGCACTTCTTGCTAACATTATTTCTTCTCTTCGTCCTGCCCTCCTTATAAACACATGTCCCATAACCTGGGGCACCTGCCGCAGTCCTCACACTTGACACGTGTTCTGCTTACACATGGATCCATAGTCCTGTACAAAGTAATGTGGTCATGTATTGTCTTTGGCATCCCCGCCTCTGCACGATCCACACACGTCGGCACGCTATGTCCATTCACCTTGCATCTACCACACTTATGCAGCTTCGACAGATTCATCTTACCCCGAAGCACATACGCTTGGTCTTCCAGTGGCTGAACCTCTTCTTGTATTTAGGAATGAGAGTCACCTTGCCTGAAAGGCTTGAAAAGGAGACAATTAGCATGATTTCTTCCGAGTACATAGATCTCATGGTCTCCAAAATGTATCTGTAAACCCAGTAACCTTGTTGAATGGTAATTGGTTGTCTTTTTCTGCGGACGCATGGCAGCCCGTATTGGCTGTTGTAAGGGGGGGAGGGATGAGGGATAGTGCATTTCGTCCAAGTTCTCACCTTAGAAGCTTTCGCATGACTAGTACTTTTCTAAAACTGGAATCATTGAGGATCACAGCATGTCCTAAGCGTATGTCGAAATAAGGTTGAATGAGGTGGACTGCATTTCGGAAGGATCAGATAACTTTGTTAAACGGTTCCGTATAGTATTGGCAAAGATCGAACACTTAGGACACGCCCCCGGATTGTGAAGAACGATTCTCACATGAAATAGTTATGCATGTAGGACTAATTCTTCATATGCACCACTCTCAAATCCTGTCGTTAATTGTGCTCGACCACATCGAGGTTGCCTTCGGTGAGCTCCATCGATGGGTTGCCAATCAACCCACTCTCATTTTGCAGAGATGACAAAGCTTGACGTTATATTTTAAGGATTCACTGAAGTTTCCCCTCACAATCTCATTAGCAACCCCGGTCCACTATATAGGGCTGTTAGTTTTTGTCTTCAACCGATCGCCCCTGACAAAAGCCATTTTGGGCTCATACCTCCAGAGCACAAACCCCATGGCCTTGTCCCGCACCGCATACATGGATGCATGTTGAGACTCGACTATCTTGGTCGGGAGACATCCTTTCATCTCTTTCGCGAACCTGGTTGTGGCCACTTATCATGTAAGCAAACCATTCTCCCCTTCAAAATCGATTGGGCACCAAGACACAGTTCCTCGAATCATCCTTAGAATTAGATAGCAAGAGGTACACACGTGGTAGTGGGGGACGGTACAAACACCATAGGGTTTAGGAAACAATCGAGGCACCCCAAGGGAGGCTAGTCACGGTTTCGAAATCCTGGGGAAGGTCCTCAAGGGGGAGCATTAACTAGGTCCCCAGCCCGCCACTCCACCATTACGGTATTGTTGGTCATGGTATTCAAGGCCACGACTTGGCGCTGAAGAGTGGCGGACCACAGCTGCCAAAATAGTGAAACAGCTTGGCAGCCTCTTGGGAGGTCGATGTGGCATCATGCACCTTCTTCTCCGTGCACAGCTTCAGACGCTTTAAAAAACGCTAGATAATGTGTAGCCTTACGTTTCTGCCACCATTGCAAAGAAACCCATCCACTTATGACAGACCTATGGCAGTACTTGTCCTTCGTCCCTTACATGGCCACCATGGCTACACATTCGCTGCCCTTGCGTGCCAAAGGATCCTGCTCAAATATTGGGTACGTGGTGGTGACATCATAGAGCCAAACCACCCCGTAGTTAGGGTGGCGGATGGAGAGGCCAGCATAGACATTAGCCACCGTTGTGAAAATGCTATTCTACTTTCACTCAGCGAAGCCGGGTTCGACAACAATCTAGACACACTCATCCTAGGTGGTAAGGGCGACAAAGGTCCTGGATCTTGGCCTTGTTATGTTGTTATTTTAGGTGATGGTGTAAAGTACCATGACAAATGTTAGTCCTCGCAACCGTAGTAAATACCATGCCTACAGTTAGGCATCGTACCCATGCTAAATCAACTATCGCATGGTATGTACCATGGGCTCTGTTGAGCATCACACTTATGAGACGTATCATTCCTGTAGATAAGCATCGCACCCGCTTTTGTAGGTGATGTTCTAGTGGAAGTTAGATTTGAGGAAGTCAAGCCAGAACTGTCAGAGAGTTGAGATTCTACAGCGCACAGATGTATTGTAAAAGGAATTTGTGGTTCGTTCGTACTATCACATCGGCTCCAATCATGTAGGAGGGCCACACATTGAACGCGTGTGTGATGGCGAGCATTTCTTTATAGTGGACACAATAGTTGCACTCGACGACCTTCAAGCCAGCCAACCAGCCGCCGCCAGCCAGCCAGCCGTCGCCAGCCAGCCAGCCGCTCCAGCCAGCCAGCCAGCCAGCCAGCCAGCCAGCTAGCCAGCCACCAGCCAGCTCGCGAGCCAGCCAACCGCTCCCGCTAGCCAGCTAGCCAGCCAGCCGCCGCCAGCCAACTAATCGCCAGCCAGCTAGCCAGCCAGCCGCCAGCCAGCTGCCCGCCAGCAGCCAGCCAGCTGCCAGCCACTGCTCGCTGCCGCCTGCTGCCCGCTACTACTTGCTGCCACTGCTCCTTGCCACTTGCGGCCCACTGCAGCAGCACTTTGCCGCTCGCTTGCAGCCTGCTGCTGCCCGATTGCAGCCCGCATGCGCCTGCTTGCTGCCCGCTGCTGCTCCCCCCTGCCCGCTCCCTGCCACTCGCTGCCTGCCCCACAGCCGGCCGGCTGCCAGCTGCCCGCCAGCCACCAGCTGCCAGCTAGCTGCCAGCCAGCCGCCAGTCAGCAGCCAGCTAGCAGCCTGTTAGCCGGCCTCGAGACGCTAGTCACCAGCCGCTAGCCACCGCTGCCGCCAACCTGCCACTCGCAGCCACTACTGCCAGCCTGCCACTCGCTGCCACAGTTGCGAGCCTGTCGCTAGCCGCCTCTGCCACCAGCCTGCCGCTAGCCGCTCGCTACCGTCAGCCTGCCACTTGCTGCCACTACCACCAGCCTGCGGCTAGCCACCACTTCCACTGCCTGCCGATAGACACCGTTGCCGCCAGCCTGCCGCTCGCTGCCGTTGCCGCCAGCCAGCCAGCGGCCCGCTCACGGTCAGCCGGCCTCCAGTTTGCTGCCAGCACCTAGCCAGCTGCCAAGTGCCGGCCACCAGCTCCCAACTGCCAGCAGCCAACCGCCAGCTGCCAGACCGCCGCTCCGGCCACAATCGCCACTGCCACTACGACCGTTCATGCTCCTACAGCCCCTAGAGCTCCCCACTAGTCTCCTTCTCATTTCTAGAGTTTCTTGTTGCCTCCCGTATTGGCATGACTACCTCGTCAGGGTCTGTCCCTCGACTGGACGCCGAAGGCTGGGCGGTCGGCTTCGCTCTTCGGTGTGACAAGATCGAATTGGTCGAGTAAAATTTGCACTATCGATTGATACAAGGAGCTTTTATACTTCCAAGGTACATCAGGGAACCATGTTTATTCTATCCAAAGGGAATTGACCCTTCTAGAAATAGAATCACCCTGCGCATATCCACGCGAGACTATTGGCTTTAAGGGATTACAGCAGGATTACGCTAGATATAGCGCGATAGTACATCCCGAGCCTGGTCGGTGATATATTTATAATAGTAGGATAAGCCAAAAGATAATGGAAATTGAAGAATAGGAAACCAAATAAGATGAGATAAAGACCAAATGAGTCAAGAGAAAAAAAAGAATGAGATAGAGAAGAAATATAGAAAAGAGAAAGAAGTGTAATGGGGTCGTACTCTCACACTTCCCCCCCTCAAAGCTGGGTGGTAGAACTAACACCATGCTTAACAAGGTAGTCGTGAAGAGGACGACGGGCGTTACCCATATCAGATTAAGGGACCCAGCTATCCTCAGAAGGATCATGACCCTTCCAACGGATGAGAAGCTCCAAGGTGCCATACCGACGATGGCGGTGTGCAAGCACGGACTCGATCTCGTACTCGAGTTCGTCATGGACGAGGACGAGCGGTGGCGGCGACGGTTGGCGTCAAGTGACGATCATGTTGGGATCTCGGTAGGGCTTTAGAATTTGGACATGGAAGGCATTGTGAATCTTCTAGGTAGCTGGCAGGCATAGGTGCAAGGTAACATGGGTGGCCTGTGCTTCAATGAGGAAAGGCCCACAGAAGTGTGGTCGCAGTTTGGATGGGAGATGGCTGAGTTCAAGATTGCGGGTGTCGAGTAGAATACGATCTCCCACGGTGATGGTGTGGTCATTGCGGTGGCGATCGGCCTGGTGCTTTTGTTGCTGCTGAATATCGAGGAGGTGCTTGTGGGTCCTATTCCAAAGCTGATGCATGGTGGTGATGAATTCATGTGCAGATTGGACTATGGCTGGTGCTGTCGATTTCTGTGGGGTGAGAGGAATTCGTCCGTAATAGAGGAAGAACAGCGTCAGTCCGGTAGCGGCGTGAGTGGCATTGTTGTAGGCAAAATCTAGGACGGGCAGATGCAAGTCCCATTTAGAGATCTCATCCTTGAAAGTTGCGCGAAGGAGTT
The DNA here is from genome assembly GCA_027943415.1 of Closterium sp. NIES-67. Lineage (NCBI taxonomy): Eukaryota > Viridiplantae > Streptophyta > Zygnematophyceae > Desmidiales > Closteriaceae > Closterium > Closterium sp. NIES-67. Next base: position 28,112 of record BQMB01000666.1, on the reverse strand, counting down.
GCTCGACAATTTGGTTGAGACGCTCGTTCTGTCCATCTGTCTGTGGATGGTAGGCGGATGACATGGCTAGTTTGGTCCCAAGCACAGACACCATTTCCTTCCAGAACTTGCTGGTGAGCTTAGGGTCTCGGTCGAAGATGAGTGTGGTTGGAATGCCATGCTGTAAGATAATATAGCAAACAAACGGCTGTGCTGTCTACTCGGTGCGTGCATTCATGTGTGTCGGGATGAAGTGTCCCATTTTGGAGAATTTGTCGATGACAACAAGGATTGCGTCATGACCGCTTGTGGTAGTTTGTAACGCGTTTATGAAGTCTAGGCTAACCACTTGCCATGGCTGTTCTGGGACAGGATGAGGCTATAGCAGTCCTGCTTTCTTCTGCTTACTGCTCTTCATCCACTGACATGTATCGCACGAGGTGACTAATTTCTATACGTCGTCTGCCATGTGGGGCCAGTAGTAGTGCTTTGCAATACCGGTGAGCGTCCTGTTGCTACCAAAGTGTCCTGCTTATAGGACATCGTGGTATTCTTCGAGTAGTAATTGGTGCAAAGGCGGGTAGTTGGGTAGCCTTATTTTCGTTGATCCTTTCCGGTACGCGATGGCACTGTCCCACTGTAACAGGTGTCGCTTTTCTGCCAAGGGAATTTCGGGGTCGATGGTGAATCCGTGTGTGAAGAGTCTGTTGAGTAGCGGGTTCATCCCTTTGACCTGGATGGCGGCAACGTGTGCAGGCCGGCTGAGAGCGTCTGCATTGTTTTTGTGGCCGGGCTTGTATACGATGTCGTAATGGAAGTGTGTCTTGAGTAATTCAATCTACCGGACCTACCGCTCGGAGAGATTTGGTTGTGTCTTCAAATATTTCAGGCTGCAGTGGTTGGTGTAGACGGTTGTATTTCGTCCTTCACAATAACATGTCCACGTCTTGAAGGCAATGATAATAGCAAGGGCCTCTTTGTCGTACTGTATATCGGGTAATTTAGTTATGCCCCGTGCAATTTCTTGCTGAGGTAGGCGATTGGTTCTAGTCCATTCCACTGGTCTTGCATCAAGACTGCTCCCATGGCTTGGTCAATGGCGTCAGCTTCAATGATGTAGTCGCGTTTGGGATCTGGCAAGATGAGTACGCGTGCGGACATGAGTGCTTGTTTTAGCTGCTCCACAACTTCCTGATGTTTTGATTCCCATTGATAGGGCGAGTTCTTCTTCAGCAAATTTGTGAGTGGTGCAGCGATTTTCGCGTAGTATGTTGTGATAGTTGGCGAAGCTTAGGAACTGCTGTAACTCCTTGTCCCAAACTGCTGCATCGTGCATGGTGATGCTGCAAAGGATCTGCGAAGGATGTCCGTGTCATTAGCTTACCACCCCTAGACAGATGGGCAGACAGAGCGCGTCAACCAGACATTGGAGCAGATCCTTTGCAGCATCACCATGCACGATGCAGCAGTTTGGGACAAGAAGTTGAGCATGGCCGAGTTCGCCTTCAACAACACACATCACTCGTCCACACGCATGTCACCATTCTTCGCACTGTACAGTCAGCACCCCAATGTCCCCACTCGTGTCGACATCACACCTACAGTCCCATGTGCCAACAACTTCTACCAAGATCTCACATTCATTCATGATCACATGAGGAAGCACCCAGAGCTTGCGAATGCACGCATGCCACACACCACCAACCGTAGACTTTGAGACGTGTCATTTTCCGTCGGGGATCGAGTGCTTCTCGATAGCCGGAACCTTCGTCTCCCGCAGGATAGCAAGCTCCGCCCTCGTTTCATTGGTCCATTCATCATCGAGCGTGTAATATGTCCAGTTGTATGTCGCCTTCGCCTTCCTGCAAACTTTCGCATGCATCCCACCTTTCATGTGTCACGCTTTCATCCTTACACCCCCCAATACCGCCTTATCGGGTCATGATCACACTCCACCGCCGGTAGCCATTGACACCGATGAGCCCGATTACCAGATCCAGGGCATCCTCCGTCACCGTCGCCATCTTCAGGGAGGTGTCTTCTTCTTCAACTTCTTGGTCCATTGGCGTGGTTATGACGTTGCCAACGACAGCTGGGTTCCTTTGGCTTCGCTGTCTCCTGACAACTCATGCCTCTAGGCGCTGCGAACGCCGCCTCCTTGGGAGGGGGGTAGTGTTACGGGGTAGTTTACTATTCACAGGGTATTAACACTGATAGCACTGTTCATTCAATCCCAACCTTATCTCTTCACAATCCAACGCAGATTTCCAACTGCCACGTGGCTCTCTAGTTTTGCCATGTAATCCCATCCTGTCCCACAAACCATTTTCCTACAACCATTCTTGCATGGTAAATAATCTTGTTGAAGTATACTCGACGGAGTTTACTTATGCATTCCTGATATACCTGTAACATTTAGACTGTACTAGTAGCGCGAAACCTTATATGGAAGGACGTGCATGACGACGTCAGCAGTAATGAGTCAACGCGTGAACAGTTAGTTCGCGCGTATAGTCGCCCGAAGGTTCACGCCACTCTCACTCACACGAACAGTCACAATTCATGTCACGCGAATAGTCGCGATACACTACGAATAGGTACATTCTGAATAGGTACTTCCTGGACTATAAATATGCATGTATTACTCATTATTATTATCCTTGTCATTTCTTACATTTCCAATACAAGGTGTAAAGACTTCCGCTGAATTTTACTCATGGTTCCACCAACTCAATATCCTGGCCACCCTAAACACATGGTTCATTTCTATATGGTATTCTGAGCTAGTGGAGTTCCAGGATCCGATACAAGCTGATTTTGATTACGCCCTTAAGCTTAAGTCACAGATCTATAATTATGTCAGCTGCTAAGACATGAAATTCAACTACAAATTCTCCTACTTCTGGTCTTTCTAATGACGACCTATCTGACTTCGCTTCCTTGATGGCTAATCAGTCTACTCAGCAACAACAACAACCTCCAGCGCATCCTACAGCTTCTATGAGCCTTGATAACTCTAGTTATGCAAGAGCTCTGTTGCCGCTGGGCCTTCAGCCCCTGGAGATGAATCTGCGGGGTCTTTTGCCTTTCATGGGCGACCTGTTCAACCATAGCAACAACAACAACCACAGTGGCAACAACATCAAATGGCAGAAGCAAGACCATTCGCTGTTGAAGCTGTTGTAAATCAAGCAGATTTTCTAACTATCTCCAAGCTGAAGACCTCAACTTAGTTTGATGGCCGCGACTTCTATGGGGATTCGAGTTTGAACTCCTCGTGCAATCTGCCGGTATCTGGGGATATTTCGACGGTTCAATCCGTTATCCAGAAATAGGAACAACCGAAGATCAAGCGCATTATTACAAGTATTTTCTTATGGCCTATACACTACTGGTGCAGAATCTCTCACCTAAAGAGCAGTTGGGAGTTCGGTGCTTCAAACCTTCACTTGCTCCAACCTTCTATGCCTGGGACTAGATGTGCAAGTTATATCAAGCACAGGATTCCGTCACACAGAGCAAGCTGTTAAGTCAACTTACAGCAATGCAAATGCTTCCGGGAGAAAAATCCGGGAGCTGCATCAACAGGTGCAAAACACTTGGGGATCAGCTCAGCAGGTGCAGCGGAAACCTCAGCAACGAGCTCTTCGTCACTATCCTTCTGGCTTGACTTGGACCCGAATGGAGGTAGTGCAAGTCCCTTCTTTGTTTCCAAGGGAACATCTCAGAAAGTTCTCCTTGCGCTACTCTCATGGCAGAGTAGCAGGACTTGGACCTGTACAATGCAAAATGAGGAAAAGCCAAGAGTTGGTTAAGCTTCTATACATGTGGATCAAGTCAAGAGGAGCAAAAAAGAGGTGCATCAAATCAATGGGAGCATATAAGAGAAGGAGCAAAAGGGCTTCTGCAAGTTTTGCAAATGAGCAGGTCATAATATTGAAGAGTGTCAGAAACTGAACAGGAATCGGCAGAAGTCGGGTGAAGCCGCCTTGTCAAGACTATCTTGCTGCCTTTAGCTTCTTCAACTCAATATGCAAAAGGAAAAGCAATTATTAATTGCATGATTGGACCACACTTGTCTAGTGGTATATGCTACAAGAGCAGACGAGACAATGACAACGACAGTGACATGGAAGAAGGAGCAGCCAACCCACCTCCACGTCTTCGTCCTCGTTCAGAAACTCCAGATCATGTGGTTGTTAACGAAGAAGAACCAGAGCAGCCGAGCGGGTTTCCTCGACGGCTGAACGTGCAGCCATATGCCCATATCGTCAAGCGTACGTATCCCGAGCATGTCAGCACCTGGTTTCTTGACAGCTACTGCGGTCACCACATGGCATCTTCAAGTCAATATCTTCTCAACTGGTGAGACCTGCCAAACGGAGAGAAGTACAACATCACATTTGCTAACAATCAGGTTATTGAGGCAACCAGAATTGGAGATGTGACACTCGAGTCCGACGACACAGAAGTTTCACTTCACCTGAACAAGGTTCTTGTCGCCACGGGACTCGGCTTCAACCTACTATCACAAGCGCTGCTGATGGAAAGCGGCATCTGCTTTGTCAGCACCGCCAACACGATGCTCACAGAGTTGTACCTGAGCGACAAGAAGGTAGACAAAAGTAATTTAGTCGACATCGCAGAAATTAAAGACGGCATTTCCGTTCTACGGGTTTCACCTGTCAAGGCATCTGGCGATAGTGAGAAGAACATCTCACTTGCTCCTTGGCATCATCACTGGGAAACAGATCTTCAACGCCAAGACCATCGTGGTCTCAATGTCTTCTGCATCATGCCTCAGCCTTCTTGCACCAAGTCCCTCGACGAACATGCAGCAGAGCCAACAGAAGCAGCATCAGCAGCAGCAGAAACACTTCAAAGCACATGGGCATCTAGAGATGGAAATTGGGGTAACAACAATCAAGAACCAACATCTGCTACAGTCGAAGAACCTATGGAGGTTGAACGCACATGCGGCAAGAAAGAGTTAATCGTACCTAATGCTTGGATGCATCACCGACATCTCGGCATACCTTGGATTGAAACTGCAAAAGAAGTCGGGTTCATCCAACCTTTCGGCACCGGCTGCTGCGTTAACCCTACACCAACGATTCATCTTTCGCTGGCCTTCTTCCTTCACTCCGACTTGTACCGGCGATCAAAGGGACACAGGACTACAACAGAAATCTGGCACAAGTAGTTAGGTCATCCCTCGCAAGAAGCTCTCAACAATTCCATTAAAGCCTCGGTTTTTGGTAAGGACGCACTACTTTTAACCAACGGCCAAGAGCTTCGACCTAACAGTCGTCAACTACCTTGCACCATCTCCCCTGGAGCTCACCTAAGTCGCTCCGTTCCTATCGCACATTTCAAGTGCTACTAAGTACTCACCTATGGATGTCGTTTTCAGCGACATACTCTTCATGCCACAGGAAGCAGAAGATATCACTGGCAACGACTACCGCTATATCCTTACCTTTATCGATGGTGCTAGTTGATACATCTGGCACAAGAATACCTCTCACAAGTCTGAAGCTCTTGACACCTTCAAAATCTGGCTGAAAATCGCGGAGCGACAGAGCGGCATCAAGCTGCAAGAGATCCGGACAGACAATGCGGGCGAGTACACCAGCGAGCAGTTCGATGAATTCGTGGCACGGAAAGGGATCATTAGGTGCAAGACTGTGCCTTACGCCCATCAACAGAATGGAGTAGCTGAGAGGACTAACAGAATGTTGCAAGAGAAGATGCGCATGCTGCTGCAACAGTCCAGCTTGACAGCAGACTTCTGGCCGTTTGCGATGGCGCAAGCTGTTCGCCTACACAACTGCCTGTCTTCAACAGCTCTTCCTCATTTTAGCTCACCACACGTCATGTGGACAAAACACCCCACCGACACTCGACTTTTACGATTTTGGGGCTGCATGGTCCAATATAGACCTCCGAGCGCAACTGTGGGCAGATTTACTAAACGGGCTCGCTGGGGAATACATATTGGTGTACCCAAAGATTCCTACTCCTCGATAATTATGGATTACGAAACCCGAAAGGTTTTGTATGCTCGAGACTGCATATTTTATAAGACTCTTTTTCTCGATGACTTCGAATGTGACAAGGAACGCCAACAGCGGGATCCTGATAGCTACAGTGCCGAACAGAGTTTTGCAACTCCTCAAGATGAAGCAGATGCCGCCGAAGAATATTATCCGCCCGACAGCGCAGCAGTAGGACCTTCTATAGTTCCGCAGCAGTCTACATCAAGAGCCGAACAATTGTTCGACTCCTATATCCCTTCGGCGCGTGCCAATAACACCAAAACACCGCTCTTTATTCCCCTCTTGAACCCGTTGCGTCCTGCCACGCCACAGGCTGCCTATAATTATGAGGAGCACCTACCCCGACAGAAAAACTGACGCAGCATCACATGACGGTGTCTGCCATCTGCCATCCGAAATTGACGATAATGATGTCGTCGAAGTTTGCCAACCTCATCCTCGTAATGACCAATCGGCTCTTCAGATCCTCGGACTTGCTGTCGCAGTTCAGCAACCAACGACCGGGATCGAATTGAAAACAATCAAGCAGGCCCTCTCCGGCTCTGATGCTGACAAGTGGCGAACAGCTATGGATGTAGAGGTAGCAGCTCTCGAGAATCCAAAAACGTGGAAACTCGTTCCACGCAAAGTAGCACGCGGCAAGATAATTCTTTCGGGCAAGTGGGTCTTTCGCATGAAGACAAATGCAGCAGTCGAACTAGACAGATCCAAGGGGAGATGGGTGATTCGAGGTTTCAAACAAACCCATGGCATCGACTACGACCAGACTTTTGCTCCGATCAGCCGTCATACATCTGTTCGAATTCTTCTCGCTATTGCTGCCAGCCGCCATCAGCCACTTCGCCAACTGGACGTTAAAAATGTGTTTTTATGCGCAGACGTCGATGCATATATTTACGTCAAACTCCCTCACACTTACGGCGACGAACTTCACATATGCAAATAACTTAAGTCACTCTACGGCATCAAATAGACTCCTCGCTTGTGGGAACAGCAACTTCACAAAGTGCTGATTTCACTCGACTTCGTGCAGCTGCCCCACGATCCTAGAATGTACTGACTCGAATTTCGGGGGAATTACATTCTCCTAGTCACCTACGTGGACGACTTACTGTACACCAGCTCGTGCGACAGTCTTCTGGCACACATGGATAAAAGAATCCAAACGATTCTTGAAGTGACTATCTCTCCAAACCTCACCCAATTTCATGGGTTAAACGTCGACTACAGCCCCGATGCCATCTATCTTTCTGCAAGTCAGTATGCAGAAACACTTGCAAAGAAGTTCGCCATCGCTCCAATCGGCCTCACCACTCCTTTTCGTCATATTCCAGGCGATCACACACCCAATAATACCCCACTTTCCGCCTCCGAGCATCAGCTTTACCAGCAAAAGCTCGGGTGTCTCCTATTTGCAGCCGTTACATGTCGCCCAGATCTTGCCTACATCACAAGCCAGATCGCGCAGTACCAGCGTCGACCTGAAGGGGAGAATATGGCCGATCGTCGTCGAGCCCTCCAATATTTCATTTCTACTCCTACAATCGGTCTCAGCTATACGACAATACTGCAGCGAATTTTCGACTAACTGGATTCGTTGATGCGGATTACGCTGCTGACCCCGATAACATGCGTTCGCGTACAGGGTTCATCTTCAAACTTGAACTGGGTGGTGTCATTTCCTGGAACTCAACGAAACAAGTGTCAACTTATACATATGCTGTATGTAAAAGTTATAGGCTAGCCTAGGTGTGTGCTTCTAGTGAGTACAACCCCAACAGGTGCATGTTCTAGGTTTCTCACACTAGTCAATCATTCTCTCTTTCTAACATGGTATCATGAGTAGGTTAGGTTCCTCTCGCTCGCCCACGCTTCCGCCCTAGGCCCTAGCCGCCCTCGTGACCCGTCCCTAGCCGCCGTCGCGCCCGCCCCTAGCTGGCCCCCCCTGGCCATCGCGTCCGCCCCTAGCCGCCCCCCTGGCCGTCACGTCCGCCCCTAGCCGGCCCCCTGGTCATCGCGCCCGCCCCTAGCCGGCCCCCTGGCTGTCGCGTCCGCCCCTAGCCGCCCCCCTGGCCGTCGCGTCCGCCCCCAGCCGGCCCCCTGGCCGTCGCGCCCGCCCCTAGCTGGCCCCCTAGCCGTCGCGCCCGCCCCTAGCCGGGCCCCTGGCCGTCGCGCCCGCCCCTAGCTGGCCCCCTGGCCATCGCGTTCGCCCTAGCCGGCCCCCTGGCCGTCGCGCCCGCCCCTAGCTGGCCCCCTGGCCGTCGCGTCCGCCCCTAGCCAGCCCCCTTGCCGTCGCGTCCGCCCCTAGCCGCCCCCCTGGCCGTCGTGTCCGCCCCTAGCCAGCCCCCAGGCCGTCGTGCCCGCCCCTAGCCGGCCCCCTGGCCGTCGCGTCCGCCCCTAGCCGGCCCCTGGCCGTCGCGCCCGCCCCTAGCCGGCCCCCTGGCCGTCGCGCCCGCCCCTAGCTGCCCCCCTGGCCGTCGCGTTCGCCCCTAGCCGGCCCCCTGGCCGTCACGCCTGCCCTTAGCTGGCCCCCTAGCCGTCGCGTCCGCCCCTAGCCGCCCCCCCCCTGGCCGTCGCGCCCGCTCCTAGCCGGCCCCCTGGCCGTTCGCGCTCGCTCCTAACCGGCCCCCTGGCCGTCGCGCCAGCTCCTAGCCGGCCCCCTGGCCATTCGCGCCCGCTCCAAGCCGACCCCTTGGCCGTCGCGCCCGCTCCTAGCCGGCCCCCTGGCCGTTCACGCCCGCACCTAGCCGGCGCCCTGGCCGTCGCGCCCGCTCCTAGCTGCCCCCCCCCCCCCCCCCCCCTGGCCGTTTGCGCCCGCTCCTAGCCGGCCCCTCCTAGCGCCCGCCCGGCCCCGTCTACCGCCCGCCTGGCCCCTCCACAGCGCGCGCCCGGCCTCTGCTAGCGCCCGCCCGGCCCCTCCTAGTGCCCGCCCGGCCCCTTCTCGCGCCCGCCCGGCCTGTTGCGCCCGCCCTTCCCAGTGCCAACCCGGCTCCTACGGCTCCGTGTCTTCTTCTCGGCACGGTTCCTTGGGTCTCCGGCCTCGTGTCTTCTACTTGCCAGCGCCGGAGCGTCCTGCCGACGTCCCCCTAGAGTTGTGCTGCTGTGTCCCTGTGCCGCTGTGTTCTGTGGAGCTGTGCCGCTGTGTTCTGTGGAGCTGTGCCGCTGTGTCCTGTGGAGCTGTACCGTTGTGTCCCTGCGTCGCTGACCCTGCACGATGGCTGACTTCATCCTCCGCCTGGACGCTGAGGACCACGCGGTTGACTTCGTCGCCTGGCTGTCCGATCTCCGCCGTCAACTCACAGGTCAGCGCCAGGATGGGCACTCGCTCCCCCGCCCCCTTCGTCTGTTCCCCTCCCTGCTGACCCACCTCTACCGAGCGTGAGACTTTCTCTGCTGCTACACTTGCCTGTGCCGTCTGGGACTCTCGCAATGCAGTTGCTCAAGTCGCTATCAGTCACGCCCTCCCTGTGTCTCAGCGTTCGCGTTTTGCTACAGCCAAGGCTTACTTAGAAGCTGTTGTTGCTCGCTATTCCACGCCTGCCTCCGCTACTGCAAGCCGCCTGCTCTTCCCTATGCTTTTCCGAGACCTTGCTTCCTTCCCTACTGTTGCTGACCTTGCCACTCACCTGCGACCCCTAGAGTCTCGCTACCGCACTGCTAGCACTGCTGCCCAGCTCATTGCGCTCCCTCCCCCTTCTGCATGACCCTCTACTTTATCGCTATGCGCCTGCCTGACCGCCTTGCTAGTGCACGCGACCACATTCTTAGCTAGCACCCGGGTGATCTCACCCTGCCAGACTTTGTCACCGCTTTGACCGAGATCGAGACTCGCCAGCGCACTATCGCTCAGTCGAGCGGTGCGCCAGCAGTCTCCATCTTTCACGGCTGTACCCCCTCCCAATGCACGTTTATTGACGTTTCGGCTGCGGTCGCCACTGCAACCCCTTTGACCGAGACTGCAGCTGCGGTACACCCGCAGCAGCGCTCGCGCTGCGCCGGTCGTGGCCGCCAGGGAGGGTGTTGTGATGGAGCTGGCGGTAGTAGTGGTGGTACCGGGGACAGTGGTTCTACTGAGGGGACTGCCTTAGCTAGTCAGGAGCAGCAGCCGTCACCCCAGCAGCAGGAGCAGCCACAGCAGCCGTCGCAGCAGTCGCAGTCATCGCAGCAGCTGTCCCCGCCCCAGCCGTGGGCTCGTCTCCCCCGGGTTGGCCCGGCACCTCCGTAGGTGGTGGCCGTGGTGGCAGCACGCGCAGCTTGGCATCTACCGGCAGCTCTGTTGGTGTGACCTACCAGTACCAACTTCAGACTGGGCCACTCCGCGGCACTCTGTGCCGCCGCCCGCACCCGACTGCCCGCTGTTTCCGCCGCCTCGACGATCTCTTTCGTCGTCGCTTTGGCCCGGCCCCGGACCTCCCCGACTGGCACAGCCTGCTTCGCCAGGGCGTGCCGATCTTTGAGTTAGACATGGATCAGATAGGTGCTGCTTTGCATGCCTTGTATGCTGGCGCTTCTAGTGTTGCTGGATCTTATTGCCCTGTGTACTCTAGTTTAGGCATAGCACCTTTGTATAGCTTAGCCTTCTCTGCTGCGTCACGCGTAGGACTGCCTAGTTTGCCTAGCCTAGTTTCTGCACCGGCTTCGTTCCCGGCCTCCGCTACTGCCTCGCTGTCCTTCACTCTCGATTCCGTGCTTCTGCTTGTTTCTTCCGCGACCGTTCCACGCTCACGCCGCTTGCTGCGCCTGCTGTTGTTGCTCTCGCTGACCCCTCTGCGGGTCCTGTCGTCGCTCGCAGCTCCACTTCCCTTCCCTGTCCAGCCGTTCCCTCCGGCTCTCTTACACGCCTCCACGTTCCCTCGTTCTCTAGGAACCTGGTTGGTGTCGGCCGTCTTCAGGACCTCGGCGTGACCACTACGTTCCCTGGGAACGAGCGGTTCGCTGTCTGTATCGAGGCAGTCTCAGGTTCCCCCCTTGCGACGTTCCCCCGGGACCCGGTGTCCGGTCTGTTTACCCTTGACACCGCTTCCCCCCCGGCTGGTGCGTCCTCCCAGGTCGCTGCAGCTTGCTCGAGTCGGTCCCTCACACACCCGTCTCTTCTGTGGCACCACCGCTTAAGTCACCCTGCTCTCCCGCGCCTGCGTCACATGTTTCAGCACGGTCTTGTCTTTGGCCTCCCTTCGTCGCTCCCCGCACTTCCCCCCTCGACTGCGCCACTGTGCACGCCTTGCGCCGAGGGCCGGCTCCGCCGTGCCCCTCACTCCTCCTCGCTTCGCCTTGCTACTGCTCCCCTTCAGACCCTGCACCTGGACGTCTGGGCCCTGCCCCCGTCCCCGGACCACGTGGTGAGCGCTACTTCCTTGTGCTCGTCGACGACTACACGCGCTACACCACGGTTTTTCCCCTGGAGTGGAAGGCCGACATGCCCGACGTTCTTCTCCGCGGGTTGTGGCTGCGCGTCTTCACCGCGGTCTCCCCGTGTTGTGTCTCCACTCTGACCGTGGCGGCGAGTTCGCCTCTGGTCGGCTTGGACAGTTCTGTCGTGCGGAGGGCATCACCTAGTCGTACACCTTGCCGGACTCCCCACAGCAGAATGGGGTTGCTGAGCACCGCATCGGCTTGGTCATGGAGGTTGCTCGTACCTCCATGATTCATGACGATGCCCCCCATTTTCTGTGGCCGTTCGCTGTTCGCTACGCTGCTCACCAGCTTAACTTGTGGCCATGCTCCCAGCGGCCGCAGGTTTCGCCGACCCTCCTTTTGACCAGGTCTCCTGGTGGCGCGTCTGCGTTCCACGTCTGGGGCTGCCTTGCTCACGTTCGTGCCTCTGGCACGGACAAGCTCACTGCCCGCACTGTCCCCTGTGTCTTCCTCGGTTTCCCCCCTGACTTGTCTGACTGGCTTTTCTACCACCCGCCGTCTCATCGCTTCCTTCACTCTCGTAACGTCACCTTTGACGAGTCTGTCTCCTTCTACCGTCGCTTCCCTCACCGCGGTCTCCTGGTTCCCCCCCCCTTGTTCCTTGCTCCCTCTCCCCCGGTAGCCCCTCCTCCCCTCCCGCCTCGTCCTGCCCCGTCTGGTGTCTCCCATGTCACTCCCCTCCCGTCGGTTGTCCGCGTTGAGGAGTCTGCTGACTCTGGTGGTTCCCCCGGCCCGTCCTTGCCGCGTCCCCCTTCCCCGGTGTCTCCACCTCCGCTGTCGCAGCCGCCGCCGCCACTGCCGCCACCGCCGCCGCTGCCGCCGTCGCAGCCGCCGCCGCCGTCGCCGCCGCCGCCGCCGCTGCCGCTCTTGGCCTCTGGGGGTGCTGGCGTTGAGGAGGGTGTTCGTCCTGCGGCTCCTGGCGTTGTCTGTCTCGGCGGGCCTGGGGGTGCCGCTGGGGCTGGAGGGGTTCTCGCTCTGGGGGTGTTGGTTCTGGGGTGCTGCTGTTGAGTGTTCTCCCGGCGGTCGTCGTGCCCCAGCCGGTTCGAGGGTCGAGCACCAGCCGCCGCAGCAGCCGCCGCAGCCGTCGCCACCGGTCTCCGCTCTTCGCCTGCTCGGCCTTCCCTCCCCTGACCGCTCGTCGGTGTCTCCCCCCACCACCTTCTCACCTTCTTGTCTACGGCCCTGTGTTCCCGCAGCCAGACTCGCCTCCGGCCCGTCTCCCTCCTCTTCCCCCTTATGTGTCCCCTCCGCTGTTGCCCGACCCTACACCTCCGTCCCACGTTTGGTCCCGCCGTCCCTCATGTGCTCGTCCCGTCTCTCCTGTCCTGCGCTCCCACCCCATGTTGCTCCGTTCCCACTCTTCTCGTCCTCCCCTCCTCCCCTCGCCTCCTCCCTCGTCGCTTGTTGTTGCACCTCCTCCGCTGTCTGACTACCTCCGTGGCGTTCGTCCCCTTGTCCCTCGGGTTCTTGCCTCTCTTGTTACCGACCTGTCTGTTCCTGTCTCGCGCCTTGACACGCTTGTCGCTGCTGTCGCTGTCACTTACATCGACGCGGTTCCCCCGCCTGGGGTGAACGTAGTCGATGGTCGGTGGCTCTTCAAGGTGAAGCGCCCCCCTGGAGAGCCGCCTTTCTTCAAGGCGCGCTACATGGCCAGAGGCTTCAGCCAGCGGGAGGGGGTTGACTTCTTTCAGACCTCGCCCCGACCTCGAAGATGACCACTCTTCGGGCGCTGCTACACGTAGCAGCATAGCGTGACTACGAGCTTCACTCCCTCGACTTCTCCACTGCCTTTCTTCAGGGCAGCCTACACGAGCAGGTCTACCTGCGTCGACCACAGGGCTTCACTGGTACCTTCCCCCCTGGGACCCAGTGGCTTCTCAGGTGCCCGGTCTACGGCCTGCGCCAGGCCCCCCGCGAGTGGCACGACATGCTGCGTGCCATGCTAGCAGACCTGAAGTTCTTTCCGTCCTCTGCTGACCCCTCGCTGTTTGTGCGTTCCGGCCAGACTCTGTTCTACATCCTTGTCTACGTAGATGACCTGGTCTTCGCTACTGCTGCGAGGGACGCACTGGCCTCCGTGAAGGCCGAGCTGCTGAAGAGACACACCTGCACTGACCTTGGAGAGCTGCGTTGCTATCTTGGCCTACAGATCTCTAGGGACAAAGCAGCACGCACCATCACTCTGACACAGTCACACTTGGTGCGTCAGGTCCTTCCGAGGTTCGGTCTTCAGTTCTCCTCCGCACAGCCCACACCTCTACCTGTAAACCATGGGCTCTCCGTTCCCGTTCTTCAGGAGCCAGTAGAGCCCAGCGGCCCCTACGCAGAGCTGGTTGGTTGCCTCGTGTACCTGATGACTTGCACTCGCCCAGATCTCGCATACCCTCTCAGCATCCTGGCTCGCTTTGTGGCTACAGGCAGACTCCGACCACAGCACTGGTCGGCCGCTAAGAGGGTTTTGTGATATCTATCAAGTACATCAGGCATGGGGTTAGTGCTAGGAGGACGCATGCCAGTGGTCCTCACTGGGCACACAGACGCTTCTTGGGCAGACGACTCAGAGACACTCAGGTCGTCGCAGGGCTACTGTTTTAGCCTTGGTTCGGGTGCTATCTCTTTGAGATCCACTCGCTCGTCGTCTGTTGCTCAGTCCAGCTGTGAGGCTGAGATCTACGCCGGTGCCATGGCGGCACAGGAGCTCCGTTGGCTGACCTTCTTGCTCACAGACTTAGGTGAGCGGCCTAGCTCTGCCCCGGTCGTGTACGCTGACAACAGGGCCATGATTCTTCTATGTCAGGAGCCTCGGCTTGAGGGCAAAGCGAAGCATATCCAGCTGCGGTACTTCCTCCTGCGCGAGCTACAGCAGCGTTGCCAGGCCCGCGTAGTTCACTTGGCCTCACGTGCCAAGACAGCTGATATCTTTACTAAGGCACTTGCGCCTAAAGGTCATCAGCGGCACTGTGTACAGCTTGGTCTTGTTCCTGTAGCTACTCACCTGTTAGGACCCTGATTGTGTACTCTCTATTATATATACCTGTCTAACTGGCCTTGTGGCCTTACCTCCAGTGGCTGGACTAGTAGTGCCGCCCTGGCTTGCTTTAGTCTTGCTTGTACTCTTGCTGACTGGTCTCAGGACCCCTACCTCAGTGGTTGGACTAGTAGTGCCACCTTGAGATGTGTGCTTCTTGTTTAGCACCACCCCTTCTCTAGCCTAGGGAGTGTGTCAACTTATACATATGCTGTATGTAGAAGTTATAGGCTAGCCTAGGTGTGTGCTTCTAGTGAGTACAACCCCAACAGGTACATGTTCTAGGTTTCTCACACTAGTCAATCATTATCTCTTTCGAACAACAAGAGGTCATCGCAATTTCGTCAGCCGAAGCAGAATTCGTCGCAGCAAGCTTTGCTGTTCGAGAAGGACTCTATCTTCAAGAGTTACTTCAAGAGGCGAAAATCGCAACGACACATAACTTCAAGTTTCTCTGCGACAACCATAGCGCAATCAAGATTGCAAACAAGCCCGGCTTCGTTAACAGGACAAAACACATCGCCCTCCGTTACTTCTTCGTCAAGGAAGAAATCTTCAAAGGGAAGGTCATCCTGAAATACTACACTACAGAAGTAATGACAGCCGATTTTCTGACAAAGAAACTCCCACGCGGCAAGTTTCAATACTGCTCCAGCTTGGTTGGAATCTGCAAACGAGGTGATACTTACCCAGAGACATACACTAAGGAATGAAGGGGAGTGTTGAAGTATACTCGACAGAGTTTACTTATGCATTCCTGATATAACATTTCGACTGTACTAGTAGCGCGATACCTCATATGGAAGGACGCGAGTGATGGCGTCTGCAGTAGCGAGTCAACGCGTGAACTGTAGGTTCGCGCGTATAGTCACCCGAAGGGTCACGCCACTCTCAGCCACACGAACAGTCACTATTCATGTCGCGCGAATAGTCGTGATACACTTCGAACAAGTACATTCCGAATAGATACTTCCTAGACTATAAATATGCCCGTATTACTCATTATTATCCTTGTCATTTTGGACATTTCCAATACAAGGTGTAATGTCTTCCGCTGAGCTAACGAGCAAAGCACAGCACAAGAGGGAGGGAGGGAGGGAGGGAGGGAGGGAGGGAGGGAGGGAGGGAGAGAGGGAGAGAGGGAGGGAGGGAGGGAGGGAGGGAGGGAGGGAGGGAGGGAGGGAGGGAGGGAGGGAGGGAGGGAGGGAGGGAGGGAGGGAGGGAGGGAGGGAGGGGAGGGAGGGAGAGAGAGAGAGAGAGAGAGAGAGAGAGAGAGAGAGAGAGAGAGAGAGAGAGAGAGAGAGAGAGAGAGAGAGAGAGAGAGAGAGATTCAGAGCGAGAGCGAGGGGGATGCTGAGTGCGAGAGAGAGAGTGAGGGATGCAGAACAAGAGAGAGGGGGATGCAGAGCGAGAGAGGGGGGGATGCAGCGCGAGAGAGAGAGGGAAGTAGAGCGAGGGAGAGAGAGGGGGATGCAGAGTGAGAGAGGGGAGAATGCAGCGAGAGAGAGAGAGAGAGAGAGAGAGAGAGAGAGAGAGAAGAGAGAGAGAGAGAGAGAGAGAGAGAGAGAGAGAGAGAGAGAGAGAAGGGGGGGGATGCAGAGCGAGAGAAAGGGGGATGCAGAGCGAGAGTGAGAAAGGGGGATGCGGAGCGAGAGAGAGGGGGATGCGGAGCAAGAGAGAGAGAGAGAGGGGGATGCAGAGTGCGAGAGGGGGTGATGCGCGGCGAGAGAGAGGGGGATGCGGGTCGAGAGAAAGGGGGATGGGGGTCGAGAGAGAGGGGGATGCGGAGAGTGAGAGAGGGGGATGCAGAGCGCGAGAGGGGGCATGCGGAGCGAGAGAGAGGGGGATGCGGAGCGAGAGAGAGGGGGATGCAGGACGAGTGAGAGGGGAATGCGGGACGAGAGAGAGGGGATGCGGAGTGTGAGAGAGGGGGATGCAGAGGAGAGGAAGAAAGAGGAGGTAGGAAAGGGGAGGATAAGGAGGGGAAAGTAGGGGGTGAGGACAGTTAGGAGCTGAGGAATGGAGTGAGGAGGACGGAGGCTGGAGTGCGTGGAGGAGGCTGCTGGGAAATATTCCAGCGCAGCCTCCCTGCTTTCTGCCTCCGTGCTTTCTGCCTCCCTGCTCTCTTCCTCCCTGCTCTCTTCCTCCCTGCTCTCTTCCTCCCTGCTCTCTTCCTCCCTGCTCTCTTCCTCCCAGCTTTCTTCCTCCCTGCTTTCTGCCTCCGTGCTTTCTGCCTCCCTGCTCTCTTCCTCCCTGCTCTCTTCCTCCCTGCTCTCTACCTCCCTGCTCTCTTCCTCCCTGCTCTCTTCCTCCCTGCTCTCTTCCTCCCTGCTCTCTTCCTCCCAGCTCTCTTCCTCCCTGCTCTCTTCCTCCCTGCTCTCTTCCTCCCTGCTCTCTTCCTCCCTGCTTTCTGCCTCCGTGCTTTCTGCCTCCCTGCTCTCTTCCTCCCTGCTCTCTTCCTCCCTGCTCTCTACCTCCCTGCTCTCTTCCTCCCTGCTCTCTTCCTCCCTGCTCTCTTCCTCCCTGCTCTCTTCCTCCCTGCTCTCTTCCTCCCTGCTCTCTTCCTCCCTGCTCTCTTCCTCCCTGCTTTCTGCCTCCGTGCTTTCTGCCTCCCTGCTCTCTTCCTCCCTGCTCTCTTCCTCCCTGCTCTCTTCCTCCCTGCTCTCTTCCTCCCTGCTCTCTGCCTCCCTGCTCTCTTCCTCCCTGCTCTCTTCCTCCCTGCTCTCTTCCTCCCTGCTCTCTTCCTCCCTGCTCTCTTCCTCCCTGCTCTCTTCCTCCCTGCTCTCTTCCTCCCTGCTCTCTTCCTCCCTGCTTTCTGCCTCCCTGCTTTCTGCCTCCCTGCTTTCTGCCTCCCTGCTTTCTGCCTCCCTGCTTTCTGCCTCCCTGCTCTCTTCCTCCCTGCTCTCTTCCTCCCTGCTCTCTTCCTCCCTGCTCTCTTCCTCCCTGCTCTCTTCCTCCCTGCTCTCTTCCTCCCTGCTCTCTTCCTCCCTGCTCTCTTCCTCCCTGCTCTCTTCCTCCCTGCTCTCTTCCTCCCTGCTCTCTTCCTCCCTGCTTTCTTCCTCCCTGTGTTCTTGCCCCCTCTCTCTCCCTTCCCCCTTGTTCTTACTCCCTCCCTGCTCTCATGCTCCCTGACCATCCCTCACTCGCTGCCCATCCCTCACTCGCTGCCCATCTCTCACTCGCTGCCCATCCCTCACTCGCTGCCCATCTCTCACTCGCTGCCCATCCCTCACTCGCTGCCCATCCCTCACTCGCTGCCCATCCCTCACTCGCTGCCCATCCCTCACTCGCTGCCCATCCCTCACTCGCTGCCCATCCCTCACTCGCTGCCCATCCCTCACTCGCTACTTATCCCCTCTGTCCGTGTTTGACTTTCACCCTCTTCCCAGCTCTCACTTCCCCCCTCCTCCCAGCCACGATTGCGTGCGCGCGATAGTGTTCAACTCAATGTGGCAGAGGCCACGGCGGAGTTGGGCAATGATGAGTCATGAAGAGATTGAAGGCGTGCTGGTGATGCAAAGCCACCACCAGGTGACGAGGCTGCAGGGAAACAGCAGGGAGGTGGATCGATTGAGGAACTGTAAAACGAATGTGTGCATTGAACTTGGACACTCAAACCAGTGTTAACAGAAAGCTCATAAACTTGAACCAAGGGCCTTTCTCTAACTTCCTTCCTGCAGTCTCCCGCCAGGGTGGGTTGTCAACACCTTGAGTGAGTTTCTTCAGCGTGACAAAGGGACGTCCAGCGACAGCTACGCACACACGGAGGGAGGGAGAGAGAAACAGGGAGGATGGAGTGGCACACTCCGTTCCCCCTCCCCTGCTCTCACTCCGCTCCCCCTCCCCTGCTCGAACCCCTCACTTCCCCCGTGCTCTCATGCCTCTCTCCCTTCCCTGCTCTCACTCCTCTCTCCTTCCCTTCCCCCCTTGCCTCACTCCCTCCCCTTCTCTCGTTCCCGTGTGCTCTCGCCTCTCTCCCTCCTTTCCCCTCACGCCTCACTCCCTCTCTGCTCTCACGCCGCTATCCCTCTCCTTATCACAACCCTCACTTTTTCCCATGCATTCACGCCTCTTCCCCTCCCCTGCCCTCACGCCTCTTCCCCTCCCCTGCCCTCACGCCTCTCCCCCTCCCTGCGCTCCCTCCTCTCCCCCTCCCGCAGCGGGCCTCTTTCCGTTCGCTGCTGCGTCGCCACTTGCCCTTCCCTGCTCTCACTCTTCACTCAGCGTGGGAAAGCGGGCCGCGAGGAAAAGCGGGAAGCGGGAAGCGAGGAAAAGCGGGAAGCGGGAAGCGAGGGAAAGTGAGCCCGCGAGAGGCAGCGGGGAGCGGGAGAGCTTGGGAAAACGGGAAGCGTAGGAAAGCGCGAAGCGGGTAGCTTGGGAAAGCGAGATGCGGGGAGGGAGGGCAAGCGGGCAGCTGGAAAACGGTCCTGGAGCATACAGAGGGAGCGACTCGCAATCAAACGCGGGGACGCGGGAGCGCGGTAAGCTGGATGCGACATAAAGCGAGGGGAGGCAGGGAAGTGTTGAGGCGAGGGAATGCGGGAAGCGTGGGAAAGCGTGTAGAGGGAGAAGGCGGGAAGCGGGTCAGCGAGGGGAGTCGGGGAGCGGAAGCTAGACAAAGCGGGAATCGGAAGCGTCGCAAATCGGGACGCGAGGGAAAGCGGGGAGTCAGGGAAAGCGGGAAGCGAGAAGCGGGGGAAAGCGGGTAGCGTGACGCATGAGAAAGCGGGAAGCGGTTCGCGAGGGACCGCCTACGAGCGGAAGGCTCGGACTGGCGGGAAGAGGTTTATTCCGACCCTATTTCGCCCTAAATGAACGCATGATCGCGTTCCGTATGGACGGGCCGTGACCTAGCTTGCCTACGCGTGCGGTTGGGGCACATAGTACTAGGAAAATACGAGTGGGAGAATGGCTTTTCCTGGGTCCCAATTTACAGATTTGCTATCATTCTTCCCTTGGTCGTTTTTGGGAGCAAGGGAGAGAGAGGGCTGTGGCTTGGGCCTCGGCGATTGTCGTTGATTGGCTTCGACCAATCACATGGCCCCCTTTGACCCCTGCCCTGAGTTGGTCAATTCCCTCCAGGGTGAATGGGGTTACCCTTTTTTCTGCGCCCCGACTTTGCTAGCAAAACCAACCGCGTCGTGTAACTTGGGACATGGGCTTTAAGTAAATTCCATGTCTTGCACTTATTCAGACTAACCCCTGTTCCGAATCGCGTTCTACCGCTCTCAACCACGTCGAACCAGCTCGCGTATCGAAAATGAGAAACTAGTTGGCGGACATCCCCGCGGTTCAGGGGTACCGCGGGAGGCCAGGGATAGCACGCAGCGGGCGGGCGGGCAGCGCTCCTTCCGCGGACTTGCGGAAGAAGGAAGGGGGAGGCGGGAGGGGGAATTGCAGAGAGCAGCAATGAGGGTTTCATTCGTTCGCTGGCTCCCTGCCTGCCTGCGTGTGTTGAAATCAAGATCCAACAGTCGAATCGTTTTGGTCTTGGGGAATTGTGTAAGGCGAGGCTGATTTGAAATGCTAGCACAGATGCATCGCTCGTCCATAGCTGGAATGCAAGCCCGGCATTCGTCCACGTGACGCGCCTCGGCATGCCCTCTTCCGCTCACCGGGGCTCAAATGCTGAGCGTCGACGGAAGGGCTGCCGCGCTGCTTGTGATGTTTCCGCTGCGCTCACCCCAGGAAAATGTCGCGCGTCCATCCGCCCACCAGGCGGACGCAGAGCGAGGTCGGTCCGACGGAATGAATCGGTTCGACGCGGAGCAGCCGAGAGTAGAGGTGGATCGCTCGCCCCCCTCGCCGCAGTCGCACGAGCCTCACCGGCGGCCGCACGTGCACCCGCCTCGGGTGGACTCGCAGCACCTCCCGCCGCGCCTGTCCGATCCGAGCGGCCATTCGCAAGCCGACCGCCAGATGGCCCCCTCGCTGCCGCTGGGCCGCCAGCGACCATCCGCTTTACGGTCCGACCCGTTTGTAGCCGAGGTAACCCCTGTTGCCGCACCCGCCGTGTCGCAGCAGCTGGCGTCGGACGCCGATCTCGCGCGTCAGCGGCAGGTGGCGCTCTTATCGCACCGCCTGCTGACGTCGGGGGTGGCAAACGGTCGCTTCGCAGGCGTCCCCGCTTG
>BQMB01000666.1:0-5000 GCA_027943415.1 Closterium sp. NIES-67 | reverse complement strand
TGGGGGCCCGCTGGCCCATGGGCATGCGGCGAACCATGCAGCGGCGCCAGGTGAAGCGGCGGCAGGAGCAGCGGCTTCAGGAGCAGGTTGGGCGATGAGTGGCGAGCAGCTGGAGCGCGTGATGGACCGCCTGGAGAAGGAGGCGTTCGCCGCTGGGGGCGCGCTCACCCACCACCACGCCCTGCGCTGCTGCCACCACCTGGCGCCCCCCGCTGCCGTGCTGGCTGCCGTCCACCACTGGCGCGCCAAGCGGCAGAGCAAAGGCACGGCGCTCTGCCGCCATTTCCAGGTGAGCCGCCTGCCCGCACCACCTGCGCTGCGCATTGTGCTGCAGCCTCTTGCCTCTTGCTGTGTGCTGCCTATGCCGCTACTTGCTGCCTGCCCTGACGGCCTAATCACCACTTGCTTCCGTGTCTCCTCCGTTGCCCATGCCCCTCGCCATACCACCCCACGCCGTACCACTCTATTCCACCCCACGCCACGCTCGCGGCACTGCAGCGTGCGCCGTGGGAGATCTACCAGGAGCAGGTGCGGGAGTGGCAGCGCCAGCTGCAGCTGCTGCAGGGGGGCGACCCCACGCTGCACACCCCCTCTCGCGCGCCCTCTCCCTCCACTCAAACGACCGGCGCTGGGCAGAGTGCGTGGGAGCAGAGGCAGGGCGGGGGAGCGGGTGTGGGCGGTGGGTCAGCGCAGGGAGACAGGGGTGCTGGGACTGACGGGCCAGCAGACGGCCAGCTGCAGCAGCAGGAGGGAGGAGTGAGGGAGCAGCAGAGAGAAGCGCGGTTGGGTGCAGCAGAGCAGCGGGGGGTGAGTGAGCAGCAGGCAGGGGCTCGAGGGGCGAGCGAGCAGCACCGTGCGTCTCACGCCGGTGCCGAAGTGGGCAGCACAGCAGCAGGCGTCTCTACTCCACTGCGCCTTGCCAGAAGCCCTGCTTCTCTCCAACCTTTCCCCTCACCGAATAGCTTTGCCACCCCTGGCCTTGCCACCCCTGACCTTGCCACCCCTGGCCTTGCCACCCCTGGCCTGGCCACCCCGACCACCCCCGGCGCTGTCAGTGCAGCGCAGCAGCACGTGCCCGCCATCCCGCGCCCGCCGCTCTTTGCCTTCTGTCTGCAGCCGCGTGCCTATGCGCGCCGGCCCGCCCTACCCGCGCGCCCGCGCTCCACCAAGCGCGCGGCGCACCTCGCCGACCACACGGGCTTGGAGCATCCAGCGTGGGGCGGCGCTGCACCCCTTGCTGGCAGCATGGACCGCAGCCCCACGGTGGCAGGCGCGGCGGCGCAGGCAGGGGTGTCTCCCGTGGGCGAGGGGCGGCAGGGGTGGCGGCGGGAGGCGCTGGAGGGACTCGTGGCGCCCAAGAGGCAGCGCAGAGTGGTGTGCCTGGCAGGTGAGGCGGAGTGGTGTGCCTGGCAGGTGAGGCGGACTGGTGTGCCTGGCAGGCGAGGCGGACTGGTGTGCCTGGCAGGATGGCGTCTCATTGGTATGCCTGGCAAGTGAGGCAGAGTGGTGTGCCTTTCCCCCGCATTGGCACGTGTCTGCACTTCACCTTCTGCCTCCTCAGCGGACGTTGAGCCCGTCTCACCTCCTTCTCTCCCCGGCCATGCCTTGGGTCGTCCGCTGCTGCCCCCTCTTGCAGATCTGCCAGGCGACGAGGCGGAGGGCAGCAGCAGGGACGGCAGGGCGGGCATGGGCGCAGAGGCAGACGCGCTGCCTGCTGGAGGGAGCGGGGGAGCGAGTGGGGTGCAGCGGGGACTCGCTCGCTCGCACTCGTCGTCTGCCCGCCTCTCGCCCTCGCCCTGGACGCGCCTCTCCATCACGTCCCCCAGATCGCCCCTCCCCCCCTCGATGCGCCTCAGCCTGCGCGTGAGCAGTGGCGAGGAAGGGCTGCTGGACCACAGGCAGCAGCAGCAGCAGCAGCAGCAGCAGGCACATGCGGGGGGCGATGGGGGGATGAGGCACCTGCTGAGGCAGCAGCAGTCAGGGCATGTGAGGGGGGCGGTGGTTGGGCCATGCAGCAGGGGGGCAGCTCGGGTGCGGGGCACGCAGCAGCGTGGGGGTCAGTGGGTGCTGTTGTGGCGGGCTCGCCTGCCCCTCCCACTGCCCCCAAGCACCTCCGCCACCCGCGCGCTGCTCCCACCGTCCCTGCGGCCCTGCATGGCCCCTCCACTGCCGTGAGCCACCAGGGTGCTGCCGTGCCCCACCAGTGTGCTGCCGTGCCCCACCAGTGTGCTGCCGTGCCCCGCGCCGCGGTAGGAGGGACGAGTGCACGGCACAACGCGGAGCATGCGCGGGGCGGGCAGGGTGGGGGAGGGAGTGGGGGCGAGGGCGAGGGCCCGCGGGGGTGGGGCAGGGCGGCGGTGCAGTCGGAGCTGCTGTCGCTGGCGCAGGGGCGCGCGGGGGTGGGGAGTGGCAGGGGCGGGGTGAGGGCACAGGCAGGGGAGTCTGGTGCAGGGGCGGCAGGGGAGGGGAGGGGTGCAGAGCAGAGGGATGAAGGCAGAGGTGAGAGTGGTGAGGGGGGGGGCAGAGGGCGCAGGTAGAGGCGGAGAGGGGCCCACTGGGAGTGCGGGCGAGAGGCAGGGCGAGGCGGAGGGCGGTGGCAGGGCACGTGCTGCGGTGGCAGCAGCACACGCAGCACGGGGGGGCAGGAGGGCAGGCGGTGGGGGGGCAGGCGGCAGTGGATGCAGGGCGTACACATGCGGGTGGAGGGGAGTCGCTTGGTGGAGGTGGGGTAGTGGGCGAGGCAGCCCCTCAAGAGGCACTTGCGCAGGCGGGCAGCAGCAGAGGCACGCGGTGGGTGGCGGGGCAGAGGGTGCTTGGGATGAGGAGAGGAGTGGAGGCAGCAGAGCCCGCCAGTAGTGCTGCCGAGGCAGCAGGGGATAAGGGGGAGGCACAGTCAGGAGTGGCAGCGGCAGGAGTGGCAGAGAGCGAGGAGGGCGCACACGTGCCGCGAGGCGCTGAGGAGGGCGCTGAGAGGGGAGGGCGGGGCGGGGGAGGGAGGGACAGAGACGGGAGCAGAGGGTGGCGGCAGGCATGTGATGGGGGAAGAGGCGGAAGGAGCGGCGTGTGGAGGCGCGGGCGTGGGCGTGGTGGGCGTGGTGGTGTACCGGCGCAAGCGACAGCGGTCTGCACGCGCAGCAGCAGGAAGGGCGGGGCAGGCAAGCAGTGGTGCTGACGCTGCCCGTCTGCTCATGCCCGTGCCCCTCACCCCGCCGCCACCACCCCCTGCCTCATCCCCCTTCTCTCCTGCCCGCCTCATGTGGCCTCGCCCGCCTCGCCCCCCTGCACTGGGCGCTGCATGTGGCGCGGCAGGGCGGCAGGCGGCAGGGCAGGGGTTGGAGGCAGAGGCGTTAGCAGCGAGGGCGTGGGCGAGGAGGGCGAGGGCGAGGGCGGGAGCGGCGAGGGCAAGGGCGAGCGAGGTGCAGCGCGTGGCGGATGCGGCGCTCGAGCGCGCCGTGCACCGCCTGGCGCTGCTCCGCGCCGCGCACGCCATGCGCACTCCCACCGCCATGCAGGCCGGCGCCCCCCCTACTCCTCCCCGGCACCATCTGCCTGCCGCGCTCCCATCCGCTCCCATAGCAGGCGGGTCAGGCGCCCATGCATGGCGTGAGCTGCCCGGCGTTGCTGCGCGCGCTGGGGAGTGCATGGACGGGCGCCGCTGTGGCGGGCAGGGCGGCACGAGTGCACATGGGAGGGAGGATGCTGGGGGGGGTGATGCAGGGGTTGCAGGGACGCTGGATGGAGTGCAAGAGCATGAGAGCATGGGCGATGCAGTGAGCCCATGTGGTGGGGCGCTGGAGGTTGCTGATGCACAGTGTGCAGCAGGGCATGTAGCAGAGTGTGCATTGGGGTGTGTGGGCGGCAGTGGGGGTAGCGAGTCACCCCGCCCTGCGTCCCTGGCGCCACCTGTGTGTGTGTCTGCTGTCTCGCATGGCCCTCTAGCCCCTCCACCTGCGACACCCGCTCGCTGCCCCTTCTGGCCTGCCACCTGTGCCTGCACCCGCCCTCACCTCCCCACACGCAACGCCCGCGCCCTTGGCTCCCACACCGCTTCCTCCGTCCTCCCCCGCACTGCAGCAGGCAGCAGCTGGCCAGCAGCGGCAGCCCGGCAACGCGGGGGCCGTCGCTCCCCTCGCCCTCCTCTGTGGCCAGACGGGCAGCCGTCACGTACCGCCGTGCTGATGTCACTCTGCGCCGTGTCTGACGTCACTCTGGGGGAGGAAGGGTGCGGGTTCAGCCCTCCTGCCCCCTTGACCACTTCCCCCTGCGGGCTGCCTCCGTCACACACGCACCTGCTGACATCACTCCTCTCGGCATGCTGACATCACCATCAGAGACCCCCTCGCTGGCAGCGATGGCCGTCCATGCCCCTGCCAGCGTGCCTCCTCCCCACCCGTCCCTGCTCTCCGCATGCTCCCTGGGCCCTCCCACGCACCCCTCTCTGCATGCTGCCCCTGCTGCGCCTGCCACGTGCCTCCCCCACACCCGTACCTCTCGCTGCACGCGGCAGCGCGTGCCGGGCAGCAGGGGCAGGCGGGGAGGAGGGCGGGGGTGAGGCGTGCTGTGGGGGCGCCTGGAGCATGGAGTGGGGAGGGCAGTGCGCAGGGTGGGAGAGAGAGTCGGAAGGTGGCGTGGTGGATGCAGCAGAGGCTGCAGCAGCAGCAGCAGGTGAGCGCGTTGGCATGCCGGAGGGGGCCGTCGGTGGGTGTGCTGGTACGACTGCGGCTGACACCTGCAAGGACGCCACAGCAGAAGAGCAGCGGACAGCAGAAGAGCAGTGGGCGGGTGTGGGTGGGGTGGATGGGATGGCGCAGCAGTCAGGCAGTGCGGTGGAGGCACAGGGAGGCAAGGCGTGCGCGGATGGGGCAGGCACACAGGCGGACAGGGCGGAGCGATGTGGGGCTCACGTGGGTGTGTGCCGCCTTGAGGGGGGGGTGGGAAAGGGTGGAGATGGGGAGGGTTGTGTGGAGCGGCATGTTGGGGGCATGTGGGGGGCATGTGGG
>BQMB01000665.1:0-50372 GCA_027943415.1 Closterium sp. NIES-67 | reverse complement strand
GGCAGGGAGGGGAAGGAGCAAGGGCGACCGGGGAAGGGGGGGGAACGAAGAAACTGGGGGAGTGACCGGGGGACCACGTGGGGAAAGCGGTGGTAGAAGGAGACGGACTCGTCAAAGGTGACATTTCGAGAGTGAAAGAAACGGTGAGACAGCGGGTGGTAGAATAACCAATCAGACGAGTCAAGGGGAAACCTAGGAAGACACAGGGGACGGTGCGGGAAGTAAGCTTGTCCGTGCCAGAGGCACGAACGTGAGCAAGGCAGCCTTAGACGGAACAGACACGCGTCTCCAGAAGACCCGGTACAGAGGAGGTCGGTCAAACCTGCGGCTGTTGAGGGTGCGGCCACATGTTAAGCTGGTGGGCGGCGTAGCGAACGGCGAACGGCCACAGAAAATGGGTGCACCGGCATGGATCATGGAGGTACCAGCCACCTCCATGACCAAGCCGATGCGACACTCAGTGACCCCATTCTGCTGCGGGGAGTCCGGCAGGGTGTACGTCTGGGTGATGCCCTCCGCACGACTGAAGCGACCAAGGCAGCCAGAGGCAAACTCGCCACCACGGTCGAAGTGAAGACGCATCTCAGGGAGACCTCGGTGCACACGCGTAGAGACAACCCAAGGGATAAGAACGTCGGGC
This sequence comes from Closterium sp. NIES-67, assembly GCA_027943415.1. Lineage (NCBI taxonomy): Eukaryota > Viridiplantae > Streptophyta > Zygnematophyceae > Desmidiales > Closteriaceae > Closterium > Closterium sp. NIES-67. The sequence continues at coordinate 49,732 of BQMB01000665.1, read as the reverse complement.
ACGTCGGCCTTCCGCTCCAGGGGAAACACGGTGGTGTAACGAGTGTAGTGGTCGACATGTACTAGGAAGTAACGCTCACGATGCGGCCCATGGACGGGGGCGGGGCCCCAGATGTCCGTGTGCAGGGTCTGCAACGGTGCGGTGGTGGGGGGACCGAGGAGGAGTGAGGGGCACGGCGGAGCTGGCCCTCGACGCAGGGGTGCACAGAGGCGCTGCCAAGGAGGGAGCGCAGGGGAACGATGCAGGGAGACCTAAGACAAGACCGTGCTGAGACATGTGACGGAGACGTGTGAGGGCGGGGTGACCTAGGCGGTGGTGCCACAGAAGCGACTGGTGAGTAAGCTATCGACACGAGCAAGCCACAGCAACCTGGGTAGACGCTGCCACATGGGGGGCGTCCCAACCGGGGGGGACTGGTGTCCAGCGTGAACAGGCTAGACACTGGGTCCCGGGGGAACGTGGTGAGGGGGGCACCAGTGGCGGCCTCGGTACAGACAGCGTACCTCTCGTGACCAGGGAACGTAGTAGTGACACCAAGGTCCTGAAGGGAGCCGACACCAACTAGATTCCGAGAGAACGAGGGGATGTGCAGGCCTGTAAGTGAGCCCGAAGGAACTGCTAGACAGGGGAGGGTGGTGGAACCACGGGCGACTACCGGACCTGAGGAAGGGTCTGCAAGGGCAACTGCGGCAGGGACAGCAAGCGGCGTAAGAGTAGTGTGGTCCCGAAAGAAACACCGAGACGCGCCAGAGTCGAGATTGAAGGAGAGCGCGGCAGTGGCGGCTGGGGGCAGAGGAGCTAGGGTGGAGCCAAGGCTAAACAAAGCAAAGGGTCCTACGCCTGACATAGCAGGGGAGCCTAAACTAGGCATATTGGCACACCTACACTAGGCAACACGGGGTAATAGGAACAGTCACCCTAGAGTCATCGACATAAAGAACATACAATGCAGAGCTAATCTCATCCATGTCCACATCAAAGATCCTAACACGACGGCGGAGCAGACTGTGCCAGTCGAGGAGGTCTGGCGCGGGGCCGAAGCGGAGACGAAACATGTCGTCCAGGCGACTGAAACAGCGAGTGGGGGTGTGACCGATCTTACCGCACGCGAGGCCGTGGCGAGGACCGATTTGGAGCTGGGTACTGGCAGCGCCCGTCACTCGCACCACCACCCAACGATGAGCTACGTACACGACTACCGCGACCACCACCACCACCGGCGCCAGGCCACCCAGGTGGGAGGCGGCCGACCTTCCGCTTCGACCGCTGCTGGTGGCTGCTGCTGCTGCGGCTGGTGGTGGTGGTGGTGGTCAAGCTGTTGCGCCTGGTGCTGCTCCTGCTGGGGCTGCTGCTCCGAGGCACCAGCCCTAGCCCCCTCGTCGGTACTACCTCCAGCGGATGAACCACCTCCACCACCACCTCCACCCCTCCTCCACTACCACCGCCGCGCCCAGCTTTGGGGCGGCGGGCCTTGCCATAACGGGACTGCACTGCGGCCACGCGGCAGTGGTCTCTGCAGCAGGGGCTGTCTCAGCTGTAGCCGCAGAACCGCCAGAGTAAAGGGACTGAGCGGGAGCACAACCCTGAAAGATAGGGACCGTCGTCGTACCGCTAGACTGAGCGATAGAGCGCTGACGGGTCTCTATGGCAGACTGGGTGTCGAAAAAGTCAGGGAGGGTGAGGTCAGCAGGGTGCAGACTCAAGAAGTGGTCGCAGGCAGTGGCATGGCGGTCAAGGAGGCGGGTGGCAAGCAGGTAAAGGTAGAGCAGATAGGGGCTGGAACATATGAAGCTGGGCCTCAGTGCAGGCAGCGCGCCAACTCTCGTCGAGCGTGTGCAGGTGCGTGGCTAGGTCAGCGACAGTGGAGAAAGACGCGAGATCAGGGAAGAGCATGGGAAGGGTTAGGCGGCCGACAGAGGCAGAGGACGGGGTGGAATAATGCTCGATAATAGCCTCTAGGAACTCTTGCGCAGTCCGGACCGACTTAAAGCTTTAAGCGGGGGCGCTCAAATAAGGGGAGGGCATGGCTAATCACGAGCTGAGCGACAGCGTCACGCGACAGCCAGACAGCACGGGCAAGGGCAGCAGCGGCGGCGGACTCATGGTTAGCAGACGTGGGGTCATCGGGGAGAGCAGCAGGGGGGTCAAGGCAAGGGAGCGTACTGTCAATGTGGACGGCCAGGGAGTGGCCGTCCTGCCGCTGACCAGTGAGGTGACAACGGAGGTCGTCGAGCCATGCGTCGAACTCAACCGGCTGACCCTCCACGTCAAAGTGCAGCACCAAGTCCATCATTAAGGCCGCTGCGGCCGCGAACAGGCGGTGAAGGGCGGGACGGAGCAACGAGGAGCAGTGGGGAGCAGTACTGTACGGTGCAGTGCGGTGGAATGCGGTGTAGTGCAGCGCCGCACGGTGCAGAGTGGTGCATGCGGTGAAGCGCCGTACAGTGCGGTGCCATGCAGTGCAGTGCGATGGGGAGCGGTGTAGTGTGGTGCAGTGCGGTGGGGCGCGATGCAGTGCGGTGTTGAGCGGTGCAGCACGGTGGGGCGCGGTGCAGGATGATGGAGAGGGCCGGTTTAGCGAGGGGGGACCGGGAAACACGGCGGAGTGGGGGGGGGGGGGGGAGGGCCACTGAGCAGTTAGGAGGTGGGGCCGTGGGCGGCTGGGCGACGGGGCTGCGGAGCAGCGGGGCGACGAGGTCGCGGGGCGGCTGGGCGACGGGGCCACGAAGCAGCGGGGCGGCTGGGCGACGGTGCCGCGGGGCGGCTGGGTGACGGGGCCGTGGGCGTCTAGGCAACGGGGCGGCTAGGCGACGGGGCGGCAGGGCGGCTACGCTAGGGGCGACGCGGTCGCGGGGCCAGCAGGACGCTAGGCGCAAGGCGACGAGGCGACGGGCCACGGGCCGTAAGGCGCCCGTGACGAGACGACGGGGACAGGGGCGGCTAGGCGCTGGGTGACGGGGCCACGGGGACACGGGCGGCTAGGCGCTAGGTGATGGGGCCGCGGGCCAGCGGGGCGGCTAGGCGCTAGGTGGCGGGGCAACGGGGCCACGGGCGACTAGGTGCTAGGGAACGGGTTCGCGGGGCCAGCAGGCTCTAGGAGACGGGGTGGACGGCCAACTAGGCAACGGGGCCAACGGGGCAGCTTGGCGCTAGGCGACGGGGCCGGCTAGGACCTAAGGCGGAAGAGCAGTAGGGCGGGGGAGACCTAACCTGCTCTGATACAATCTTAGAGTTAGAATTGTTGAGTAGAATGGGGGTATACAGGGGTAAATAGCTAGTGGGTTGTACTCTCTATAGCATTCAGGCGTAATCCCTTGACTTTTGTGACATTGTTACAGCAGAGCTTTGGCCTGGCTCGCCACCACCACCCAAACCACCCCTTCTCTGGAGACGCGACTGTGCTATGCTTGGCTGTGGTGGTTGGGGTGGGGTGGTTGGGGTGGGGTGGTTGGGGTGGTGCGAGCCAGGCCAAAGCTTTGCTATAACAGTGTCACAAAAGTCGAAGGGATTATGCCTGAACAGCGTTCGAGGAATAATTCGAGTGTGAACGATATTGGCCACAAAAAATTGGAAGAAATACGCGCAGTTTCTACACCTTTTCTCATTTATTGTCCCACACGGAACAGTCTAAATTTCAATCCCACCGACCAGGTTCTCAGAATGGCTCGCGTTGACAGTGAACCTGATTGGCTGCTGTCTTTACAATAGCGAACCGTCGAGTCGTATTTCAAAATTTGCGAGAATCCGAGATCGGACGTCGCGCAGTTAAATGATCTAGTGCATGAGCGAGAATTTTTAACCAAGTGATAGTTCTTACTATTGGATTTCCCCTTCAATGTCCCGTTTGCCCGGGTTTGACCGTTTCCTGTTTAGAGGCTCAGGTCGCATGCCAAAACCGTGGGATCCAATAGGAGTTAAGGTGTATATGGTTTACTTTGTAAAAAAATCCCCTTTCCTTATCGAGCCTCGCTAACATTGAGTACAGCCGTGACTTTCGGAATCCTAGCTCAAACTACGTTCAAGACCCCAAGCCTACACACGGCGTCGCATCCGACACTTCCGAGTCCCGAAGCGCCCCAAACCACATCGCGTGTGTTTTGTGGCCCTCCTTGAGGCTCCCTTGCTAGGTTACAGCGATGGAACAATCTGTCCACGTGTTGGCCATTAACTGGACAAAATCAGAGCCCATGAGAAAATGATCAGGTTTTTTATGACCCGGTTTTAAGGTTCAAGTTGCCACTGTTGTAGGCTTGTGTGACAGATGAAAACTTGTCCAAAAAACAAACAAGAACAGAACATAGCACAACGAAGATCACAAGTGGTACACTCGGACAGAATGTTCCCGGGTTGAGCGACATTTAAAATTATCGATATCCATACCAGGTCCATCTCCCCTTAACCCTACCTCCTGCTCTGATCCTCCTAGGCATAGTGTCTATAAGAGCCTTGCACATGCTAGCCCTAATGCTGTTCCATGCCTCGTGCACCTGCTCCCAAGTTTGCAGCATGCCTGTGGGGGGTTGCTCATGCTTGGCGAGCTGCTTGATGGGATTGGGGTCGGGGGAGGAATAGGGTCATTGTAGGACCACGGAAACTTGCTCTTCTAGCCACTCCTGAACGATCCTGCACTTGGGTTTGGGGTCGTATAGTGTACTGGAACGTCATGCCAGAGATGGTCAAATCATAGGAATCAAGAGTTTGAGCCACCTCGTCCTGCAATATGCTGTGATAGAGTTGGCCATCTGTGCGGCCATCAATATTGCACATGTAACTAAGCACATCAGACATTATACAGACTCAAACCATGTCTGGCCCGCCCCCATGCTTCACAGTCTACTTCACCTGATGCCCCTAGAGAGCAGCGCCTTCGCGAATCCATGCGTGAGTGTGGCTATCCAAGCAATATCGAGTGATCTGAGTCGTGTTCGACCAGATCACCCGCTTCCAGTCATCAGAGTCCAGTCTAGGTGGGCTCTGCGAAATTCTGTATAGTCGCACATGTTGCGCGCTAATAATTGAGGCTTACACAATAGTTGTACAGCAACTAACCCAGTCACCGAGAGGCATTTCGTACAGTGTGAGGGTGACCTTAACAACGTGATTCGGTTCCAGCGGTTATGCAGCCTCAATGCTCATCAACGCGTCACCTAACATGATGGTGTGCCACGAAAGTGCACATGTATCACGCTGTGAGCAGTCGCGGTCGACCTAAAGAGTGGACAGTTGGCCTAGCTACTAGACGACTACTGCTGTGACTAGCCTTCAGAGTGTTTTTTTGGTCGATTCTCTGCCCTATTCCTAGCGTTCGTGCGATCGGTCGAAAACTCAGACACTGGCGCCAAAGGCTCATGATCTGGTATCTCTGACGCGAAGCAAGCGGCGCGTGGTTGCTGGAGGATCACGGGGTAAGGGGCATGCGCTAGCAAAAGTCTGAGCAGCTTTGCTAGCTCGTGCAAAGAATGCTCGACGGAAACAGATCTAGTCTTTACTCGGGTAGTATTTGTCCGCATCGACCGTCGAGCGTTAAAGCTTGTACTCGTTATTAGCGATTCGATATTGGCTAGACTTTGTTATATCTGGAGGTGCATCAATTGTTTTTGCATAATGTCCACAGGCTCCAGATTGTAAATAATTTATTTATACTTGTCAAAACATCATGAACTTGCTAAACATTGCCATTTTGGGGACAGATTGTTCCGTCGCTGTAGCTATGCTTATATTTTAGTCATGTGCCTTCATTTGTACTCGACACTTTTTTAATCACGACCTCACTTCTGTATTACTCGACTCCTATCTGGAGATATCATAACAGTTGGTATCAGAGCTACGTTCATGCCCATCTAGGTTTCCGTAGTGAAGTAGTTTTTAGAGGGACCTCGCACGTTAGGAGACTGGAGCAGTCCAGCAGTCGTGCAGGAACTTCTTCGTGTTCCCCAACTTTATCGTGTGCGCTCTACGTCGCTAACGCTACTGGTGTCGTAGTGCTAGGGTAATTAATGGTCAATAGCCCTCCTCATCGTAGTATTAGAAACATGACTCCCGAGCAAAAAGCTGAGTTGTCAGAGGCGGCAGCAAGTGCGTCGGTACTGACGACTAAGGTTGGCGACAATTCGAGCGAGCGACGGCAATCGTGAAGATCAAACCTGCCATGCCCCCGCCGTTCAACCCACTGGAGAAGCATACCATGCTGAGTGGGTGGCTGTTCACCATGGAACTGTTCATCCAATGCCGCTATTGTCAACGACGATGAGATATGCGTCAAGTTGGCGGTGTCTTTATTACGAGGACTTGCATTAAGTTGGTGGCGACAGTACGTGACGGGGAGCAACGATTTGCTTCAGCTTCTACAGGATCAATATTTGGTGTGGCCGAGATCCTTACATGACAACAGTGGGGTGCACTTCCTCGCCGGCGCTTCGAGCATGTATCCGCATGCGAAAACGCTCGCGTGAAGCTGTTCGGGTGGCGTCAAAATCGACGATCTACACGAGGCTGAAAAAACGAGTCGATACATCATACAGGTCTAAAGCCGGAGGTCCAACGCAAAATTCGCATGCGCCGCCCGACGACATCATAGCAAAAATAAGGCCAAGGGGAGATGGACACGGTATTGTTATTGATAATTTCAACTGTGGCTCATCCTGGGAACATTCTGTCCGAGTGTACCTCTTCTGATCTTGGTTGTTCTATGTTCTATTATGGTGTGTTTTTGGACAACATGTTATTTGTCATACAAGCCGATAACAATAGTAACTAGAACCTTAAAACCAGAAACTAAAAAACCTGCTCAGTTTCTCATGGGCTCTGATTTTGTCCACTTCATGACCAACATGTGGACAGAAAGTTCCGTCGCTGTATTTTCTAGTAGGTCAGGCCCCCTACTGTGAGGCTTCGTCGCCCGAAGATCACCATTCCCACCGAGTCATAGTGCCGATCTATGTGATCGACCACACCCGGTTAAAGGGAGTGAACCTGTTGACTGCCCTGTACTGGTGGAAGGGCGCGTTGGCAACACAAGATTAAAAACATTTGTGGATGGCGGAGCATCACACAGTCTGTTCGATGCGACAATAGCGAAGAATCTGCAGCTGCAAATAGAGAGGTGCATGCCCGAGATCGACGCGAGGTTGGTCGACGACACACCACTTGCAATCCGGGAGCGGGTGAAACACGTTCGCATTGATTGCGACAGCCAAGTCAGTTTTGCTATGAAGATGATGGCGACAACCTTGGACGGCTGCGATGTGCTCCTGGGTGCGATTGGCTTCGCACGTACAATCCCATCATCGATTGGATGAATGGCGACATTCGTTTGAAGTGGGCGGCGAGTGGCGACGATTGCCGAAGTGGAAACCACTCGACCCTCAGTCAACATTGGTGAAGAACGCGATTATCAAGCGTGTGATGGCACGGGTCGTGAATGTTTACGCCGTCCGATGGATCGCATCAACGGAGGTGGCTGAACAAACCGATATGGAGAAGCTGCGTGCAGCCTTACTTGGCAAAGATCATGCGGAAATTGGCGAAGATATTTCCCGACGAGCTACCGCCCGGCCTACCACCCGAACGACCACACGATTACAAAATTGAGCTGGAACCAGGAGCGCAATCGACCGTCCGATCGCAATGGAGGGTGAGTCAACTGGAACTGCTGGAGCTGTGTACGCAACTGGATTACCAGTTGGAGAAAAAAATCATTCGCCCATCTACGTCACCCTACGCCGCGCTGATCCTCTTCACCCCCAAAAAGGACGGAGGGCTTCACATGTGTACCGACTATCGCGCACTCAACAGCATCACCATCAAGTCGCGTTACTTGATTCCACGAGCCGACGATCTCATTGACCAGCTTCGCGGGGCCAGGATTTTTTCCAAGATCGATCTACGAGGAGGTTACCACAAGATTCGTGTCACCGAATCTGATATCCAAATTCTGCTTTTCGAACCTGTTACGACACTTACGAATATACAGTGATGCCGTTTGGACTGAGGAACACACCCTCAACTTTTCAATTGATCATGAATGAAGTCTTCCGCTCGCTATTGGACAAGTGTGTCATCGTCTACCTGGACGACATCCTGGTATACAACACCTCTCGGGAACAACATTTGAAGGATCTAGAAGCAGTTTTTACCCTCTGCGATCAACACCGCCTCATCACCAAAGGCTCTAAGTGCGAGTTCTTAAAGAGCAGCTGGAATTCTTGGGCCACGTCATCTCCACCGAAGACGTTAAGATTGACTTGAAAAGAAATGCTACTATTCGCAACTGGGAGGCGCTCACCAACGTCAAAGAGTTGCAGAGTTTTATGGGTTTCGTCAATTACGTGCGCCGTTTGATCCCTCAAATGGCGGAGTCAAGAGCCCCGCTAACCGACTTGCTCCAGAGAGGAGCTGCGCTTGACCAAGTGAAGACTTTACTTTCAGAACCAGTTATGCTACTCCTTTCACAATTCGCACTAGGCGCGTAAATCACGAGAACTCTCACCTTGCAAAGCCCGAACTTCAAGTGAGGTTAAAACCAGTTAGATGGTTTTCTATGGAGTGGTCAAAAGTGGTCTGGTGTGGTGTAAGTTCGAACTTGAGGTTGAAATTCACTTGCCTTTCTGCCCCTGGGCCCCCGCCACTTGCCCCACAATGAACCGCGCCCCCACGCCCCCCCCCCACCACCCCTCTCCCAATGACCAACAGTTCCCCCAGCCGTTCCGCGCCCCACCACCCCGCACCCCTGCTAACCGCGCATCTTTCCCCTATGCACACCTCCCCCACCCCTTTCCCCTTCACAATACTAATTACCGACAGCCATTCGTTTTAGTCACATTGCTCCTTGGGCCAGCCTCACTTAGAAGCTGCTCTTACCAGCAGTCCCGTCGCGACGCGCCTCGCTCATCGTCGCGCTAGAGGCACCGCGAAGTCGCTGCTGGTCTTCGTGATTCCGTAGATTCGGCTTCATAAGCGCATAAGTGCACGAATCTCCCTTACCGGCTCCGTACCTGCTGCCGTCGCCGTTCGTGGCAGGACACCTACCGGCAGAAATCGACCGGCATCGACCGGCAGATTCACGGGCCCTCTAGCGCGCGTGCGATTAGGTGCGCAGCGTCGCGATTTGCAAAAAAAAACGATTTCCCATCAGTTTTGCGCAAGCCGCCACCACTGCTGTAGTAGAGGCACACGAGAATCAGCCATGGCTGCCTCGAGTCGCAGGACACAGGATCTGCTGATGGACGACAAGTGGGACCACTGCGTCGATCTCTCGCTTCGCCGCTTCGTCTACAGCTCCCTCGCTGGCGCCGCTACTGGGCTCGTACTATTCAGTAAGTGGTTGATAACCGTCTACTCTTCACTAAGTGTTGGTAGCGATTGCTGCGTCGACCTCTCGCTCCGCCGATTCGTCTAAAGCTCCCGCGCAGGCGCCGCCACTGCGCTCGTGCTCTTTTAGTAAGCCAGTAGCGTAGCCGCTCCCCCCCCCCACCGCGCCCCCACCGCGCCCCCACCGCGCCCCCACCGCGCCCCCCCCCGCCCCGCCGCTTCTACCCCTTCCTGCTGCATCCCGCCATCTCCTCCACTCTTGAGCAAGTCTGGCAAGTTTGTGGCAAGTCTTACCTCTGTCTCACACGACACGTCGTGACGTTCCGTCCCAACGCGTCCCTCTCCCTTTCCCCGCCGCGACGTTCCGACGACGCACTCTCTTTCGCGGGTCGACCAGAAATTTCCACGAGTTGGTGGGCTGCTCTGGCCTTCAAGAGTCGTCTCAAAATTTCCTTTCTTCCTCCCACCGCCGCCCCCTGTCTCAATCCCGCCACCATTCAGGAGCAGTTGGTGGGCCGTTCTAGACTTTGGCACTGGTTGCGGTCGGCTGTGCCTACAACGACGGCTCTCCCTACCCCCGTTCCCCTTCCTTTCGCCCTCCCCGCACCGTTCAGGGAGCCCGACCAGTCGGTGGGCCGCTCTAGCCTTTGGCGCTGGCTGCGGCATCGGCTCTGCCTACACCGACTGCTCTCGCATTCTGGACGGCCACCTGCCGCAATTCACCGCCCCTGCCGCTGCTAGAGCTGCCCCGGTTGCCCCTGCCCCTGCTGCCCCTGCTGCTGCTGCTGCTGCTGCTGCTGCTGCTGCTTCGGCTGCCGCTGGTGCATCAGGGTCGTCGGATCAACTGCCCCAGGTAAGCAAGGGTCAAAGCTGCTTACGTCTCACATTTTGGATGGCCATCTGCTGCGGTTCACTAAAAATGCTGCTTGTACTGCTGCTGCCGCTGCTGCCGCTGCTGTGCCTGTTTCTTCTGCTGCTGGTACACTGGAATTCACTGATCAACTCCCCCAGGTAAACCTGCTTGTACTTTTGAGTCGACTCAAAAGTCTTCTTCTGCTGCTGGTACACTGGAATTCACTGATCAACTCCCCCAGGTAAACCTGCTTGTAAGCTGCTCACATCGGCTCTGCCTACACCATATCCGCCCAGCCAGATTCGCCCCTGCTGCTGCTGTTGTTCGAGCGGTTGCTGCTCCTGATTCGCTCTCCTGCTGCTGCTGCCACAGCTTTACAAGCTGCTGATTCGTCCACACCCCCCCTCCCCCCCTCCCCCCCTCCCCTCTCCCCCCACGGCCCCGTACCCTCATCCTTTGTTTCTGTGTCCACTGCTGGCAGGATTGAGTTGTTCATCAGGCTGTGTTGCCCGGAGTGGAAAGCCCTCCAGCCGTGCACTGTGTATTGTCAACCAGAGGAGAATCCGTTTCCCAGATTCCATATTTGCTGTGCTTCTGAAAAGAAAAACCATATTGGAATATCCAACCCAACCTCTCTATGGATGAGCATGCCCAGCTTATGTAGTGGTGGTACACTTCTCCCACAGGAATCCGTATTGTTACAATGTTCGAAGAGACTATCGGTAGCTTTAGTAGTCTCCCCAACCAGACCCTGAAAGGTTTTGGTTGTCACTTGGTTGGACCTCGCTTTTAGAGTTTTTGGTTCCTTCCTACCTAAGCATAAATATATCATGCCCAAATTCCTAGTTTTTATGCTTCCCGTCCCAGACTCCAGGCGGTGCAAGTACCGTAGAACTATTGAGCTATGACTAGGACAACAACAACCAATACCATTGCTGCGAGTAGCGATGAGTCCATGACTAGGAGGACACCTCTCGGACAGGACACCCCATTGGGCTACGAGTCCATGACTAGGAGGACACCTCTCGGTTCTTGAGAGAAGGCACACTGCAGAAGTGGCAAAGTCAGCGGTGCCGTATCCCACTAGAGGAGCATCCTCGTCGTCCAGCTCCCCCTCTGCGGCAGCTGGCACCAGCGACACGGACGAGAGCCGATCCCCTGCAGCGATGCGCATGAGGCAAACTCAGAGCCTTTTCATCACCGTAGCTTTCACGCTCTGCGCTCCTACCACCACCTCCTCCTCCTCGCTCTCCTCGTCACTCGCCCCTCCCTCCGGCACCACTAGAGGAGCATCTTCATCATCCAGCCCCCCTTCCGCCGCACGCGGCACGAGCGACACGGACGTGAGGCTGTCCCCAGGGGCGATGCGCATGAGGCGGCAGCCGCGGGAGGTGCGCGAGTGGACAGGGATGTCCCTCACCCTCAAACGGTTGATGATGCCCGCATCGCTGCCCACTAGCAACTCCCCGCACTCAATAGTAGGTACCTCGGTAGCTTCAAGAGCTGGGGTGGGGGATAGGGCCAGATGGATAGGGATGGGGAGAGGGAGGTGCGTGAGCGGCTCGGACTGTCATTGACTCTCAAACGGTTGATGATGCCCGGGTCACTACCCACTAGCAACTCCCCGTACTCCGTAGTAGGTACCTCGGCATTGGTTTCAGCGTCTGCGGTCTGGTGAGGGGGGGAGGGGGAGTAGCAAAACGGAGAATGGATATGAAGGGAATGCCACGAGCAGCTCGGCACAGTCAATACATAATGATTATGGTAGTGGCTTCGGCGACTGTGGGAAGAAATATGGATTAGGCGTCAGTGGCTGTGGGGCATCTTCCCTTGTTCGTTCTCACACTCATTATAAGCCATCATGCCTGTCTACCAGCTCTTCCTGACCCGCACTCTCCCGCATTCGCATAAAGGAATGGGTATGCACTCTCCCGGCTTTCCCACTTCCCATCTCCCGTCTCTTCTCCTCTCTCATCTCTCCTCTGCTCTTATCGGCTCCTCCTCTCCCTTCCCCTCTCCTCTCCTCTGCTCTCCCTTCCCCTCTCCTCTCCTCTCCTCTCCTCTCCCTTCCCCTCCCCTCCCCCCCCCCTCCTCTCCTCTCCTCTCCTCTTCCTTCCCCTCCTTCCTCTCCTCTCCTCTCCTCTCCTCTCCTCTCGCTTTCCCTCTCCTCTCCTCCCCTCTCCTCCCCTCTCCTCGGCTCTTATCGCCGCCTCCTCTCCCTTCTCCTCTCCCCTCCTCTCCTCCCCAATTCTTCCCATACACGCATTATTCTATCATAATTATCCTAACCTCCCACTCCCCCGTCTCACCTTCGCTGTCCGCGCTGCTCTCCCCACCAGGCGAAGCGCCACCAGGGCATCCCCCTCTGTCAACTGCAAGGGATGGATCAAATGCACAATGGGAGGGAGGGCGCACGGGGTGCATGTGATGATGCAAGGTCTCTCACAGGCATCCTTTGAGGCGCCTAAAAAATAGACCCATCACGCATGGTTCTTTCACAGGCATCCTTTGAGGCGCCTCAAAAATAGACTCCTCACGCACGGTTCTTTCACAGGCATCCTTTGAGGCGCCCCAAAAATAGACTCCTCACGCATGGTACTTTCACACGCAACCTTTGCGGCGCCTCAAAAATAGACTCCTCACGCATGGTTCTTTCACAGGCATCCTTTGAGGCGCCTCAAAAATAGACTCCTCACGCATGGTTCCTTTGTTGGAGATGGCTGCAATTCGGTTGCACAACTTTGTGTGCGAGTAATTTGTTGGTTTTAGGGTTAGGCATATTTGTTAGGTTGGGTGTAGCCTTGTTTTCATCCCCAACCTATCCCAATCCAATCCATCCTGGATCCCCAAGATTTGGGAGGATTCCCTTGGGATTCCTCCGATTCTCCTTTATCCCTTCCCATCCTCTCCAATGCTCGTACTTAGGGATGTATGCTCTTGCTCTTGCTCTTGCACTTAAGTTCTCAGTTTCGGCCATGGTATCAGAGCTCCGTTCCCGCCCATGCGGCTCATGATCCTCTCGCTCCGCCGGAGCCTCACTTGTGCGCTCTAGTTTGCACAACCTCTCTCAGTGCTAAGTCGTCACGCTCCTAAGCACATTCTGTTTTCCCTCCTCAGATCTTAGCGCTTGCGGCTCCCGCCGGATTTCTGCCTGTCGCTCAGCTCTTTGCGCTTCACTTCGGGCTGAGCCCGTCGGCCCGCATCTGCTCATCGCACCTGATCCGGCTGAGCCTGTCGCCCCGCATCTGCTCATCGCACCTGTTCAGGCTGTCGCCCGTCGCCCCGCATCTGCTCATCGAAGCTGGACGGGCTGCTGCCCGTCGCCTTGCAACAGCGGGGTGCAGCAACGAAGCGGAAAGGGGCAGCGGCGAAGCGGACAAGGGGGGGGGGGGGGGGGGTCGCGGAGTAGCGGGATCGCAGCAGCATATCAACATTTCATATCGATTTTCCGGCGATCGGATTTCCCTCTAAATCCGTCATTCTCGCTCTCCGAGTGTTGAAAATCCGCAAAGGAAAATTTCGTTTTCGTGAAGTGCCTATCGGCGACTTAAGAGCTTCGTTACGCCGCGAGGGTCTTGCAGCATCATGGCGTACCCTTCCGCGTCTCTCTCGAACCCAATCACTCGCGTCTCGACCAAATGGCTCAAGCCCTAACTTCAAGGAGTGGAGCTATGAGGTTGATAAGCATCTACTAAGATAGAGGGATTTACCTCAAGGATGTCCTCCTCAATCGCGGCAAAGGAAAGATGCCGGCCCTTCCCAAGAAGCTCTCGGCCACGGCCACTGAGGAAGAGACCAAGGCACATGAGGAATCCATGTCTAAGTATGAGAATCATACAGCGTGTGGGAGCAAGCCGACGCCGCCATCATCGGCGTCTTTTTTGGCACAACCCCTTCCGAGCTCGTCAAAACTTACCATAACTACCCTTCTGCGCATGCCATTGGGAGTATCCCAATGATCGCTTCCTCAACAAAACCGCTGTGGGGTGGCAATCCTCATTCCCACATGTTTCAAGTGTGCCTGGACGAGTGCCCCGCATATTTATTCATCAGGAGCTAAAAGCAACTCGGCATTGTCTTCCCAGAGCAAGCCCTGCAGCAGCTTAGCTTGTTGGGCTGTCACTCGCCCCATGCTTCTCCATCTCCCCACCAGCAGACCTAACCTTTGCCAAGGTCCCTTCCACGCTTCTCTCTGCTGAAAAGGACAACACTGCACAAGCTCGAGCAAATGCGCCCGTGCTCCTGTCCCAGCCCAGCATCCCGCCCTAATGCACCACCCACTCGTAACCGCTACCCACCTTGTCCTTACGTCATCAAGATGCGACCGCGTACGGGTCAGGTGTGCGGCGCACCAATCACCCTCTCGCCACCTTCTTCAAGAGAAAGGACGAAGAGTGTTTGCCAAGAATGGGATCAACTCCAAGCCGCCCAACTGGCTTCGCATGCACCAGCTCAACCATGTTGAGGCACAAGATAGTCAGGACTCAGCCGCTGATGCCCATAGTCCTGAATTCGTCTCAACCTAGTGTTCCTTAGCCTTCCCATGATCAATGAAACTAGTTCCCAGTACTCGACGTCTGCACAAACACCATCTCAACCACTTGAATTAGTCCTGACAGTGGCGCAACCCACACAATTCTCCAAAACAAAGAGTTGATCAAACCATACCAAACACCCATTCCTCTCCTGGCGGTGACTCCAGCTTCACAACTGTCGCCCATGGTTCTTCCACTCTTCCATGCCCATCCTTCCCATCAGGCTCAGTCACTGGCATATGCGTGCCCACTCTTCGACACAATCTACTTGCACAGCATGAGATTCAGCGAGCACGGGTAACCACCATCTTCCTGCTCACTCTAACCACTCTGATCTCCTTGACCCCACCAACAATACCCTCCTTGCACACTTCACAGTGACGGCCAACAACCTCTACACACTCAAAGTACCTCCATCTCCCACTGAGGCGCACTCTACCTCCACCACCCCATCGTGCTCTGCTGTCAGCTCACTGACCAATCATTCTTTACCACCATTGTCTGGGGCATCCCAACTTCCGCATGCTTTCCGAGCTTGCGTCCAAGAAGTTGCTTCTTCACCTGCTCGAGACACTTCCTCCACCCTCCACTTCTCCCACTCATCCATGCTTGGACTGTGCGCAAGTAAAACTGCGCCAGCTGCCTCACCCTTCCTCGCCCTCTGCAGCAGCCGCCTCCCGCTTGACCTCGTCCACATGGACGTTTGGGCTCGGCTCCAGTACGCTCACGTGGCGGGCACTCTTACTTCCTAGTGCTCGTTTACGATCACTCCCGTTATGCGTCCGTCCACTTACTCTCCTCAAAAGCAGCCTGTTCTGGGATGTCGTCATCGCATGGGGTTTGACAAGCCCTCTCCACCTCCTCCCTCTAGGTCCGCTGACCCTGCGGCCCCCACACGTCGCCTCCTCCATCTCCTTCCACTCTTCTCTCCACCGCCCTTCCCCCACCGGGCTCCGCTGCCTCTTCACCTCCGCCCGCACCTGCACCTCCGCCCGCACCTGCACCTCCCCATGCACCCGCTCCTGCCGCTGCCCCCCCACTCCCACTTCTTCTGCGCCCCCCCCCCGCGCCGGCACCTCCCATCTCCACCTTCACCTCCATCTCCGCTTCTGCTCCAACCTCCACCTTTTCAAATGACCATGAGCCAGGATTTTCAGTTCGCTAGTAGATAAAGTGTGTTATAGTCTACCTAGGTGATATCATAATTTACAGCGAGACTCCGGGAGCACACCTAAAGGATCTCGAAGCAATTTTCACGCTACTGCAAGATCATCGGTTGCTCACGAAGGGTCTAGGTGCGAGTTCTTAAAAGATATGTTAGAATTTTTAGGCCACCGCTATCTCCACTAAGGGTGTCGAAGTTAGACCGGCATTAAGATTGAGACTGTGCAAGCCCTGGCTACCCGCCTATGAATCCGCAAGAGCTGCCAAAGTTTTGTTAGGAATTCGTAAATTATGTTCAGAGATTCATCCCGAATTATGGGCGGGTGGTAACTGCACCGTGGGACCGACCTGCCTTTGCGAAAAGGGACTGAGTATAGATGGGGGGAGAAAGAGCAAGCTGCATTCTTCGCACTCAAAAACTTTTCTGTGCTCAGCCCCTGTCCTTCGCATCGTCGATCCTCCACCGTCCATTCGAAGTCATCACTGATGCCAGCAACATTGCCATCGAAGCAGTACTGTTACCAGGACTTTTGCGAAGGTCTGCAGCCAATTGCGTACGATTTATGCATGTTTACACCCGCATGAGCGAAACTATCCCGATACACGACAAGGAAATGCTCGCAATTGTGCATGCTTTCAGCGGTGCTACCTGACAGGTGCGGACATGAGAGTACGGACAGACCATCGCAGCCCTACGGTACATTCGTGCACAACCACTGCTCAACCAGTGACAGTTTCGGTGGTTGGATTTTATGGAATCCAATTTCCACTATTCTGTCACCTAAAAAAAAAATGGGCATCAAACATTGCAGACCCCCTTTTCTCGCCCATCCACCCATCTCAACTCTCTCATTCTCGCCCAAACATCCCCGCTACTTACCGGTCTATTTACCCACGGGTACCAGACGGACAGATGCTTACATCGGTGCGTACGAATAGCTTGCATCGGTTAAGGGAGTCATTATGTAAAGACGGGGGACTGGCTGCATCTGGGAACTAGAGTTAGTCTATTACGGGAGCTATTATTGCACCGAAGCCCACGACAGCTGATTCGCGCCACCTGCGATGACGTGGCGACTGGGGAGAAGCAAACTGCCCCTGATTGATTTCGCGTATAACAACGCCCCGTCAACCACTTCCTGACAGTCACTGCTCTACCTAAATCACGGACAAAACCCTACAGTACCCATCACGTCAAATGTCGACAATCCCGTACCCCGAGCCCAACAGTTCGCTGAAATTTTACTGAACGCCGAGAGCGAGCAGCAAAAGCTATTAAGCGCGCGAACGTTGTTTCTAAGCGTAACGCTGATCTACAACGACGAGCTGTAACTTACCAGGCTAGAGACTTAGTACTGCTCGACACTTAGAACCTTCGACTGCCCATCGTCCCAAAACTTCGTCCTCACTACTGCGGACCATTTACAATCAGCCACATAATATCTTCCATTACAGCCCATCTACTGCTACCTGCCACTTGGAACGTCAGACCATCATTTTACGTGCGTCTATTATGACCATACTTGCCAGCATCAGTAAAATACCACATCATCGGTGTGAGAGTACGACCCTGTTACACTATTTTCCCCTTTCCATATTTCCTTTCTATTTCATTCCTCTTTTTATCCGGATTCATTTGATCTTTACCCCATCTCATTTGGTTTCCTATTCCTCCTTTCCATTATCCTTTGGTTATCCTGTTATTATAATTATATCACCGACCAGGCTCGGGATGTACTGGCGCGCTATATCTAGCGTAATCCTGCCGTAATCCCTTAAAGCCAATAGCCTCGCGTGGCTATACGCATGGTGATTCTATTTCTAGAAGGGTTATTCCCTTTGGATAGGATAAACCTGGTTACCTGATGTATTCTGGAAGTATAAAAGCACTTGTACTGATTGATAGTGCAACATTGAGCAAACCTTTCCTCGGGACATTCGATCCTGTGACAATCGGGCCAACCCGGACATCCAAACCTACTGTCGAACCTGCGAAGATTCTCACCATCGGATCCAGGACCCTCGAGGGGCTCGCCTGATCGAGTTTCTGATATCCCTGAAGGACTGGATGACCTTCGAAAATAGTTGGGTGCCCCTGGCACAGATCAAGAACTTGTGCCACCTATCGTCACCGCCGGCGGCGGCTACAGATGATCTGTGCCTATAGTTGTGACTGGTTCCCCTGTCACCTATCGTCGCCGCCGCTAAGGACGCTCTCATGTCGACGTTCCACCTCCTCCCCTGCCTCCTCCCTCCTCTCCTGTCCCTGTTGCTCACCGCAACCACTCTCATGGTCCACTCCGCCTCTCGCCCTCTCTGTTCGCATCTCCCTCAATCTGCCTCCTCCTGCCAGGGGTGCATCCATGCCTGACCTCTTGGAGGATAGGCCATGAAGAGCTGATTGAGATCAATGCTGCCATCCGTCAGCTCTGCTATCCCTTCCCCGAACTTGCCGACGCTCCAACTCTCAACTTCTCCGAAAATCCATCCATCCCGACCCCGAACTTGTACGATGAAGCCATCTCTGGACCACACTCCCCTCAGTGGCTCGCAACCATGATCGCGGAGTGTGAAGCATTCATTCGTAACAACTCTTTCACGAACGTCTCTCCCCTGCGATGAGTCAACACCGTCCGTGGCAAATGGGTTTTCGCGTCAAGCAACTGCCTGGCGAACTCACAGTCTTTCAAGGCACGATACTGTGCAAAGGCTTCACGCAGAAAAATGGTATGGACTTCTTCGACACGTCCTCTCCGATGGCCAAACTCCCCACACTTCGGACCCTGCTCGACATTGCTGCTCGATGCAACTATGACGTTCACTCCATGGACGTTTCTGCTGCATTTCTCCAAGGGGATCACTTCGAGGACATCTACATGGAACGTCCTCAAGGATTTTCCTTGCCCTTTCTACCCAGCACGGTCTTGAAGCTAAATCGACCCGTCTACGGGTTGAAGCAGGCTCCTCGGGAATGGCACAAGAAGTTGAAGGCAACCCTCGAGTCTCTTCATTCGCAAGAACGAGAACCCGTTCTTCATTCTCTTCCACGTCCATGATATGATTCTCGTCTCAAGGACTCCAATCAGCTGGCAGCTGTCAAGCAAGCTCTTGGGACGCTCTCGCCATGAAGGGTCTCGGCGAACTCAAGAACTACCTTGGGATGGAAATCTCACGGGATCGCGAAGCTCGAATCATCACTCTCTCACCAGAGTTCTATGTGAACAACGTCCTCAAGCGTTTTGCCATGGACAACGCCAAGCCAGTGGCAACACCCCTTTCCCTACAGCATGATCTGACCGCTCCATCAGTTCCATCACCTGAGCCTTGCGATGAGGCATATCCCGAGCTCGTCGGATCACTCATGTATGCGATGATGTGCACAAGGCCCGACCTCGCCTACCCCATCAGTGTGCTCTCGCATTACGTTGCTGCCGGTCGATACACCAATCGCCACAGGTCGGCTGCTAAGCGCGTCCTTCGCTACCTCCAAGCCACCAAGGACTCTCGATGGCACGACCTCTCCACACCTCAAGGGATACAGCGACTCCTCATGGGCTGATGATCAAGCTGACCGCCGCGCTTCCAAAGGCTATTGCTTCACCCTTGGCAGTGGGGTCATCAGCTGGCGATCCACACGCTCATCATCTGTCTCATTGTCATCCTGCGAAGCTGAGCTACATGCAGGCACCATGGCAGCCCAAGAAGCTCGATGACATACCTACCTCATGGCTGGGCTCGGGTATTACTCGGTGGTGTGACAATGAGAGCACCATACACCTTACCAAAGACCATGTCTTCCACCAACGGACCAAGCATATCGAACTTAGACACTACTTCATGCGCGAGCTCGCCCAGCGAGGGCAGTTCTGCGTCAAGCACATCTCCTCTGATTGCAACCTCGCGACTTGTTTACCAAGGCTGTTGGACGACGTGATCACTATCGTCTCCTCCGTACCATGGGGCTTGGCGTCCCTACAGCTTCCGACGTTGCAGCAGAGGGGGTGTGTTGGAGATAGGCTGCAATTCGGTTGGCACAACTTTGTGTGCTAGTAATTTGTTGGTTTTAGGGTTAGACATATATGTTAGATTGGGTGTAGCCTTGCTTTCATCCCCAACCTATCCCAACCCAATCCATCCCAAATCCCCACGATTTGGGAGGGTTCCTTTGGGATTCCCTCCGATTTTCCCTCATCCCTTCCCATCCTCTCCGATGCTCAGCACCTAAGGATGTATGCTCTTGCTCATTCCATGAATCAAGTTCTCAGTTTCTAACATCGTTCACAGGCATCCTTTGAGGCGCCTAAAAAATAGACTCCTCGCGCATGGTTCTTTCACAGGCATCCTTTTGAGGCGCCTCAAAAATAGACTCCTCGCGCATGGTTCTTTCACAGGCATCCTTTGAGGCGCCTCAAAAGTAGACTCCTCACGCATGGTTCTTTTCGCAGGCATCCTTTGGGGCGCCTCGAAAATAGACCCCCCACGCATGGTTCTTTCACAGGCATCCTTTGAGGTGCCTAAAAAATAGACCCCTCATACATGGTTCTTTCACAGGCATCCTTTGAGGCGCCTAAAAAATAGACTCCTCATGAATGGTCCTTTCACAGGCATCCTTTGAGGCGCCTAAAAAATAGACTCCTCACGCATGGTTCTTTCACAGGCATCCTTTGTGGCCCTTCAAAAATAGACTCCTCACGCATGGTTCTTTCATAGGCATCCATTGAGGCGCCTCAAAAATAGACTCCTCACGCATGGTTCTTTCACAGGCATTCTTTGAGGCGGCTAAAAAATATACCCGTCGCGCATGTTTCTTTTACAGGCATCCTTTGAGGCGCCTAAAAAATAGACTCCTCACGCATGGTTCTTTCGCAGGCACCCTTTGAGGCGCCTCAAAAATAGACTCCTCACGCATGGTTCTTTCACAAGCATCCTTTGAGGCACCTCAAAAATAGACCCCTCACGCATGGTTGTTTCATATGCATCCTTTGAATTCGAGACACACCTTCGACCCCCGTGAGGAGTCCACTTACTCAACCGTCTTCCTAACTGCGCTCACTGGAATAATGTCCGGAGGCATTCTTTGAATTCCAGTCAAAATTTTCGACCCCACACACATGCTTGAAGCCCATATGGACACCTTGCCCCAATATGACCTTGCCCCATGTAGTCACCTTGTCCTCATATGGTCACCCTTGCCCTCATACAGTCACCTTGACCTTATTAAACACTCACCTTGCTCCCCTCACTGCCCCTTCTCGTACCTTGATGCCCTTCACCCCCACCCCTCCCCTCTTCTGGTTGGCAAACAAGGTCGTTGGCACGCGCTTGCCCAGCCCCATTGCGAGTGGCCATCACCACCCACGGCCCGCCGTCCTTGGACTCCCTGCGAGTACGAGAGGTACAGCATAGAAGACACGGCAGGGCAGCAGAGCAGGGGTTTGCAACAGGGGGGGGATGTTGGACTGCGCTTGACTGTTCCATATGCGATTGGGGCCAGCACCACCCATGGGCCCGGTGTCCGTTGACATGAGGGTGTCCTTTGACTCCCTGAGAGTCACAAGGAGTCCGTGTCTTGGTGCAGGGAAGGGAAGGCAGGGTCCAGTCCAAAGAGCGTGAGGCGTCCATCGCGTGTCCCCATCAATCAGACTTTTGAGTCCATCGCGTCCCTCAAAAGTCGGCGTCCCATGGCGTGTCCCCCATCAATCAGACTTTTGAGTCCATCACGTCCCTCAAAAGTCGGCGTCCATGGCATGTCCCCATCCATCACCACCCGCGGCCTGCTGTCCTTTGATTCCCTGCTAGGAAAGGACTTTCTGGAGGGATTTTCTTAAGCATGCCGAAGGGATTTTCTGGAGTGCCATGACCCCAATTAATTATTTACCCAGCCCATCGCGCGTGGCTGGGTGGTCCATGCATCACCACCACCCACAGCCCGCTCAGATTCTGCTTTTGAGTCGACTCAAAAGCAGACCATCGCGCGTGGCTGGGTACATGCATCGCCACCACTGCCCGCCCAGATTCCAAGCAAGTCAAACAACTCATAAGAGCAGGATAGGGAAGGGGAAAACGAACGGAAGCAACATAGTTAAGCAATTAAGGGAAGACAGCAAGGAAAGCGAATGAGCAAGCAAGCCAAGGGCAGCGAATAGACCACACCAGCTACGCACGGAACATAATCTGGCCTAGCGAACTGCAGGGTGTTTTGCGAATTCCGCAAGGGAACATAATCTGCAACACACCAGCTACACAGGACAGCTACACCAGTTCTTGAGAATTCTCAAAAACACCCTGCAAAGGCAGCGAATAGACCACACCAGCTACACAGGGAACATAACCTGGCCAAGCGAACTCATAGCCAAGCGAACTCGTGGCCAAACGAACTCGTAGCCAAGCGAACTCGTAGCCAAGCGAAATCGTAGCCAAGCGAACTCGTAGCCAGGCCAAGAAACATGAGTAGCCCTTGCCTTGCTTGTTCTCACAATGAGGAAGGCAAGCAAATTCTGAGAACTCGCAGAAACCAAACCAGCTAGGCAAGTCCAAGTAAGGAGCCACTCACGACGCGACACCTGGCACGATCTCCAGAGCCGCTACAGTGTCCCCCTCCCTCAGCCGCATGGCCCTCACTCCCCTCGCTGTCCGCCCACTCTGGCGCAGCTGGTTGGGGGAACAGGGGGGACGGGTGGTGTGTGGGGGGGGAGGGGGGGACAGTTATGGGGTGTGGGGTATGGAACACCTCAGCTGCAAGCCCTCACTCCCCTCCGGTCCTGCCGCTCTGGCGCAGCTGGTTTTGGGGGAAGGGGGGGGGGGTGGGGTAGGACTATGGGTAAAGGGGCACCTCAGCTGCATGGCCCTCACTCCTTGTGCTGTAATGCCGCTCTGGCGCAGCTGGTTAGGGGGGGATGGGGGGAACGGGTGGTGTGGAGGGGAAGGGGGAGTGTTACGGGGTATAGGACATGGAGCACCTCAGCCGCATGGCCCTCACTCCCCTCACTATCCTACCACTCTGGCGTAGCTGGTAGAGGGGTGGGGTGGGAAGGGTGGGGGTGGTTGAGGGCAGAGGAATATATGGCATGGGGAATCAAAGCCGCATGTCTCTCACTGTCCTCACTGCCCGGCCACTCTGAGGGCGAAGCATCGTGTGAACAATATTATCCAGAATTCGAAGGACAGTGTGATATGATTTTCGCTGTGAGAAGACTCAAAACGAAACTCATATCACACTCTGAGCTGAGGGCGAGGCATCGTGTGAGGCATATTGTTCAGAATTCTAAGAACGGCTTGTGTGCTCTCTCGCCCCCAGAACGCGCTGGCTAACAAAGATGACTTTGAGTCAACCCAAAAGTCACCTCAACTCAAAAGTCGCCTAGGCATTGCGGGAGGCATATTATTCCGAATTCTAAGAACAGCGTCTGTACTCTCTCACCCTGAGGACGCGCTGGCTAACAAAGATGATCGCACGCTTGTTTTGAGGCGCCTCAAAACTAGATGATCGCACTCTTGGGAGGCAATCGTCAAATATGATAACCGCATATTATTTTGGGGGGGGGGGGGGGGGTGGGTGGGTGGAGAGAAAGAGGTGGGGGGAAGGGGGAGGACGAACACCTGCACTGCACCCTCGCTGACGAAGAATGGAAAAGAGACCATTCTGAGAACCCAACTGCACCCAACTGACGATGACCTGGTCATCATCTAAAGTCGGGTTCTGAGAATTCAGGTGTGTTTTGAGTTGACTCAAAACACTTCTGAGAATCCTAAAAAACCAACCCACCCTCACTGCCGACCACCCAGAAAGATATGGACTCCCACCAGCACAGCACCCTCACTGATGAAGGAAGGGAACGACACCCACCTGGTCGTCATCGCACGCGAATCGAACGATATTGCCGGACTGCGAGCCGACCAATAGCGAGTCGCCAGCTGTCGCTCTCCGCACCCATGCCAGCTCATCGCCCTCTCCCTGCCGCACACAGGGTGCAAGCCATGGGGATGGGGAAAGGGCAGAAAGGAGTTGAATGCGGTGCAATGAGAATGGGAGAGGGAAACGAGGAGAAGGCGGTACTGAAGGGTTCAAAGCGATGCGGTGCAGTGCAGCGCAGCAAAGTGCAGTGGGCTGGAGGGGCATACCAGCTGAATGGCAATGAGCCCACTCTTCCTTGTGTCGCTAAAGGCATGCAGCACAGTGCACTTGCTGACGTCCACGTGACCCACAGACACAGACACAGACACAAACACGCGCACACAAGTAGACCCACCAGCTGAATGGCGATGAGCCCGCTCTTCCGTGTGTCGCTGAAAGCATGCAGAGCAGTGCGCTTGATGAACCCCCCTCGAGTCATCATCACCAGGTAGGCTTCTTCTGAGAAGTTGCCCACCGGCAGCATTGATGTGATGCGCTCTGAGTCTTGCAGCGGAACGATCTGGTGGTCAGGTGGGAGGGGGTTGGCGGAATAGGGGGGATGGGGGGGGAAGGGGGGATGGGCGGAAAGGCGAGATGGGGGGAAAGGGAGAGAAGGGGGGAAGAAGTCAAAATGACCAGACAGGTGTCTTCTGAGAAGTTTCCTACCGGCAGCATTGATGTGATGCGCTCTGAGTCTTGCAGAGGAACGATCTGATGCTGGGAAGGGGGGGGGAGGACGGGGGGGTGGAGGGATGGAGGACGGAGGGATGGGGGGGAGGGAGGCAGAGAGAGGAGTCAGCATGGCCAGATAGGCGTCAGCGTCGACGTGATTCACTCCGAGTCTTGCAGAGGAACGATCTGATGCATGGAGACGAGGAGGGGGGGGGGGGAGGGGAGGGGATGGGGAGATGGTAAGGGGAGGAAGAAATGGTGGGGAATGGTAGGACCGTTCCTAAGTATATAGAATCCAAGGTTAAAAAAGAAAGAAAGAAAGAAAGAAAGAAAGAAGTTATGACTTCTCGAGTAAGAATGGGAGATAGGAAGACAAACGATGGCAGGGCGAGTATATCTTGAGTCGACTCAAAATACACCTGGACTGCACAAACGATGGCAGGGCGAGTATATTTTGAGTCGACTCAAAATACACCTGGACTGCACAAACGATGGCAGGGCGAGTTGGCGACGTGCCTGGAGATCGGAGAGCCAATGGCAGTGCGGGAGCCCTCCGGGATTTGGTACCCTTTCATGGTGTAAGCCACTCCGCGGTCACTGTAGACATGGAGACACAGAATGCGACAATAGAAAACACAACATTGGAGGGGGGGAAAAAGCCTTTTGGCTCCCGCACTGCCATTGGCTCTCCCATCTCCCAGGCACAACATTGACCGCGGGATTTGGTCACTGTAGACATTGAGACACAGAAAGCGACAATAGAAAACACAACATTGGTGAAGGGGGGGGGGAACATTCCATGTTGTAGGCTGCACCACCCTTGGTATTGTCACGTAAAGACCACGGAAAGACAGGAAAATAGAGCTATCTTCAGCAAAATCTGTGACAAGATCATGACGCGAGTGTAATCAAGTACCTTCATTCATTATAGCATAAAAGCTGAATAACAACACTGTTTAGGAAATCACAAAAAAGAAAAGAAAGAAAGAAAAACGAATAGCACGTGAAGATGAGCTTGGTGGCATGAGTGCGGCAAGGCAAACCAGAAATCCTGCCATGGCATCATCCACCTTCAGCTTGCTGCCAGACTTCCGCCAGGGACACCCAGACGTGTCCCTGGCATCATCCGCCTTCAGCTTGTTGAGTTACACAAAAAAAAGCTGTTGTATAATGAGTCGATTTTTGAGTCGACTCAAAAATCCGCCAGGGACACCCAGACAGAGACACCGACAGACAAACCCCAGACTCACAGATAGACAGAGAGGCAGCCACTGACAGAATGACAGAGAGACAAAGAGACAGAGAGACAGGGCGACAGAGAGACAGAGAGACAGGGAGACAGAGAGACAGGGCGACAGAGAAGGAGACATGGACATCCCACGCCTAAACCTAGCCCCACCGGAAAAGAAGAGAACAGAGTACATTAGTGCGGCAGACAGCGCATCGCTTTTGAGTGGACTCAAAAGCGGAAAAGAAGAGAACAGAGTATCATTAGTGCGGCAGAAAGACCTTTGAGGAAGACCTAAGACGAGCAGTCTCAGGAAGACTTTTGAGGCGCCTCAAAAGGACCCCCACACCTAAGACGAGCAGTCTCAGGAAGACTTTTGAGGCTCCTCAAAAGGACCCCCACACCTAAGACGAGCAGTCTCAGGAAGACTTTTGAGGCGCCTCAAAAGGACCCCCACACCTAAGACGAGCAGTCTCAGGAAGACTTTTGAGGCGCTGCAGGAAGACGAACAGTCCACCTGAAGACGAGCAGTCCACCTGAAGACGAGCAGTCCACCTGAAGACGAGCAGTCCACCTGAAGACGAGCAGTCCACCTGAAGACGAGCAGTCCACCTGAAGACGAGCAGTCCACCTGAAGACGAGCAGTCCACCTGAAGAAGAGCACGGTGTCGTGGGTGCGGCACACCACGAATCGCGCCATGGCATCATCGGCCTTCAGCTTCCCGCCCGACTTCCCCGCAGTGCCTCTCTTCTGCGCTGAAAAGGTGTCCGCTGCCATGCGCTTCACGTACCCGCGCTCGCTCAGGTTCTGGATGGGACAACACGGGGGGGCAGGGGAGGGAGAGCGGGGAATGGGGAGGGAAGGAGTGAATGTGGGGGACGGCAGGTGGGGAAAGTGACATGCGCTTCACGTACCCGCGCTCGCTCAGGTTCTGGATGGGACAACAAGGGGGGGCAGGGGAGGGAGAGCGGGGAATGGGGAGGGAAGGAGTGAATGTAGGGGAGGGCAGGTGGGGAAAGTGACATGCGCTTCACGTACCCGCGCTCGCTCAGGTTCTTCATGGGACAACAAGGGGGGGCAGGGGAGGGAGAGCGGGGAATGGGGAGGGAAGGAGTGAATGTGGGGGACGGCAGTGGGGAAAGTGACATGCGCTTCACGTACCCGCGCTCGCTCAGGTTCTGGATGGGACAACAAGGGGGGGCAGGGGAGGGAGAGCGGGGAATGGGGAGGGAAGGAGTGAATGTGGGGGACGGCAGGTGGGGAAAGTGACATGCGCTTCACGTACCCGCGCTCGCTCAGGTTCTGCGCAACGAATTGGGGTGAAGGGAAGGGAGGGAACGTGATTTGAGTCGTAGCAAGACGTTTTTGAGAATTCTCAAAACACCCTGCAAAATCAACGAATTGGGGTCAAGGGAAAGGAGGGTACGTGATTTGAGTCGTAGCAAGACCCCTTCAGCTTGCCTCCTGTCTTGCCCGCTGTCCCGGGCTTCTGCACTGGTAAGGTGTCCGCTCCCATGCGCTTCACGTACCCTCGCTTGCTTAGGCTCTCATCAGAAAATTGAGGGAAGGGGAAGGGGGGAGTCACAGCAAGCACCTTCAGCTTGCCTCCCAGCTTGCCCGCTGTGCCTCTCTAGTGCGCTGAAAAGGTGCCTGCTGCCATGCGCTTCATGCTCCCACGCTCGCTCTGGTTCTGAACAACAAATGGGCCGGCAGGGCGAAGAGGGAACTCAGCATACAGCATACAAGCCGCACGTACCAGCAGCACGTACCAGCAGCACGTACCAGCAGCACAGTGCCATTGGGAATGACGTCAGACCGGATCCAGGTCGGCAGCAGAGCCGTCCGCCTCGATCCTGGTCCTCCTCGGCCCGCCAAACTCCTCCTTCAGAGCCATCGCCTCCCGTTTCACCGTCTGCAGAACCCTCTTTCTGCTCGCCAGCAGGTCCTGCAGATCCGCAATGTCGCCCTTTAGACGAGCGTGCTCCTCCTCGAGCTTGGACACCTGGGTTTGAGGATGGGAGGAAGGGGTGGTGTGGGGGGGGGGGGGGGGGGGGGCTTTGCCGTCTGCAGAACCCTCCTTCTGCTGGCTAGCAGGTCCAGCCGATCCGCAATACCCGCATTCAAGCGCGCATGCTCCTCCGCGATCTTGGACACCTGGGTTTGGGAGAGGGGGTGAAGGGAAGGGGAGGGGGTGAGTGGGAATGGAGAAAGGGGAATAGGGAAATAAAAAAGGATGAATGGGCAGGGAAGAGCTGGGGCGGGGTTATCCTAGGGAGGGATGAAGTGGGGAAGGGAGGAAGGTAGGGATGAGTGGGGGGGGAAAAGCTTTGGTTTCAAAACACACATTGCATTATGCAAGTGACACGGCTGAGGAAAGTCATGGTGTCCATTTTTTAGGCACCTAAAAAATAGACTCCTCACTTTTGAGGCACCTCAAAAATAGACTCCTCACTTTTGAGGCACCTCA
This sequence comes from Closterium sp. NIES-67, assembly GCA_027943415.1. Taxonomy (NCBI): domain Eukaryota; kingdom Viridiplantae; phylum Streptophyta; class Zygnematophyceae; order Desmidiales; family Closteriaceae; genus Closterium; species Closterium sp. NIES-67. Next base: position 21,609 of record BQMB01000665.1, on the reverse strand, counting down.
AAAATAGACTCCTCAGTTTTGAGGCACCTCAAAAATAGACTCCTCAGTTTTGAGGCACCTCAAAAATAGACTCCTCACTTTTGAGGCACCTCAAAAATAGACTCCTCAGTTTTGAGGCACCTCAAAAATAGACTCCTCAGTTTTGAGGCACCTCAAAAATAGACTCCTCACTTTTGAGGCACCTCAAAAATAGACTCCTCACTTTTGAGGCACCTCAAAAATAGACTCCTCAAGTTTTGAGGCACCTCAAAAATAGACTCCTCACTTTTGAGGCACCTCAAAAATAGACTCCCTCACTTTTGAGGCACTCAAAAAATAGACTCCTCAGTTTTGAGGCACCTCAAAAATAGACTCCTCACTTTTTGAGGCACCTCAAAAATAGACTCCTCACTTTTGAGGCACCTCAAAAATAGACTCCTCAGTTTTGAGGCACCTCAAAAATAGACTCCTCACTTTTGAGGCACCTCAAAAATAGACTCCTCAGTTTTGAGGCACCTCAAAAATAGACTCCTCAGTTTTTGAGGCACCTCAAAAATAGACTCCTCACTTTTGAGGCACCTCAAAAATAGACCTCCTCAGTTTTTGAGGCACCTCAAAAATAGACTCCTGTGGCCAGGCATGCAATGCAATGCCAGTGACACGGCTGAGGAAAGTCGTGGAAGTCGTGAATGCAATGCAATGCAATGCAAATGCAATGCAATGCAATGCCAATGCAATGCAATGCAATGCAAATGCAATGCAATGCAATGCAATGCAATGCAATGCAATGCAACAATGCAATGCAATGCAATGCAATGCAATGCAATGCAATGCAATGCAATGCAATGCAATGCAATGCAATGCAATGCAATGCAATGCAATGCAATGCAATGCAATGCAATGCAATGCAATGCAATGCAATGCAATGCAATGCAATGCAATGCAATGCAATGCAATGAATGCAATGCAATGCAATGCCAATGCAATGCAATGCAATGCAATGCAATGCAATGCAATGCAATGCAATGCAATGCAATGCAATGCAATGCAATGCAATGCAATGCAATGCAATGCAATGCAATGCAATGCAATGCAATGCAATGCAATGCAATGCAATGCAATGCAATGCAATGCAATGCAATGCAATGCAATGCAATGCATGCAATGCAATGCAATGCAATGCAATGCAATGCAATGCAATGCAATGCAAATGCAATGCAATGCAATGCAATGCAATGCATGCAATGCAATCAATGCAATGCAATGCAATGCAATGCATGCAATGCAATGGCAATGCAATGCAATGCAATGCAATGCAATGCAATGCAATGCCATGCAATGCAATGCAATGCAATGCCAATGCAATGCAGAATGCAATGCAAGTTGCCAATGCAATGCAATGCAATGCAATGCAATGCAATGCAAATGCAATGCAATGCAATGCAATGCAATGCAATGCAAATGCAATGCAATGCAATGCAATGCAATCAATGCAATGCAATGCAATGCAATGCAATGCAATGCAATGCAATGCAATGCAATGCAATGCAATGCAATGCAATGCAATGCAATGCAATGCAATGCAATGCAATGCAATGCAATGCAATGCAATGCAATGCGCGGTGTAATGACTCACTTCAAGAGATGTGAGGCGCCGGAGTGGTGTGCTGAGAAGAGCATCAGCCTGTATAGGGGATAAACCAAGGGCTGGCATGCGTTCATGCGCGCACGAGCATACACACAAACACACACACACACTCTCACACACACACACACACACTCTCACACACACTCACACACACACACACACTCACACACACACTCACACACACACACACTCACACACTCACTCACACACACACACACTCACACACACACCCGCACACACACACACACACTCACACACACACACACACTCTCACACACACACACACTCACACACGCACACACTCACACACACACACACACAGTCACACACACACACACTCACACACACGCGCGCGCGCGCACGCACGCAATGCACGCACGCACCCACCCACGCCACGCACACACCCACACACACCACACACACACACACACAACACACACACACACACACACATGTGGGAGAGGATTGCCAGTTGTCCAGAAGCCTTCATCAGGCCCAGCAGTGAATGTCTACACATATATGTACGTATATACACACATATCTATACATATATATTAAACAAACACATAATCATACACCTTTTTGGGTCCCTACACACCTTGCTTAAGGGTTTCAGCAGCATCAGCCGGAGTGGCAGCCGCCTTAAGGATGTCCACCAGGCGATCCAAGCTCCCTAGACCAATCAGCAGGCCCTGGGGGGTGTGTGTGCCAAGGAGAGGGGGGGAGGGGAAAGAGGAGTGGGGAGGGGGAAGAGGAGTGGGGAGGGGGAAGAGGAGCGGGGAGGGGGAAGAGGAGTGGGCAGGGGGAAGAGGAGTGGGGAGGGGGAAGAGGAGTGGGGAGGGGGAAGAGGAGTGGGGAGGGAGAAGAGGAGCGGGGAGGGGGAAGAGGAGCGGGAAGGGGGAAGAGGAGTTGGGAGGGGGAAGAGGAGCGGGGAGGGGGAAGAGAGTGGGGAGGGGGAAGAGGAGCGGGGAGGGGGAAGAGGAGTGGGGAGGTGCTGCCTTGAGGATGACCACCAGACGATCCAAGCTGCCCAGACCAATCAGCAGGCCCTGGGGGGTGTGCGTGCGGACGTGAGGGGGGAAGGAAAGGGGGGGAAGGAGGGGGGAAGGGGGGGGGTTGGGAGAGAAGAGATGATAGGGTGGGGAAGTGGTGATTTGAGAATGTGCACCGGATGATCCAAGCCAAGCTGCCTAGACCAATCAGCAGGCCCTGGGGGTAATTGGGTAATCAAAGGGTGGAGATGTGGGGAAAGGTGGGAGAAAGGTGATGAGAGGGATGCGGAAAAGGAGAAGAAAACAAGAGAAAGACGGGCAGGATGAAGAACCGTACCTGTACATAGTGGTCCCGGTCCTCCGCCTTCCGAAGCTGGAATGTGGTTCGGCGCTCGATGACCTGGCAGCGGAAGTCAAGGAAGACCTGATTGGTCGTGGGGACGGGGGGGAGGGGGAGAAAAAGGAGGGTGAGAAAAAGGGGAGAAAGGTAAGGAGAGAAAGGTAAGGAGAGAAAGGTAAGGAGAGAAAGGTAAGGAGAGAAAGGTAAGGAGAGAAAGGTAAGGAGAGAAAGGTAAGGAGAGAAAGGTAAGGAAGAGAAAGGTAAGGAGTGAAAGGTAAGGAGTGAAAGGTAAGGAGAGAAAGGTAAGGAGAGAAAGGTAAGGAGAGAAAGGTAAGGAGAGAAAGGTAAGGAGAGAAAGGTAAGGAGAGAAAGGTAAGGAGAGAAAGGTAAGGAGAGAAAGGTAAGGAGAGAAAGGTAAGGAGAGAAAGGTAAGGAGAGAAAGGTAAGGAGAGAAAGGTAAGGAGTGAAAGGTAAGGAGAGAAAGGTAAGGAGAGAAAGGTAAGGAGAGAAAGGTAAGGAGAGAAAGGTAAGGAGAGAAAAGAGGTAAGGAGAGAAAGGTAAGGAGAGAAAGGTAAGGAGAGAAAGGTAAGGAGAGAAAGGTAAGGAGAGAAAGGTAAGGAGAAAGGTAAGGAGAGAAAGGTAAGGAGAGAAAGGTAAGGAGAGAAAGGTAAGGAGAGAAAGGTAAGGAGAGAAAGGTAAGGAGAGAAAGGTAAGGAGAGAAAGGTAAGGAGAGAAAGGTAAGGAGAGAAAGGTAAGGAGAGAAAGGTAAGGAGAGAAAGGTAAGGAGAGAAAGGTAAGGAGAGAAAGGTAAGGAGAGAAAGGTAAGGAGAGAAAGGTAAGGAGAGAAAGGTAAGGAGTGAAAGGGGTGAATGGGACTATTAAGGTAAATGAGGTAAATGAGAAAGGTAAGGAGAGAAATGGGAATGATAGGTGGAGAGCGGAGGGGGACTTTCTGAGTTGAGCAGCTGCCGAGGACATGCGTGCGTTTTGAGATGTCTCAAGAGTCGTGCTCTTGAGAGGTCTCAAAACACAACTTTCATCCCACGGAATGATAGGTGGAGGGGTTCTTTCTGAGTCGAGCCCCACAACTTTCATCCAACGACTGCCAAGGATGTTTCTGAGAATTCTCTCGACTACAACCCTTCTTTTGAGTCGATGCAGAAGCAAATTAGCACAAGCGAATGATAGGTGGATGGGTTCTGAGTTGAGGAGCTGCCGAGGATGCAATTTTTTAGAATTCTCTTGACTTCAATCCTTGTCGTGCACGTGTCCTCTTCCAATCCTTCTGTCGAGAGAATTCTAAAAAACGCCCTGGATGATTCTCTCGACAGAAGCTATTCTGATCGACACCCTGGCCTGGACACATGCGTGAGAGAAGGATTGAAGGGGAGTGAGAAATACAGTGAAATCAGGGAGAGGGGCGGGAGAACTGAAAAATATTCTGATCTACCCACAGCTCTCTTTATTGTAACCTGAAGTTGTAACCACGTGGAGGATTAAAGACTTCTCTCACCTGAAAGAAGTCTCTGAGGGTCATCTCCTTGGGCTCGCCATTGACCAGCCTGAGGGGGAGGGGAAGGGGGAAAGGGGGAAAGGGGGAAAGGGGGAAAGGGGGAAAGGGGGAAAGGGGGAAAGGGGGAAAGGGGAAACGAGGGGGCGGGAAGGGGAGGGATGGGGGGTTGGGGGGAGTAGAGTGGGAAGATGGGGGGAGAGGAAGGGCCTGGAAGAAGTCTCTGAGGGTCATCCCCTTGGGCTCGCCATTGACCCGCCTGAGGGGGAGAGGGGGAGAGGGGGAGAGGGGAAATGAGGGGGCAGGGGCGGGGTGGGGGGAGTAGAGTGGGAGGGGGAGAGGACGGGATTGAAAGAAGTCACTCAGGCCCACTCACAGCATGACACGCACATTGACAGCATGACACGCACATTGACAGCATGACACGCACATTGACAGTGCCGCTCACTCCACCTACCAATGCTATGCCACTCACCCCACAAGGTTGCAGTTGAACCACGTGTGCAGCTGCGTGTGCTTGTACAGCGAGGCCAGCACAGCCATGGGGGTGGCGCCTTTGAGGCCAGCACAGCCATGGGGTGGCGCCTTTGAGGCCAGCACAGCCATGGGGGTGGCGCCTTTGAGGCCAGCACAGCCATGGGGGTGGCGCCTTTGAGGCCAGCACAGCCATGGGGGTGGCGCCTTTGAGGCCAGAACAGCCATGGGGGTAGACATGAGCACGAGGCGAGGCGAGGATTCCTCGCCGAGGAATTTTGGGGAAAAAAATTCCTCGACCCTCGGGTTTAGGGGGCGAGGATTTTTCTCCTCGCCCCGAGGAAAAATTCCTCGCCTCGAGGCGACGCTCGAAGCATCTCGCTGCCATCCCATCGCCCTTGACTGCCTTCCCCGACTTTGGCTTGCCAGTACACGCACCGCCCACCCCCTCCCCTGCGGCGCTCGCCCACCCGCCAGCCCCCCCACCCCTAGCGCGGGCACTCTCCTGCCCGCCAGCCCCCCCACCCCGAGCAATAGTGCCCGCCCGCCTGCCGGCACCCCCTCCACTAGCCTTGGCGGCGATTGCTTTCTGCCCCGCATTCACTTTTGTCCTCTTACCACTTTCCTGACCCTTCTCAATCTTTATGGCCCTCAAAAGTTCCTTCCTCTTCATCCCCACCCCCTCCCCTCCATCATCAGACACCAAGTAGGCCAAATCCTCCTCCTCACGCTCCTCCGGTTCCCCTTCGGCCCCCTCGTACACCTCTTCCTCGCTGTCATCCCCGCTAATGCTCTCTCTCCCCCCATCACCATCCCCACCAGCAAGCACGTCATACGCCTCCTCCTCCTCCTCCTCCTCCTCTCCTCCTCCTCCCCTCCTCCTCCTCCTCCTCCTCCTCCTCCTCCTCCTCCTCCTCCTCCTCCTCCTCCTCCTCCTCCTCCTCCTCCTCCTCCTCCTCCTCCTCCTCCTCCTCCTCCTCCTCCTCCTCCTCCTCCTCCTCCTCCTCCTCCTCCTCCTCCTCCCTCCTCCTCCTCCTCCTCCTCCTCCTCCTCCTCCTCCCTCCTCCTCCTCCTCCTCCTCCTCCTCCTCCTCCTCCTCCTCCTCCTCCTCCTCCTCCTCCTCCTCCTCCTCCCTCCTCCTCCTCCTCCTCCTCCCCTCCTCCTCCTCCTCCTCCTTCTCAGCCTCGTCCTCCTCCTCCGCGCCCCCTTCCCCCCCCTCCTCCTCATTCTCTTCCTCCCCCTCCCCTCCATTGTTGCAGATTCGCAGAGCGTCACCAACCCCCTTCCCGCACTGTTTGGCGCCACTTATCCCTGCACACATCAGGCCGCCACCCTTCCTCCCAGCCCCATCACGCGCGGCCTCTCGCGCTTTCTCAAGGTCTGCCTCGGCGGCAGCAAGCTTTAAATGACGCTGCTGCGTTGCTGTGGGCGCGGATCCCCGTCATCCCCCTCCCCCTCTCCCTTTCTACCACCCCTCCCTTCCCCTCCGCCGCGGGCAGCAGCACCGCGGCCCCTCCCCCTCCCTCCACCACTTGTTGAGCGGCCCCCCATTCCTCCCGGGCCTGGAGCTTGCTGGCTGTTGAACAGGCGTGCTTGCGCCCTACAGACCTATTTGCCTCCCAATGCTGTTTTTTGCTTCAGCAAATCCCCCTAACACTATCCCTAGTGTCGCCAAGTCAACAACCCCCCCCCATGAATTGAGTTTAAGCTAACGAAATGGCAAACATTAGCTCATAGGAGCCTGGGTAGGCTTTACACTACCTCAAAACGAAACTGCTAGGCTTGGCTGATCCTGAAAAAATGGATCAGCCAACCCACATTTTTTTAGATTGTACCAGCGCGCTTCGAGGCGCGCTGGAACAAAATGACGCGAGGAATTTTTCCTCGCGAGGGAAAAATTCCCCGCGAGGAATGAAATTCCTCGCCATTCCGCACCCGAGGAAATCCGAATCCTCGTTTCCTCGGCGAGGCGAGGCGAGGAATCCTCGGCGAGGAATTTTGCCGAGTTGGAATCCTCGAATAGCCGAATTCCGAGGCGAGGAATTCCGAGGCGAGGAATTCCGAGGCGAGGAATTCCTCGCCTCGTTGCTCATGTCTACATGGGGGTGGCGCCTTTGAGGCCAGCACAGCCATGGGGGTGGCGCCTTTGAGGCCAGCACAGCCATGGGGGTGGCGCCTTTGAGGCCAGAACAGCCATGGGGGTGGCGCCTTTGAGGCCAGCACAGCCATGGGGGTGGCGCCTTTGAGGCCAGCACAGTCATGGGGGTGGCGCCTTTGAGTCGACACAAAAACAGCCATGGGGGTGATGACGCCCCGCTTCACCTCCACCACCACGCGCATGCCCGACTGGTCGCTCTCATTTTGAGGCGCCTCAAAACGCTTCACCTCCACCACCACGCGCATGCCCGACTGGTCGCTCTCATTGCAGACGTCACTCACCCCACGAGGTTGCAGTTGAATCTCGTCTGCAGCTGCGTGTGCTTGTACAGGGACGCGAGCACAGCCATGGGGGTGGCGCCCCTTTTGACCTCCACCACCACCCGCATGCCCGACCGGTCGCTCTCATCGCGGATGTCACTCACCCCCTCCACCACCTTGCTGTTCACCAGCTCGGCGATTTTTTCGACTAAAGCAGCCTTGTTTGTCTGGTATGGCAACTGTGTGAGGCGGTTCGGGGGGGTGGGGTGGAGATGGTGGAGGGGGGAGGGGGAGGGGAGAGGGGAGGAGGAAGGGGGGGGGGAAGAGAGAGAGAGAGGAACGAAAAAGTGGGTTGTTAGGGGAGCCCGACCAGTCGCTCTCGTCGCGGATGTCTCTCACCCCCTCCACCGCCTTGCCATTCACCAGCTCGCTGTTTTTCTCAACAAGGGCGGCCTTGTTTGTCTGATAGGGCAGCTGTGGGCAGGAGGAGGAGGGGGGGAAGAGGGGTTGGGAGACGGCCGGCGACAGGAGAGAATATATCAAGTGCCAAAGGGGACAAGCTTTGTGCCAAAGAGAATATATCAAGTGCCAAAGTGTCAGGCGCCTCAAAACTAGACTCCTGTCAAGGGGAGAGAACGAAGAAAGATTCGGCTGCAGGCAAGTGATCAAAGGAAGGAGCCCCAGAGGAGCCCACGACAAAAAGACAAAAAGAAGGAGGCATGGAGCCCATGACAAAAAGGGACTACCGACATGGTGAAAACGACCACGACTGACTGATGCGCACCTCGGTAATCACAATCCCCAGACGGTTGCCCCTGCTCCCTGCGCCCCCTCCTCCCAGCTCTTCCACATACGCCCTCCCCCGCACCACGATCGACCCCCTTCCCGTGCGGTACGCCTCCTCCATGCTGCTTGGAGCAGGAGGGGAGGGGGGGGGGGGGAGAGGAAGGGACCAGAACGAGGGCGGGAAGGCCAGGAGAAGAAAGGAGAGAATGAAGAGATGACGCCCGAGCCTCTGGAGTCATCCCCTGCGCCCCCTCCCTCCTCCCAGCTCTTCCACATAGGCTCTCTCCCGCACCACTATCCATCCACCCCCTCCCCGTGCGATACGCCTCCTCCATGCTGGGCGGGGGGGGACGAGAGAGGGAAAGAGAGAGGGAAAGAGAGAGGGAAAGAGAGAGGTGGGGATGACCGGTCCCTGGCACATGAGCATGAGGTCCTCAGTGGGAGATGGCAGGGTTGTCAGTGAATGGACGGACGGGCCCACCTTCTGCTTTTGACTTTTGAGTGAGTCGACTCAAAAGGCTGTCAGTGAATGGACGGACTGTTGTCAGTGAATGGACGGACGGGCCCACCTTCTCGCACCTGAGTCCCTCACACACAGCTTACCCTAACCTGAAGTCCCAAGGATGACTCCGTCCGGTGGGGAAGTCCAGATGAGCATGAGCTCTTCGGTGGCGATGGCATTGCTGTCAATGCATGGACCTGCCCACCTTCTTGCACCTTAGTTCCTCGCATCAACACACAGCCAGCCCTACCCTGAAGTGCCGAGAATGACCCCGCCGGTGGGGAAGTCTGGTCCCTAGCAGATGAGCATTGAGGTCCTCAGTGGAGATGGCAGGATGGCACGTTCTCAGCTTCTGATGCTTACCCAGAAGTGCCCAAAATGACGCCTCCGGTGGGGAAGTCTGGTCCCTGGCAGATCAGCATGAGGTCTTCTGTGGAGATTGAGGGGTTGTCAATGAACGCTGAGAGGGCGTCCACCAGCTCCGATAGATTGTGGGGAGGGATGTTAGTGGCCATACCCACCTGATGGTGATGGGGACGCACAGGAGGGAAGGGAAAGGGAGGGAAAGGAGAAAAGGCAGTCAAGGGGACAGCGTGAGATCTTCTGCGGTGGTGGCAGGGTCGCCAATGAAAGCTGAGATCGCATCCACCAGCTCTCTTAGTCTGTGGGAAGGGATGTTGGTGGCCATGCCCGCAGCCCACCTGATGGTGATGGGGGAGTGAGGGGGGAGTGAGGGGGGAGTGAGGGGGAGTGAGGGGGGAGGCGGGGATGTGGAAGGGGGGATTCAGGGTTGTCAATGAACGCTGCTGAACGTAAGTAGAGGAACGGGGAGCAAGTGAGCTAGTCAGCAAGTGAGCAAGTGAGCTAAGGGGAGGGTGAAAATATCTTTCATGGGAGAAGCACGAGGCGCCAAGTTGTCAACCCAGTCGATGCTCGCTGGGTTATGAGTGCATCGACGCGTGCAAGGGCGAAAATATATTTCAAAGTCGTGAGATGGTAAGTAAACACTTCGACAAAAAGAAACCCAAACATCCTTCGATCACAATCCCTTGAGATCCGTTAAAGCGAGGATCCCGAAACCCCCGAGTTAGAAAGCTATGTTTTTTATCTGTGGGGCGTTTTGGCTGTGAGACCAGGGTTTCGGTTTTTGGTCGGAGGGGGTTTCGTGATCCTCGCTTTAAGGAGCAGCACAGGGAGGCGGGCAGGAAGCACTGTCGGCTTGTTGGTTGATGTGTCAAAGTAGCCTATGAGGCGCCCTAAAAGCATACCCAAAAACGTACCGCAATGCCCTGAGAGCCGTTGAGTAGGAGCACCGGGACCCGGGCAGGAAGCACTGTTGGCTCGTTGGTTGACTGTTGACGTGCCAAAGTTGCTTACGAGGACCCACGACTTCAAAGGCAGAAACAAAAACGTACCGCAATGCCTTGAGAGCCGTTGAGTAGGAGCACCGGGACTCGGGCAGGAAGCACCGTCGGCTCGTTGGTTGACGCGTCAAAGTTGGGAGCATAGTCAACCTGAGTAAGGGAAGGGGGGGAAATGGAAAACAGGGAGGCAGAGGCGAATGGGGGATAGTGCAGGCCGCCTCACCCCCCAAGGTGACGGGAGGTTGTGAATATCATATTATGCACAATGTGCAAGCGATAAGTTGTGATGAGACGTGATGAGGGCTTGAGCGTGGCGTGTGTCGAGTTGTGACAGGCCGTCAGTCATAAGTTGTGTTGTGATGTGATCTGTGCAGAATACAAGTTGCTGCCACGTATTGACACAATGGCACCTATTTGGTGTTCAATTGGACTCAGGCCGTTAGTCATAAGTTGTGAAGTGATCTGTGCATAATCAGGTTGAGCAGATTTGACCATGGGCATAAGATTACCTTACATGTTTGACTCGGAAGATCCATCCACTAGCCCAATCAGCTGACTAGCCCAATCAGCTAACTAGCCCAGTCAGCTGACTAGCTCACTTGCTCGATTAAAATCGAACATAAGTGACAATTGACCGTAACCTTTTGAGTCAACTCAAAAGCGATCCACTAGGCCAATCAGCTGCTCAATCTAAATGAAGAACTCCTTAATCCCCGATTAAACCTCAACCCCCAACTGACCGTGTCACTGCGGATGTCTTCCAGGAGCATTTTCTCTGTGAGAGGCTGGAGAGAGGAAAGGGAGGGAGCGATGGCGGGAGTGGGGAGAGTGGGGGGGTAGTTGGGGGAGGAGACATGCGGTGGGTCATGTGAGAGTGCAGGGTGTTTGGGGTTGGGGGTGCACGGTGAGAGCTCGCTTTTGAGTCGACTCAAATGCAGGGTGAGTGGGGTTGCACGGTGAGAGAGAGCTCTCAAAAACACCCTGCACAATCATGGGGGGAGTGGTTGGGGGAGGAGACAGGCGGTGGTCACGTGAGAGGCTGGAGGGGTGGAAAGGGAGGGGAGTGCCATGGAGAGTGGGGAGAGTGGGGGGAATTGGGGGAGGAGACATGCGGTGGATCATTTTTTAGTCGACTCAAAAATCACCCTTGGGTCATGGTGTATTTTGAGTCGACTAAAAAATCACCCTTGGGTCATGTGAGAGGCTGGTGAGGGGGAAAGGGGGAGGATGGGAGGAGCGAGGGGTGAGGGACACGAGAAAAAGCAAAAGGGAGAAGCAACGTTGGCATGCCCGTGCACAGAGGGGTGGTTCTCCAGTGAACTCAGGCACGTGCTAACCAGCAGAGGGAGGTTGGCTGTTCTTGTTTTGAGGCGCCTCAAAAATAGACTCCATGCACAGAGGGGTGGTTCGCGTTTCTGTCAACTCAAAAGCAAACTCAGGCAGCTGCCAACCAGCAGACAGAGGTTACCTGTTTTTGAGGTACCTCAACAATAGACTCCGTGCACGGAGGGGATTTTTGAGTCGACTCAAAAATCACCTGCGGATATTGTCACACGAGACATTTGAAGATCGGCGTGCTATTATCGCGTGGAAGCTTCCGAAGCGTACAGGGGATTTTTTAGTTTCAGCTAGAAAATGTTAGGTGTAGCTACACTTATTCCATTTTTCTAGCCCAGGTTTCGACTCCGAGAATTCCCTCGAGCCGCATTTTGGCCTTGGGATACTCGCGAGCTCCTGCCTATTTAGTCTTGCTCGTTTACTCTTTGTGTATGGTCTGATGAAGGCAGCCACCTGCCGAAACTAGTTACCATCATTTTTACCCTACGATTTCAAGAGAATTCTCTGAGCAAGAATTTTTCTCAAAAAAAAAAGTGTTCTACAAGCCCGCTGCCACGTATGGCTAAAACCACCACCAAGTGGTGTTCTCTCAGGCAGCTGCCAACCAGCAGACAGAGGTTACCTGTTTTTGAGGTACCTCAACAATAGACTCCGTGCACGGAGGGTGGTTCGCCAGTGAGCTCAGGCAGGCACCAGCAGAGAGAGGTTACCTGCAGTCTGAGCATTCTCTGCAACGCAATCCGTGACTGCTGAATGACGCACCTGCAGTCTGCACTCGGTGTATCGCATCGCAGCAGCGGGGTCGGCATCCACGGACCCAAAGTTGCCATGGCCGTGCACCAGCGGGGCGCGCAGGGAGAAGTCCTGCGCCATGCGCACGAGAGCGTCATAGACGGCGGTGTCTCCATGTGGGTGAAAGCGCCCTAGGACCTGCCAAACACAGAACGAGAAGGGAGACACAGGAGGTAGCAAGGCTCAGTTTGCAGGGAATAGCCCTGCGCCATGCGCACGAGAGCGTCATAGACGGCGGTGTCTCCATGCGGATGGAACCTTCAAAGAACCTGCACGATGCGAGGATGGGAAGAAAAAGGGCTGGAATGAGGGGGAGGGATACGTGTTATGACGAGAAGAGCTGAATGGCTAGAGGCGGAATGAGGGGAAGGAATAGAGGCGGCAGAGGCGGCAGAGACAGCAGAGGCAGCAGAGGCGGCAGAGGCAGCAGAGACAGCAGAGGCATCAGAGGCGGCAGAGGCGGCAAAGGCGGCAGAGGCGGCAGAGGCAGCAGAGGCGGCAGAGGCGGCAGTAGCAAAGCAAGGGGCTGGCAGGGTCGTGAACGCACCTCTCCCACAACTCTAGCCGACTTGCGGAAAGGCTTGGACGACGCCAGACCCAGCTCATGCATGGCGTAGCTGCGGGCAGGGGTGAGCGGGGGGGAAGGGGGGGGGGACGGGGGACAGGAGGGGGAGGGGTGCGGAATGACCAGAGTGGTAGTGGTGAGAAGGGGGGCTTGAATGACGCCAGCCCCAGCTCTTGCATGGCGTAGCTGTAGGCAAGGGTGAGCGGGGGGGGGCGGGGGGTGGGGGGGAGTGGGTGGGGGGGGGGGAGAAATGGCCAGAGTGGTAGTGGTGAGAAGGGAGGCTTGGATGACACTGCCAGGCCCAGCTCGTGCACGGCATAGCTGTGGGCAAACATGACAGGTGCGCAAGGGGTCGGGGAGAGGGGTAGTAGAGAAGGGATGGGTTGCGAAAGATGAGCGAAAGGGATGTTGTTATGCGCGAATGATGTTTCGGGATCTCAGGCACAGCTCGTGCATATGGCACAGCTGGGTAGGTTGGGTTGAGGAGGATAGGGGGGATCAGGCTGAGAGGGAGCGATTGAGGTCACTCATGGTCTTGGGAAGAGCAGCAGTGCAAATTCGTTGAGGCGCCTCAAAAATCGTTGGGTTGAGGAGGATAGGGGGGATCGGGCTGAGAGGGAGCGATTGAGATGAGAAGAGAGCGTCACTGGGGCTGGTTGGTTGGTAGGGAGGCAAAGGGGGGCTGTGGCAATAAGTGGGAACGGCATGGGTGAGACGGGGTTGGTAGCGTACCAGTCCCACCCCACTCCCATTACCACTCACGGAATGCGACGGTGCACTTCTTTCAGCCCGTCCCTCCCTGGCATCCGGTAGCTCCACCTGCACCTTTGAGGCGACTCAAAAGGAGCTCCACCTGCACCTTTGAGGCGACTCAAAAGGAGCTCCACCTGCACCACCCTGCCCGGTGCCAGCACCTCTTTGTTGCATTGACTCTCGTGACTCACAGAATGCGGCGGTGCACTGGCTTGAGTCCGTCCCTTGCATCGGGGAGAGCGCGCCCCACAATAACAGACATGGCGTACGCCGCGTACGACTGCACCGCCTCCTCATGCAGCTCCACATCCACCACCTTCACCAACTATGGTACCCTACTGCCCTTGACATTGACACTCACAGTATGCGGCGGTGCACTGGCTTGAGGCCGTCCCGGGCGTCAGGCAGAGCGCGCCCCACGATGACGGACATGGCGTACGTCACGTAGGACTGCACCGCCTCCTCATGCAGCTCCACCTCCACCACCTTTCCTGCTGCCAGCACCGCTCCGTTGCCGTTCCCATTCCCTGGCCCTCTCCCCTTCCCTCCCTCACTACCACTCTCGGTTCCACTCTCATTCCCGCTCTCCAGCCCGCTCTCCAGCCCGCTCTCAAGCCCGCTCTCCAGCCCACTCTCAATCCCACTCTCCACCTCCACTCCTTCCTCCCCTCCCTCCGCACCCCCACCTCCCTCCCCTTTCCAGCAGCACTCACAACCGCCATCCTCTGCCCCTGCCTCTGCTCCCCACCCCCCTGCGCATCCTCCCCCAACCCCTGCCCTCCCCTTACAGCCTGCACCCGCACCTGCCCCTGCTGCCCCTGCCCCTGCCCTTGCCCCTGCCGCTGCCCATCCTGCTGTCCATCTCTCCTACTATCCAAGTCCCTCCTACTATCTAAGTCCTTGGGGGAGCGTGAGCTGCTAGAGAACGAGAAGGAGGTCAGCTTGCGAGTCAGCAAGGGTTTAACAGTACCAGCTGCCGCTAGAGGATGGTTGCCTGTTGGGCCTAGCGCCGCTGCTAGGGGGATTACCATGCAATTGGTAGCTCTCCTGCTAAACCCTGCACTCTGAACCCTGGTAAACCCTAACCCCTGAAACCTCCCCAGCGGCTGTCTCCCCCTCATGTGCTCTTGGCAGCGAAGGTTTCTTTGAAAGCCCTCTAGCAACGATACTGATGAGCACGTGGGCGACTGCTGACGGCAGAACCGGCCTCCTAAACCCGCTGCTGCTGTGCCGCTGCTGCTGCCAACGCCTCTGCTGATGCTCATGCTTCCAATGTTTCTGGTGCTACTAGCAGAGGCCGTGATATGGGAACTGAACAGAATCAACGGCCGAGATCGAACCGAGGGAGGGGACGGCCGGAGAGCAGGTTGGAGGAGATGGAAGGAGCGGGTGCTGATGTGGCACAGGGCTGCGCTTGTAGATGCTGCCACGTGGACGATCCACGGCCTCGTGAGCAGTTCAGCCTGGGAGGGAAGGAGGGAGGCGGATTAGAGAGGGGGGAGACATAGGAGGGGGGGGGATTAGAGAGGAGTGGGGACATAGGAGGGGGGAGGATTAGAGACGAGGCGGGACATAGGAGTGGGGAGGATTAGAGAGGAGGGGGGACATAGGAGGGGGGAGCGTGAGCGATGTAGGCAGCAGCAGAACAGCGGAGACGAGGCGAGGCGAGGCCTGATATTGGGAATCTTCTTGGCTTGAATGACAGATCTCGGGGGTGCCTGCGCCGACAAAAACTAAAAACGACGACCCTCGCAATTCGCGCGAATTCGTTCGGAGAATCTACGGTCTGAGATTGTGCGGAGAATTCGCCGACAAACCCTCAACGTCGGATGCGAAGCTTGAGATTCGCGCGGAGCCAGCAAACGGGAAACGGCGGGTGAAGGGTGAGGGCCCAGGGCGCGTAGTACCGATTGCATGCTAGTACCGGCGGCGGCGAGATGGCTGCGTTTGATTCCACGACGAAGCGATCAGAAAGCCGCACTCGCGAGCATCGGCGCAGTGCACACACAAGTGCTGAGCATCACAGCTTGTGATCCGGCCTCCTGGTTGCGCGTACTGCGAGGATTCCGCAATTCCCAAGGTCGCCTTTCCCACCTGAGAAGGGGAGAATCTGTTGGGAATTGCGCGGCAAGCAGCCCCAAATTTGTTTGTCCAAATCCTGAACCCTGCCGCGGATTTAATTTTGCTTGTCCGGATTTGTACTGTAGATTGACTGCTCCGGAATATAATGGTCACTCTGGCTTCCGCTTCTAAAACTTTCCGCTGACCGCTCCGTCGAAATACGTTTCTAAGGAGAAACCACCCTCCGTAATTTCCACCCTCACTCCCTCACACGCGCCCCTTCGCTCCGAACCAACCAGCACTTCGCTTCTGCTGCCTTCCTTATCTGATCAGCAGATTCCTTCCGAACACAACTGGTCAATTTTTGCTCACGAAACCTCAATTCTCGCTCTCCTGAGCTCGGCGTAAGAGAGGCGCTTCGCGGCATTTCATAAACAGACCGACGCTCTTAACGCCATGGCGTCTCTCTTGCCCGCCGCGCCTCTCCTCGGGTCAGCCACCAGTCAATGCCGCTTCGCCACGCAGCACGCGCTGCCACGTCAGCCAGCAAATCGGAATGCCGCTGGCCGAACCGCTATTCAGAGAGGATCACTGGCGATAAGGTCGTCCGTCGATAATTCCGTCCCCGATTTCGAGGCCGGTAGAGCGGAAACGGGAGCAGCGGCGGCGGATGTGAGTCGTCGGTCAGTTCTCCTTGCTCCAGCCGCTGCCGCCGCCGCTGTGGCGCTGAGCCTTGGGATTGCCGCGACAGCCGCTCCTGAAAGCGCGCAAGCCTTTGGTTTGGGTGCGTGCTTTCCCTAGAGTATGGCCGGAGCAATGCAGCTCGAACCTCTCAAAGCCCCCGTATCGTATCGTATCGTATTTTCCAGAGGTATTCATTTGGTTGGGAATGCCCGCACTCGTGCGGTATCTCAGACAGCCCCTACGGCCTCCTCGCTCCTCCCCCTCCCCCTCCCCATCCCCCTACCCCTCCCCCAACCTATCTCCCTCCCCCTCCCCCTCCCCCTACCCCTCCCCCTACCCATCTCCCTCCCCCTCCCCCTCCCCTAACCCCTCCCCATCCCCCTCCCCTCCCCCTCCCCTCCCCCTCCCCATCCCCCTCCCCCTCCCCCTCCCCCTCCCCCTACCCCTCCCCTTTTTCGACTCCAGCTAATAGCAAGGAGTGGCTCAAGGCGCTGAATCGCAAGCCAGATTGCAACATCTCAAACGGCTCCTCTTGCCACTGCATGACTTCCCGCTCCCCCCCACCCCCCATATTTCGCCCCAGCCGGCCCCAAGGAGTGGTTGAAAGCGCAGAAGCGCAAGTCTATGCAGTTTCTGCTCAACCCTCTCAGCGTCTCTTCTGCGCGCCTTGCAGCTGCCAAGGCCGAGTTCGGTGGGTGGCTCGTTGGGTTGGTGAGTGGTTGTGTTAGTGTGGGGTTGGTTGGGTGAATGGGCGTGTGCACGTGTGGGCGTGTACGTGTAGGTGTGTAGGTGTGTAGGTTTGTAGGCGTGTAGGTGTGTAGGTGTGTAGGTGTGTAGGTGTGTAGGTGTGTAGGTGTGTAGGTGTGTAGGTGTGTAGGCGTGTAGGCGTGTAGGTGTGTAGGTGTGTAGGTGTGTAGGTGTGTAGGTGTGTAGGTGTTAGGTGTGTAGGTGTGTAGGTGTGTAGGCGTGTAGGTGTGTACGTTAGGTGTGTAGGTGTGTAGGTGTGTACGTGTGTACGTGTGTACGTGTAGGTGTGTAGGTGTGTAGGTGTGTACGTGTGTACGTGTAGGTGTTTAGGTGTGTACCCATGGGTGCAAAGCGTCTGCTCAATCCTCTCAGCGTCTCCTCTGTGCGCCTTGCGGCTGCCAAGGCTGAGTCCCATGGGTGGCTGTGTGGGAGGGTGGGTCGGAGGGTGGGAGGGTGGGAGGGTGGATGGAAGGGTGGATGGAAGGGTGGGTGGAAGGGTGGGTGGAAGGGTGGGTGGAAGGGTGGGTGGAAGGGTGGGTGGAAGGGTGGGTGTGAAGGCGATGGGGGACTGTGCATTGTCCCTCAGCGCCCTGCTAGACCTGGCATTGGTGCAGGCACGAGTGAGGGGGGAGCTTTACATGTCTTCCCTCCCTCCCTCCCTCAATCTCACCTCCCCTCACTCCCTGCAGTGTCCTCAACAGCCCAGTCTGACCTGGCGTCAGTCCAGGCAGGAGTGAGGGAAGCCTCCCTCGACTGCCTCGCCCCAGGCTTTACTCCTGGCGTAGAGGTGAGGGGGTAGAGGTGAGGGGGTAGAGGTGAGGGGGGGTAGAGGTGAGGGGGTGGAGGTGAGGGGGGTAGAGGTGAGGGGGTGGAGGTGAGGGGGTGGAGGTGAGGGGTTGGAGGTGGGGGGTAGACGGACGCAGCAGTGAGGGAGTAGAGATGAGAGGGTGAGAGGGGAGCAAAGGTGACGGGGGTTACGGCATGTGTGTCAAGCTTCGTGGATGCGCTTTTGAGTCGACTCAAAGTAGCTTCGTGGATGCGCTTTTGAGTCGACTCAAAAGTAGCTTCGTGGATGCGCTTTTGAGCTTCGTGGATGCGCGAGGGCATGGGGTGCAGGAAGCGATCTCACGACCAACTCTGACGCACAGTGCTACTTTTGAGGCGCCTCAGAAGTAGGCTCCTCACGCATGGGGTGCAAAAAGCGAGTTCACGACCAACTCTGATGCGCAGTGCCTCAGACATTGTCTGTGCATGTGCAGTGTCTGGCATCCAGACATTGGTGCAGATGGGCATTGGTGCCAGGAACGCCTAAAAAAGGGACTCTGCCAGGAGAGCCTCTGTTACGAGGAGTCCATTTTCTAGGCGTTTAAAAAATAGACTCGACACGCATGGAAGCGATTTCACGACCAACTCACATGCGCAGTGCTACACCGATGTCATCCTAGGATAGCCTCTGCTCTTTGCTGGATACAGCTTCCCCCCCTCACCTTTCGCTGTTCCTTCTCTGCTCCCCCTCCCCTCCCCCGTCCTCCCTCCAGCTGTGCACGTTCAAGCTCATCTTGAAGAGCGCCGCCTCTCTGCTAACTCGCTCCTTTTTTGCCGCCTCAGATTTTCTCTGCTTCTATCCTCCCCTCCGCCCCTCTCCCCCCCTCCGCCCTCCAGCTGTGCACGGTCAAGCTCATCTTGAAGAATGCCGCCTCCCTGCTAGCTCATTCTGTTTAAGCGTCTCAAGTTTTCTCCACTTTCAACCTCCCCTCCCCCCCTCTCCCTGCTCTCCCCTCTCCGTCCTCCAGCTGTGCACGTTCAAGCTCATCTTGAAGAACGCTGCATCCCTGCTGGATAAGAACGACCCTGCATTCGTGCTAGGGGAGGAGGTTCTGCTGGATCTCATCTGGTGGGCTGGGTGGGGTGTCGGGGGTGTGGAGGGGTAGGGAGATTAATGTAAGGGTGCGCATCCAAGCTCGATAAGAACGCCGCCTCTCTGCTGGATAAGAACGACCCTGCATTCGTGCTAGCGGAGGAGGTTCTGCTGGATCTCATCTGGTGGGAGAGAGGGGGGAAACGGGGGCGGGGGAGGGAGGGGAGGAGGGAAGGAATGGGAGGGAGGGGAGGGAAGGAGATTTCACTAGATGAGAGTTGGACAGTATGATCTTGTTCTTTTTTACCTCACTTGCAGAATGCTCTGGATACTGAAATTCCTATACCCCCAAGCCTCCCTTGGTCGTTGCCCCAATCTCAATCCCTTCAACTCCACCAGTCGTTCAAAGAGCTCCACCAGTTGCGAGAAGGGGACCATGGCTGGTTGTTAGTAGGGCTGATCGTTAACATATCAACTCCCCCTCCCCTTGGTCACTACCCCAGCCCGCATCCCTCCCCTCATCCCTCCAACCCCACCAGGTCGTTCAGTGCGCTCCACCAGGTGCGGGAAGGGCCCCATGGCTGATTGTCAACTTATCAACTCCCACCCTTTTGGTCACTACCCCCACCCTCATCCCTCCAACCCGACCAGGGCGTTCAGAGAGCTGCACCAGTTGCTGGAAGAGGCTCAGGGCTCCGACCCCCCTCCCCGGTGAGTCACGCCTCGCCTGGCAGAAGAGTAAAGGCCAATCACCTTCCGCACTCACCTTTTTTGAGGTGCCTCAAAAAGAGGCTCAGGGCTCCGACCCCCCTCCCGGGTGAGTCATGTCTCACCTGGCTGTAGAATAGAGGCCTATCATATTCCGCACTCACCCCTTTTGAGGCGCCTCAAAAAAAAGCTCAGGGCTCCGATCCTCATGCCTCGCCTGGCAGAAGAGTTGAGGCCAATCATCTTCCGCACTCACCTTTCGCGCTCGCCTTTTGTCCTTTCTGCACCGAGCTTACCGCATTCTCCTTCTACTGCCCAAATGTCTGCGCCCTTGTTGCAGGGAGTACATCCTGGATTCCTTCAGCAATGTGGAAACTGGTTTGGATTCCTTTGAGACAACCATCCAAGCCATCTTTGACACCCCTGTTTGATTTGAGCTCTTGGTCTTGGCCCGTCCAGCTTGCTGGACTGCAATTTTGGCATGGCATGCGGAGGCTCCTGTCAGCCTCTGTTTTGGCTCAGCTGTCGCTTTTCTTACACGTTTCAGCCCAAGTTGTGCCTTCCTGCGCCTTGCCTAGGTGATTGGTATTCACTGTGACTGCAAGGTGGAGAACCTCCTTGGATCAGTTGTGGCTAGTGTTATCATGCCGTTGTTGAATCACATTGCACTAATGTTTATGGTATGTACTGATCCCTGCAGCAGCAAAACCCTGCCAAAAATATATGAAGTCAGTAAACAACCCACACCTCAATCTCAGGTCAATAAGTCAACTGTACAGCATCTTATTCTCAGGGGCGCGTTCCCAGGCTGAGGATGAACTGGAACTTCCTAGACCCGCCAGACTCCACGTCCTTGTCAATCTTGAACGGCCGCAGCACCTTCACTTGCTGCAGGCCCACTGCCTCCATGTCCCTTGCCAGGTCATCCACGACCAGCCCATGCCTCTGCACCTCCCCATGGATGTTGGAGGGGTGGAATTCTGGCGCATGGAGCTCTGCTTCAAAGTCTGAGATGGCGACGACACCGGAGTGCTCCTTGAGGCAGCTCATTACGGCTAGAAGAGTCTCTTTGATGCCTGAGGGAGACAAGGGCCAAGCAGGCCAAGTCAGCACGAGGAGTGGGTTGGTATCTGAGTGGGTGGAAATGGCCATTAAGCACAGCCAATGCGGAGTGTGTTTACTGCAAGAATTGAGGCAGATGTCAAGGATGGGTCAAGGGGAAACATCATTGAAAGGGAATGAGAATCTTACTCGGAACATGGTGGAACGTGAGGTGGGAGAAGGCGACATCGAAACCTGCTGCTGGTAGCAGGTCTCCAAGCTGCTGCTGAGGGGTCTTGTCCGAAGTAAGCAGGATCTGAACGGACTTCATTTTGTCAACCAGACCTAGCTTCTCCGCCTTGGCGTTGAACGCATTCACCATGCCTGGCCAATGGAAGCGGAATCAGAAGAAGCATGCCAGCTTGGGATCATGCCATTTTGGAATCATGCTTGGAGTTCTCAATGAGCAGGTTCTTCACCCTTCATGTGAACTCTGAGCTGAGATAGACAGCAACGCGGATATCGAATACTCTGAAGCGGAGATATCAGCAATGCGAAAAGTTTCCTTCAGTGGTCGCATTCACACGAGTGATTCAGTGAAGCATCTACAATGCCAGCTTCTTCAAACCCTGTTCAATGTACACCGGGAATGAGTCATAAAGAGCTTTCTTTTCCCAATAACCTTCGACGAAATCTTACCGATGGAGGTGTCTACACCAACAACCTTGATGCCTTTAGCTGCGAGCATCTCGGAGCAAAGTCCGGTTCCGCTACCAACTTCCAGAAGAGTCGTGCCTTCCGTTATAGGAACATTGGCTAACAGATGCTCCACCGCCTTAGAGGCCATTTCACGATGCAACGGTTTGTCGTCCCAGTGGCCGGCCTGGTCGTCAAAGAATGTACTTCCATGGTCGGCCATGGAATCCCCTGTCCTTAAGGGTCTTGCTGTGTTCCGTTGGTTTGCCTAAACCTCAGTGCGAGAACTTTTGTAGTTGCAGTGCACGCTGCAAGGCCTAGACGGAGCCCTTGCGGCAAATACGGCAGAGGAA
>BQMB01000664.1:0-25195 GCA_027943415.1 Closterium sp. NIES-67 | reverse complement strand
CCCCAAGTACGAGTTTCGTGAGCATTTTCCCATAAAAGCACATGCCTTTCCTACTTTGTCGCACTTTTCACCAAGCTGTATGCCATTTTTTTTGCATGGCTAGTTAGTGCATGGTCTCTAGAGCATGCAGCTTGAACCTCGGGTCCAAGATCCAAATGGTTTGGGAGCGACGGCGTTTCAACTTTTGCCCCAAGTACGAGTTTCGTGAGCATTTTCCCATAAAAGCACATGCCTTCCTACCTTTGTCGCACTTTTCCACCAAGCTGTATGCCATTTTTTTTGCATGGCTAGTTAGTGCATGGTCTCTAGAATGCAGCTTGAACCTTCCAAGATCCAAATGGTTTGGGAGCGACGGCGTTTCAACTTTTGCCCCAAGTACGAGTTTCGTGAGCATTTTCCCATAAAAGCACATGCTTTCCTACCTTTGTCGCACTTTTCCACCAAGCTGTATGCCATTTTTTTTGCATGGCTAGTTAGTGCATGGTCTCTAGAGCATGCTTGAACCTCGGGTCCAAGATCCAAATGGTTTGGGAGCGACGGCGTTTCAACTTTTGCCCCAAGTACGAGTTTCGTGAGCATTTTCCCATAAAAGCACATGCCTTTCCTACCTTTGTCGCACTTTTCCACCAACTGTATGCCATTTTTTTGTGCATGGCTAGTAGTGCATGGTCCTAGAGCATGCAGCTTGAACCTCGGGTCCAAGATCCAAATGGTTTGGGAGCGACGGCGTTTCAACTTTGCCCCAAGTACGAGTTTCGTGAGCATTTTCCCATAAAAGCACATGCCTTTCCTACCTTTGTCGCACTTTTCCACCAAGCTGTATGCCATTTTTTCTTGCATGGCTAGTTAGTGCATGGTCTCTAGAGCATGCAGCTTGAACCTCGGTCCAAGATCCAAATGGTTTGGGAGCGACGGCGTTTCAACTTTTGCCCCAAGTACGAGTTTCGTGAGCATTTTCCCATAAAAGCACATGCCTTTCCTACCTTTGTCGCACTTTTCCACCAAGCTGTATGCCATTTTTTTTGCATGGCTAGTTAGTGCATGGTCTCTAGAGCATGCAGCTTGAACCTCGGGTCCAAGATCCAAATGGTTTGGGAGCGACGGCGTTTCAACTTTTGCCCCAAGTACGAGTTTCGTGAGCATTTTCCCATAAAAGCACATGCCTTTCCTACCTTTGTCGCGCTTTTCCACCAAGCTGTATGCCATTTTTTTTGCATGGCTAGTTAGTGCATGGTCTCTAGAGCATGCAGCTTGAACCTCGGGTCCAAGATCCAAATGGTTTGGGAGCGACGGCGTTTCAACTTTTGCCCCAAGTACGAGTTTCGTGAGCATTTTCCCATAAAAGCACATGCCTTTCCTACCTTTGTCGCACTTTTCCACCAAGCTGTATGCCATTTTTTTTGCATGGCTAGTTAGTGCATGGTCTCTAGACATGCAGCTTGAACCTCGGGTCCAAGATCCAAATGGTTTGGGAGCGACGGCGTTTCAACTTTTGCCCCAAGTACGAGTTTCGTGAGCATTTTCCCATAAAAGCACATGCCTTTCCTACCTTTGTCGCACTTTTCCACCAAGCTGTATGCCATTTTTTTTGCATGGCTAGTTAGTGCATGGTCTCTAGAGCATGCAGCTTGAACCTCGGGTCCAAGATCCAAATGGTTTGGGAGCGACGGCGTTTCAACTTTTGCCCCAAGTACGAGTTTCGTGAGCATTTTCCCATAAAAGCACATGCCTTTCCTACCTTTGTCGCACTTTTCCACCAAGCTGTATGCCATTTTTTTTGCATGGCTAGTTAGTGCATGGTCTCTAGAGCATGCAGCTTGAACCTCGGGTCCAAGATCCAAATGGTTTGGGAGCGACGGCGTTTCAACTTTTGCCCCAAGTACGAGTTTCGTGAGCATTTTCCCATAAAAGCACATGCCTTTCCTACCTTTGTCGCACTTTTCCACCAAGCTGTATGCCATTTTTTTTGCATGGCTAGTTAGTGCATGGTCTCTAGAGCATGCAGCTTGAACCTCGGGTCCAAGATCCAAATGGTTTGGGAGCGACGGCGTTTCAACTTTTGCCCCAAGTACGAGTTTCGTGAGCATTTTCCCATAAAAGCACATGCCTTTCCTACCTTTGTCGCACTTTTCCACCAAGCTGTATGCCATTTTTTTTGCATGGCTAGTTAGTGCATGGTCTCTAGAGCATGCAGCTTGAACCTCGGGTCCAAGATCCAAATGGTTTGGGAGCGACGGCGTTTCAACTTTTGCCCCAAGTACGAGTTTCGTGAGCATTTTCCCATAAAAGCACATGCCTTTCCTACCTTTGTCGCACTTTTCCACCAAGCTGTATGCCATTTTTTTTGCATGGCTAGTTAGTGCATGGTCTCTAGAGCATGCAGCTTGAACCTCGGTCCAAGATCCAAATGGTTTGGGAGCGACGGCGTTTCAACTTTTGCCCCAAGTACGAGTTTCGTGAGCATTTTCCCATAAAAGCACATGCCTTTCCTACCTTTGTCGCACTTTTCCACCAAGCTGTATGCCATTTTTTTTGCATGGCTAGTTAGTGCATGGTCTCTAGAGCATGCAGCTTGAACCTCGGGTCCAAGATCCAAATGGTTTGGGAGCGACGGCGTTTCAACTTTTGCCCCAAGTACGAGTTTCGTGAGCATTTTCCCATAAAAGCACATGCCTTTCCTACCTTTGTCGCACTTTTCCACCAAGCTGTATGCCATTTTTTTTGCATGGCTAGTTAGTGCATGGTCTCTAGAGCATGCAGCTTGAACCTCGGGTCCAAGATCCAAATGGTTTGGGAGCGACGGCGTTTCAACTTTTGCCCCAAGTACGAGTTTCGTGAGCATTTTCCCATAAAAGCACATGCCTTTCCTACCTTTGTCGCACTTTTCCACCAAGCTGTATGCCATTTTTTTTGCATGGCTAGTTAGTGCATGGTCTCTAGAGCATGCAGCTTGAACCTCGGGTCCAAGATCCAAATGGTTTGGGAGCGACGGCGTTTCAACTTTTGCCCCAAGTACGAGTTTCGTGAGCATTTTCCCATAAAAGCACATGCCTTTCCTACCTTTGTCGCACTTTTCCACCAAGCTGTATGCCATTTTTTTTGCATGGCTAGTTAGTGCATGGTCTCTAGAGCATGCAGCTTGAACCTCGGGTCCAAGATCCAAATGGTTTGGGAGCGACGGCGTTTCAACTTTTGCCCCAAGTACGAGTTTCGTGAGCATTTTCCCATAAAAGCACATGCCTTTCCTACCTTTGTCGCACTTTTCCACCAAGCTGTATGCCATTTTTTTTGCATGGCTAGTTAGTGCATGGTCTCTAGAGCATGCAGCTTGAACCTCGGGTCCAAGATCCAAATGGTTTGGGAGCGACGGCGTTTCAACTTTTGCCCCAAGTACGAGTTTCGTGAGCATTTTCCCATAAAAGCACATGCCTTTCCTACCTTTGTCGCACTTTTCCACCAAGCTGTATGCCATTTTTTTTTGCATGGCTAGTTAGTGCATGGTCTCTAGAGCATGCAGCTTGAACCTCGGGTCCAAGATCCAAATGGTTTGGGAGCGACGGCGTTTCAACTTTTGCCCCAAGTACGAGTTTCGTGAGCATTTTCCCATAAAAGCACATGCCTTTCCTACCTTTGTCGCACTTTTCCACCAAGCTGTATGCCATTTTTTTTGCATGGCTAGTTAGTGCATGGTCTCTAGAGCATGCAGCTTGAACCTCGGGTCCAAGATCCAAATGGTTTGGGAGCGACGGCGTTTCAACTTTTGCCCCAAGTACGAGTTTCGTGAGCATTTTCCCATAAAAGCACATGCCTTTCCTACCTTTGTCGCACTTTTCCACCAAGCTGTATGCCATTTTTTTTGCATGGCTAGTTAGTGCATGGTCTCTAGAGCATGCAGCTTGAACCTCGGGTCCAAGATCCAAATGGTTTGGGAGCGACGGCGTTTCAACTTTTGCCCCAAGTACGAGTTTCGTGAGCATTTTCCCATAAAAGCACATGCCTTTCCTACCTTTGTCGCACTTTTCCACCAAGCTGTATGCCATTTTTTTTGCATGGCTAGTTAGTGCATGGTCTCTAGAGCATGCAGCTTGAACCTCGGGTCCAAGATCCAAATGGTTTGGGAGCGACGGCGTTTCAACTTTTGCCCCAAGTACGAGTTTCGTGAGCATTTTCCCATAAAAGCACATGCCTTTCCTACCTTTGTCGCACTTTTCCACCAAGCTGTATGCCATTTTTTTTGCATGGCTAGTTAGTGCATGGTCTCTAGAGCATGCAGCTTGAACCTCGGGTCCAAGATCCAAATGGTTTGGGAGCGACGGCGTTTCAACTTTTGCCCCAAGTACGAGTTTCGTGAGCATTTTCCCATAAAAGCACATGCCTTTCCTACCTTTGTCGCACTTTTCCACCAAGCTGTATGCCATTTTTTTTTGCATGGCTAGTTAGTGCATGGTCTCTAGAGCATGCAGCTTGAACCTCGGGTCCAAGATCCAAATGGTTTGGGAGCGACGGCGTTTCAACTTTTGCCCCAAGTACGAGTTTCGTGAGCATTTTCCCATAAAAGCACATGCCTTCCTACCTTTGTCGCACTTTTCCACCAAGCTGTATGCCATTTTTTTTGCATGGCTAGTTAGTGCATGGTCTCTAGAGCATGCAGCTTGAACCTCGGGTCCAAGATCCAAATGGTTTGGGAGCGACGGCGTTTCAACTTTTGCCCCAAGTACGAGTTTCGTGAGCATTTTCCCATAAAAGCACATGCCTTTCCTACCTTTGTCGCACTTTTCCACCAAGCTGTATGCCATTTTTTTTGCATGGCTAGTTAGTGCATGGTCTCTAGAGCATGCAGCTTGAACCTCGGGTCCAAGATCCAAATGGTTTGGGAGCGACGGCGTTTCAACTTTTGCCCCAAGTACGAGTTTCGTGAGCATTTTCCCATAAAAGCACATGCCTTTCCTACCTTTGTCGCACTTTTCCACCAAGCTGTATGCCATTTTTTTTGCATGGCTAGTTAGTGCATGGTCTCTAGAGCATGCAGCTTGAACCTCGGGTCCAAGATCCAAATGGTTTGGGAGCGACGGCGTTTCAACTTTTGCCCCAAGTACGAGTTTCGTGAGCATTTTCCCATAAAAGCACATGCCTTTCCTACCTTTGTCGCGCTTTTCCACCAAGCTGTATGCCATTTTTTTTGCATGGCTAGTTAGTGCATGGTCTCTAGAGCATGCAGCTTGAACCTCGGGTCCAAGATCCAAATGGTTTGGGAGCGACGGCGTTTCAACTTTTGCCCCAAGTACGAGTTTCGTGAGCATTTTCCCATAAAAGCACATGCCTTTCCTACCTTTGTCGCACTTTTCCACCAAGCTGTATGCCATTTTTTTTGCATGGCTAGTTAGTGCATGGTCTCTAGAGCATGCAGCTTGAACCTCGGGTCCAAGATCCAAATGGTTTGGGAGCGACGGCGTTTCAACTTTTGCCCCAAGTACGAGTTTCGTGAGCATTTTCCCATAAAAGCACATGCCTTTCCTACCTTTGTCGCACTTTTCCACCAAGCTGTATGCCATTTTTTTTGCATGGCTAGTTAGTGCATGGTCTCTAGAGCATGCAGCTTGAACCTCGGGTCCAAGATCCAAATGGTTTGGGAGCGACGGCGTTTCAACTTTTGCCCCAAGTACGAGTTTCGTGAGCATTTTCCCATAAAAGCACATGCCTTTCCTACCTTTGTCGCACTTTTCCACCAAGCTGTATGCCATTTTTTTTGCATGGCTAGTTAGTGCATGGTCTCTAGAGCATGCAGCTTGAACCTCGGGTCCAAGATCCAAATGGTTTGGGAGCGACGGCGTTTCAACTTTTGCCCCAAGTACGAGTTTCGTGAGCATTTTCCCATAAAAGCACATGCCTTTCCTACCTTTGTCGCACTTTTCCACCAAGCTGTATGCCATTTTTTTTGCATGGCTAGTTAGTGCATGGTCTCTAGAGCATGCAGCTTGAACCTCGGGTCCAAGATCCAAATGGTTTGGGAGCGACGGCGTTTCAACTTTTGCCCCAAGTACGAGTTTCGTGAGCATTTTCCCATAAAAGCACATGCCTTTCCTACCTTTGTCGCACTTTTCCACCAAGCTGTATGCCATTTTTTTTTGCATGGCTAGTTAGTGCATGGTCTCTAGAGCATGCAGCTTGAACCTCGGGTCCAAGATCCAAATGGTTTGGGAGCGACGGCGTTTCAACTTTTGCCCCAAGTACGAGTTTCGTGAGCATTTTCCCATAAAAGCACATGCCTTTCCTACCTTTGTCGCACTTTTCCACCAAGCTGTATGCCATTTTTTTTTGCATGGCTAGTTAGTGCATGGTCTCTAGAGCATGCAGCTTGAACCTCGGGTCCAAGATCCAAATGGTTTGGGAGCGACGGCGTTTCAACTTTTGCCCCAAGTACGAGTTTCGTGAGCATTTTCCCATAAAAGCACATGCCTTTCCTACCTTTGTCGCACTTTTCCACCAAGCTGTATGCCATTTTTTTTTGCATGGCTAGTTAGTGCATGGTCTCTAGAGCATGCAGCTTGAACCTCGGGTCCAAGATCCAAATGGTTTGGGAGCGACGGCGTTTCAACTTTTGCCCCAAGTACGAGTTTCGTGAGCATTTTCCCATAAAAGCACATGCCTTTCCTACCTTTGTCGCACTTTTCCACCAAGCTGTATGCCATTTTTTTTGCATGGCTAGTTAGTGCATGGTCTCTAGAGCATGCAGCTTGAACCTCGGGTCCAAGATCCAAATGGTTTGGGAGCGACGGCGTTTCAACTTTTGCCCCAAGTACGAGTTTCGTGAGCATTTTCCCATAAAAGCACATGCCTTTCCTACCTTTGTCGCACTTTTCCACCAAGCTGTATGCCATTTTTTTTGCATGGCTAGTTAGTGCATGGTCTCTAGAACATGCAGCTTGAACCTCGGGTCCAAGATCCAAATGGTTTGGGAGCGACGGCGTTTCAACTTTTGCCCCAAGTACGAGTTTCGTGAGCATTTTCCCATAAAAGCACATGCCTTTCCTACCTTTGTCGCACTTTTCCACCAAGCTGTATGCCATTTTTTTTTGCATGGCTAGTTAGTGCATGGTCTCTAGAGCATGCAGCTTGAACCTCGGGTCCAAGATCCAAATGGTTTGGGAGCGACGGCGTTTCAACTTTTGCCCCAAGTACGAGTTTCGTGAGCATTTTCCCATAAAAGCACATGCCTTTCCTACCTTTGTCGCACTTTTCCACCAAGCTGTATGCCATTTTTTTTTGCATGGCTAGTTAGTGCATGGTCTCTAGAGCATGCAGCTTGAACCTCGGGTCCAAGATCCAAATGGTTTGGGAGCGACGGCGTTTCAACTTTTGCCCCAAGTACGAGTTTCGTGAGCATTTTCCCATAAAAGCACATGCCTTTCCTACCTTTGTCGCGCTTTTCCACCAAGCTGTATGCCATTTTTTTTGCATGGCTAGTTAGTGCATGGTCTCTAGAGCATGCAGCTTGAACCTCGGGTCCAAGATCCAAATGGTTTGGGAGCGACGGCGTTTCAACTTTTGCCCCAAGTACGAGTTTCGTGAGCATTTTCCCATAAAAGCACATGCCTTTCCTACCTTTGTCGCACTTTTCCACCAAGCTGTATGCCATTTTTTTTTGCATGGCTAGTTAGTGCATGGTCTCTAGAGCATGCAGCTTGAACCTCGGGTCCAAGATCCAAATGGTTTGGGAGCGACGGCGTTTCAACTTTTGCCCCAAGTACGAGTTTCGTGAGCATTTTCCCATAAAAGCACATGCCTTTCCTACCTTTGTCGCACTTTTCCACCAAGCTGTATGCCATTTTTTTTGCATGGCTAGTTAGTGCATGGTCTCTAGAGCATGCAGCTTGAACCTCGGGTCCAAGATCCAAATGGTTTGGGAGCGACGGCGTTTCAACTTTTGCCCCAAGTACGAGTTTCGTGAGCATTTTCCCATAAAAGCACATGCCTTTCCTACCTTTGTCGCACTTTTCCACCAAGCTGTATGCCATTTTTTTTGCATGGCTAGTTAGTGCATGGTCTCTAGAGCATGCAGCTTGAACCTCGGGTCCAAGATCCAAATGGTTTGGGAGCGACGGCGTTTCAACTTTTGCCCCAAGTACGAGTTTCGTGAGCATTTTCCCATAAAAGCACATGCCTTTCCTACCTTTGTCGCACTTTTCCACCAAGCTGTATGCCATTTTTTTTGCATGGCTAGTTAGTGCATGGTCTCTAGAACATGCAGCTTGAACCTCGGGTCCAAGATCCAAATGGTTTGGGAGCGACGGCGTTTCAACTTTTGCCCCAAGTACGAGTTTCGTGAGCATTTTCCCATAAAAGCACATGCCTTTCCTACCTTTGTCGCACTTTTCCACCAAGCTGTATGCCATTTTTTTTGCATGGCTAGTTAGTGCATGGTCTCTAGAGCATGCAGCTTGAACCTCGGGTCCAAGATCCAAATGGTTTGGGAGCGACGGCGTTTCAACTTTTGCCCCAAGTACGAGTTTCGTGAGCATTTTCCCATAAAAGCACATGCCTTTCCTACCTTTGTCGCACTTTTCCACCAAGCTGTATGCCATTTTTTTTGCATGGCTAGTTAGTGCATGGTCTCTAGAGCATGCAGCTTGAACCTCGGGTCCAAGATCCAAATGGTTTGGGAGCGACGGCGTTTCAACTTTTGCCCCAAGTACGAGTTTCGTGAGCATTTTCCCATAAAAGCACATGCCTTTCCTACCTTTGTCGCACTTTTCCACCAAGCTGTATGCCATTTTTTTTTGCATGGCTAGTTAGTGCATGGTCTCTAGACATGCAGCTTGAACCTCGGGTCCAAGATCCAAATGGTTTGGGAGCGACGGCGTTTCAACTTTTGCCCCAAGTACGAGTTTCGTGAGCATTTTCCCATAAAAGCACATGCCTTTCCTACCTTTGTCGCACTTTTCCACCAAGCTGTATGCCATTTTTTTTGCATGGCTAGTTAGTGCATGGTCTCTAGAGCATGCAGCTTGAACCTCGGGTCCAAGATCCAAATGGTTTGGGAGCGACGGCGTTTCAACTTTTGCCCCAAGTACGAGTTTCGTGAGCATTTTCCCATAAAAGCACATGCCTTTCCTACCTTTGTCGCACTTTTCCACCAAGCTGTATGCCATTTTTTTTGCATGGCTAGTTAGTGCATGGTCTCTAGAGCATGCAGCTTGAACCTCGGGTCCAAGATCCAAATGGTTTGGGAGCGACGGCGTTTCAACTTTTGCCCCAAGTACGAGTTTCGTGAGCATTTTCCCATAAAAGCACATGCCTTTCCTACCTTTGTCGCACTTTTCCACCAAGCTGTATGCCATTTTTTTTTGCATGGCTAGTTAGTGCATGGTCTCTAGAGCATGCAGCTTGAACCTCGGGTCCAAGATCCAAATGGTTTGGGAGCGACGGCGTTTCAACTTTTGCCCCAAGTACGAGTTTCGTGAGCATTTTCCCATAAAAGCACATGCCTTTCCTACCTTTGTCGCACTTTTCCACCAAGCTGTATGCCATTTTTTTTGCATGGCTAGTTAGTGCATGGTCTCTAGAGCATGCAGCTTGAACCTCGGGTCCAAGATCCAAATGGTTTGGGAGCGACGGCGTTTCAACTTTTGCCCCAAGTACGAGTTTCGTGAGCATTTTCCCATAAAAGCACATGCCTTTCCTACCTTTGTCGCACTTTTCCACCAAGCTGTATGCCATTTTTTTTGCATGGCTAGTTAGTGCATGGTCTCTAGAACATGCAGCTTGAACCTCGGGTCCAAGATCCAAATGGTTTGGGAGCGACGGCGTTTCAACTTTTGCCCCAAGTACGAGTTTCGTGAGCATTTTCCCATAAAAGCACATGCCTTTCCTACCTTTGTCGCGCTTTTCCACCAAGCTGTATGCCATTTTTTTTGCATGGCTAGTTAGTGCATGGTCTCTAGAGCATGCAGCTTGAACCTCGGGTCCAAGATCCAAATGGTTTGGGAGCGACGGCGTTTCAACTTTTGCCCCAAGTACGAGTTTCGTGAGCATTTTCCCATAAAAGCACATGCCTTTCCTACCTTTGTCGCACTTTTCCACCAAGCTGTATGCCATTTTTTTTGCATGGCTAGTTAGTGCATGGTCTCTAGAGCATGCAGCTTGAACCTCGGGTCCAAGATCCAAATGGTTTGGGAGCGACGGCGTTTCAACTTTTGCCCCAAGTACGAGTTTCGTGAGCATTTTCCCATAAAAGCACATGCCTTTCCTACCTTTGTCGCGCTTTTCCACCAAGCTGTATGCCATTTTTTTTGCATGGCTAGTTAGTGCATGGTCTCTAGAGCATGCAGCTTGAACCTCGGGTCCAAGATCCAAATGGTTTGGGAGCGACGGCGTTTCAACTTTTGCCCCAAGTACGAGTTTCGTGAGCATTTTCCCATAAAAGCACATGCCTTTCCTACCTTTGTCGCACTTTTCCACCAAGCTGTATGCCATTTTTTTTGCATGGCTAGTTAGTGCATGGTCTCTAGAGCATGCAGCTTGAACCTCGGGTCCAAGATCCAAATGGTTTGGGAGCGACGGCGTTTCAACTTTTGCCCCAAGTACGAGTTTCGTGAGCATTTTCCCATAAAAGCACATGCCTTTCCTACCTTTGTCGCACTTTTCCACCAAGCTGTATGCCATTTTTTTTTGCATGGCTAGTTAGTGCATGGTCTCTAGAACATGCAGCTTGAACCTCGGGTCCAAGATCCAAATGGTTTGGGAGCGACGGCGTTTCAACTTTTGCCCCAAGTACGAGTTTCGTGAGCATTTTCCCATAAAAGCACATGCCTTTCCTACCTTTGTCGCACTTTTCCACCAAGCAGTATGCCATTTTTTTTTGCATGGCTAGTTAGTGCATGGTCTCTAGAGCATGCAGCTTGAACCTCGGGTCCAAGATCCAAATGGTTTGGGAGCGACGGCGTTTCAACTTTTGCCCCAAGTACGAGTTTCGTGAGCATTTTCCCATAAAAGCACATGCCTTTCCTACCTTTGTCGCACTTTTCCACCAAGCTGTATGCCATTTTTTTTTGCATGGCTAGTTAGTGCATGGTCTCTAGAGCATGCAGCTTGAACCTCGGGTCCAAGATCCAAATGGTTTGGGAGCGACGGCGTTTCAACTTTTGCCCCAAGTACGAGTTTCGTGAGCATTTTCCCATAAAAGCACATGCCTTTCCTACCTTTGTCGCACTTTTCCACCAAGCTG
Organism: Closterium sp. NIES-67; assembly: GCA_027943415.1. Classification (NCBI taxonomy): domain Eukaryota; kingdom Viridiplantae; phylum Streptophyta; class Zygnematophyceae; order Desmidiales; family Closteriaceae; genus Closterium; species Closterium sp. NIES-67. Next base: position 13,971 of record BQMB01000664.1, on the reverse strand, counting down.
TATGCCATTTTTTTTGCATGGCTAGTTAGTGCATGGTCTCTAGAGCATGCAGCTTGAACCTCGGGTCCAAGATCCAAATGGTTTGGGAGCGACGGCGTTTCAACTTTTGCCCCAAGTACGAGTTTCGTGAGCATTTTCCCATAAAAGCACATGCCTTTCCTACCTTTGTCGCACTTTTCCACCAAGCTGTATGCCATTTTTTTTGCATGGCTAGTTAGTGCATGGTCTCTAGAGCATGCAGCTTGAACCTCGGGTCCAAGATCCAAATGGTTTGGGAGCGACGGCGTTTCAACTTTTGCCCCAAGTACGAGTTTCGTGAGCATTTTCCCATAAAAGCACATGCCTTTCCTACCTTTGTCGCACTTTTCCACCAAGCTGTATGCCATTTTTTTTGCATGGCTAGTTAGTGCATGGTCTCTAGAGCATGCAGCTTGAACCTCGGGTCCAAGATCCAAATGGTTTGGGAGCGACGGCGTTTCAACTTTTGCCCCAAGTACGAGTTTCGTGAGCATTTTCCCATAAAAGCACATGCCTTTCCTACCTTTGTCGCACTTTTCCACCAAGCTGTATGCCATTTTTTTTTGCATGGCTAGTTAGTGCATGGTCTCTAGAGCATGCAGCTTGAACCTCGGGTCCAAGATCCAAATGGTTTGGGAGCGACGGCGTTTCAACTTTTGCCCCAAGTACGAGTTTCGTGAGCATTTTCCCATAAAAGCACATGCCTTTCCTACCTTTGTCGCACTTTTCCACCAAGCTGTATGCCATTTTTTTTTGCATGGCTAGTTAGTGCATGGTCTCTAGAGCATGCAGCTTGAACCTCGGGTCCAAGATCCAAATGGTTTGGGAGCGACGGCGTTTCAACTTTTGCCCCAAGTACGAGTTTCGTGAGCATTTTCCCATAAAAGCACATGCCTTTCCTACCTTTGTCGCACTTTTCCACCAAGCTGTATGCCATTTTTTTTGCATGGCTAGTTAGTGCATGGTCTCTAGAGCATGCAGCTTGAACCTCGGGTCCAAGATCCAAATGGTTTGGGAGCGACGGCGTTTCAACTTTTGCCCCAAGTACGAGTTTCGTGAGCATTTTCCCATAAAAGCACATGCCTTTCCTACCTTTGTCGCACTTTTCCACCAAGCTGTATGCCATTTTTTTTGCATGGCTAGTTAGTGCATGGTCTCTAGAGCATGCAGCTTGAACCTCGGGTCCAAGATCCAAATGGTTTGGGAGCGACGGCGTTTCAACTTTTGCCCCAAGTACGAGTTTCGTGAGCATTTTCCCATAAAAGCACATGCCTTTCCTACCTTTGTCGCACTTTTCCACCAAGCTGTATGCCATTTTTTTTGCATGGCTAGTTAGTGCATGGTCTCTAGAGCATGCAGCTTGAACCTCGGGTCCAAGATCCAAATGGTTTGGGAGCGACGGCGTTTCAACTTTTGCCCCAAGTACGAGTTTCGTGAGCATTTTCCCATAAAAGCACATGCCTTTCCTACCTTTGTCGCACTTTTCCACCAAGCTGTATGCCATTTTTTTTTGCATGGCTAGTTAGTGCATGGTCTCTAGAGCATGCAGCTTGAACCTCGGGTCCAAGATCCAAATGGTTTGGGAGCGACGGCGTTTCAACTTTTGCCCCAAGTACGAGTTTCGTGAGCATTTTCCCATAAAAGCACATGCCTTTCCTACCTTTGTCGCACTTTTCCACCAAGCTGTATGCCATTTTTTTTGCATGGCTAGTTAGTGCATGGTCTCTAGAACATGCAGCTTGAACCTCGGGTCCAAGATCCAAATGGTTTGGGAGCGACGGCGTTTCAACTTTTGCCCCAAGTACGAGTTTCGTGAGCATTTTCCCATAAAAGCACATGCCTTTCCTACCTTTGTCGCGCTTTTCCACCAAGCTGTATGCCATTTTTTTTGCATGGCTAGTTAGTGCATGGTCTCTAGAGCATGCAGCTTGAACCTCGGGTCCAAGATCCAAATGGTTTGGGAGCGACGGCGTTTCAACTTTTGCCCCAAGTACGAGTTTCGTGAGCATTTTCCCATAAAAGCACATGCCTTTCCTACCTTTGTCGCGCTTTTCCACCAAGCTGTATGCCATTTTTTTTTGCATGGCTAGTTAGTGCATGGTCTCTAGAACATGCAGCTTGAACCTCGGGTCCAAGATCCAAATGGTTTGGGAGCGACGGCGTTTCAACTTTTGCCCCAAGTACGAGTTTCGTGAGCATTTTCCCATAAAAGCACATGCCTTTCCTACCTTTGTCGCGCTTTTCCACCAAGCTGTATGCCATTTTTTTTGCATGGCTAGTTAGTGCATGGTCTCTAGAACATGCAGCTTGAACCTCGGGTCCAAGATCCAAATGGTTTGGGAGCGACGGCGTTTCAACTTTTGCCCCAAGTACGAGTTTCGTGAGCATTTTCCCATAAAAGCACATGCCTTTCCTACCTTTGTCGCACTTTTCCACCAAGCTGTATGCCATTTTTTTTTGCATGGCTAGTTAGTGCATGGTCTCTAGAGCATGCAGCTTGAACCTCGGGTCCAAGATCCAAATGGTTTGGGAGCGACGGCGTTTCAACTTTTGCCCCAAGTACGAGTTTCGTGAGCATTTTCCCATAAAAGCACATGCCTTTCCTACCTTTGTCGCGCTTTTCCACCAAGCTGTATGCCATTTTTTTTGCATGGCTAGTTAGTGCATGGTCTCTAGAGCATGCAGCTTGAACCTCGGGTCCAAGATCCAAATGGTTTGGGAGCGACGGCGTTTCAACTTTTGCCCCAAGTACGAGTTTCGTGAGCATTTTCCCATAAAAGCACATGCCTTTCCTACCTTTGTCGCACTTTTCCACCAAGCTGTATGCCATTTTTTTTGCATGGCTAGTTAGTGCATGGTCTCTAGAACATGCAGCTTGAACCTCGGGTCCAAGATCCAAATGGTTTGGGAGCGACGGCGTTTCAACTTTTGCCCCAAGTACGAGTTTCGTGAGCATTTTCCCATAAAAGCACATGCCTTTCCTACCTTTGTCGCACTTTTCCACCAAGCTGTATGCCATTTTTTTTGCATGGCTAGTTAGTGCATGGTCTCTAGAGCATGCAGCTTGAACCTCGGGTCCAAGATCCAAATGGTTTGGGAGCGACGGCGTTTCAACTTTTGCCCCAAGTACGAGTTTCGTGAGCATTTTCCCATAAAAGCACATGCCTTTCCTACCTTTGTCGCACTTTTCCACCAAGCTGTATGCCATTTTTTTTGCATGGCTAGTTAGTGCATGGTCTCTAGAACATGCAGCTTGAACCTCGGGTCCAAGATCCAAATGGTTTGGGAGCGACGGCGTTTCAACTTTTGCCCCAAGTACGAGTTTCGTGAGCATTTTCCCATAAAAGCACATGCCTTTCCTACCTTTGTCGCACTTTTCCACCAAGCTGTATGCCATTTTTTTTGCATGGCTAGTTAGTGCATGGTCTCTAGAACATGCAGCTTGAACCTCGGGTCCAAGATCCAAATGGTTTGGGAGCGACGGCGTTTCAACTTTTGCCCCAAGTACGAGTTTCGTGAGCATTTTCCCATAAAAGCACATGCCTTTCCTACCTTTGTCGCGCTTTTCCACCAAGCTGTATGCCATTTTTTTTTGCATGGCTAGTTAGTGCATGGTCTCTAGAACATGCAGCTTGAACCTCGGGTCCAAGATCCAAATGGTTTGGGAGCGACGGCGTTTCAACTTTTGCCCCAAGTACGAGTTTCGTGAGCATTTTCCCATAAAAGCACATGCCTTTCCTACCTTTGTCGCACTTTTCCACCAAGCTGTATGCCATTTTTTTTGCATGGCTAGTTAGTGCATGGTCTCTAGAGCATGCAGCTTGAACCTCGGGTCCAAGATCCAAATGGTTTGGGAGCGACGGCGTTTCAACTTTTGCCCCAAGTACGAGTTTCGTGAGCATTTTCCCATAAAAGCACATGCCTTTCCTACCTTTGTCGCGCTTTTCCACCAAGCTGTATGCCATTTTTTTTTGCATGGCTAGTTAGTGCATGGTCTCTAGAGCATGCAGCTTGAACCTCGGGTCCAAGATCCAAATGGTTTGGGAGCGACGGCGTTTCAACTTTTGCCCCAAGTACGAGTTTCGTGAGCATTTTCCCATAAAAGCACATGCCTTTCCTACCTTTGTCGCGCTTTTCCACCAAGCTGTATGCCATTTGTTTTTGCATGGCTAGTTAGTGCATGGTCTCTAGAGCATGCAGCTTGAACCTCGGGTCCAAGATCCAAATGGTTTGGGAGCGACGGCGTTTCAACTTTTGCCCCAAGTACGAGTTTCGTGAGCATTTTCCCATAAAAGCACATGCCTTTCCTACCTTTGTCGCACTTTTCCACCAAGCTGTATGCCATTTTTTTTGCATGGCTAGTTAGTGCATGGTCTCTAGAGCATGCAGCTTGAACCTCGGGTCCAAGATCCAAATGGTTTGGGAGCGACGGCGTTTCAACTTTTGCCCCAAGTACGAGTTTCGTGAGCATTTTCCCATAAAAGCACATGCCTTTCCTACCTTTGTCGCACTTTTCCACCAAGCAGTATGCCATTTTTTTTGCATGGCTAGTTAGTGCATGGTCTCTAGAGCATGCAGCTTGAACCTCGGGTCCAAGATCCAAATGGTTTGGGAGCGACGGCGTTTCAACTTTTGCCCCAAGTACGAGTTTCGTGAGCATTTTCCCATAAAAGCACATGCCTTTCCTACCTTTGTCGCGCTTTTCCACCAAGCTGTATGCCATTTTTTTCTGCATGGCTAGTTAGTGCATGGTCTCTAGAACATGCAGCTTGAACCTCGGGTCCAAGATCCAAATGGTTTGGGAGCGACGGCGTTTCAACTTTTGCCCCAAGTACGAGTTTCGTGAGCATTTTCCCATAAAAGCACATGCCTTTCCTACCTTTGTCGCACTTTTCCACCAAGCTGTATGCCATTTTTTTTTGCATGGCTAGTTAGTGCATGGTCTCTAGAGCATGCAGCTTGAACCTCGGGTCCAAGATCCAAATGGTTTGGGAGCGACGGCGTTTCAACTTTTGCCCCAAGTACGAGTTTCGTGAGCATTTTCCCATAAAAGCACATGCCTTTCCTACCTTTGTCGCGCTTTTCCACCAAGCTGTATGCCATTTTTTTTTGCATGGCTAGTTAGTGCATGGTCTCTAGAGCATGCAGCTTGAACCTCGGGTCCAAGATCCAAATGGTTTGGGAGCGACGGCGTTTCAACTTTTGCCCCAAGTACGAGTTTCGTGAGCATTTTCCCATAAAAGCACATGCCTTTCCTACCTTTGTCGCACTTTTCCACCAAGCTGTATGCCATTTTTTTTGCATGGCTAGTTAGTGCATGGTCTCTAGAACATGCAGCTTGAACCTCGGGTCCAAGATCCAAATGGTTTGGGAGCGACGGCGTTTCAACTTTTGCCCCAAGTACGAGTTTCGTGAGCATTTTCCCATAAAAGCACATGCCTTTCCTACCTTTGTCGCACTTTTCCACCAAGCTGTATGCCATTTTTTTTTGCATGGCTAGTTAGTGCATGGTCTCTAGAGCATGCAGCTTGAACCTCGGGTCCAAGATCCAAATGGTTTGGGAGCGACGGCGTTTCAACTTTTGCCCCAAGTACGAGTTTCGTGAGCATTTTCCCATAAAAGCACATGCCTTTCCTACCTTTGTCGCACTTTTCCACCAAGCTGTATGCCATTTTTTTTGCATGGCTAGTTAGTGCATGGTCTCTAGAGCATGCAGCTTGAACCTCGGGTCCAAGATCCAAATGGTTTGGGAGCGACGGCGTTTCAACTTTTGCCCCAAGTACGAGTTTCGTGAGCATTTTCCCATAAAAGCACATGCCTTTCCTACCTTTGTCGCGCTTTTCCACCAAGCTGTATGCCATTTTTTTTGCATGGCTAGTTAGTGCATGGTCTCTAGAACATGCAGCTTGAACCTCGGGTCCAAGATCCAAATGGTTTGGGAGCGACGGCGTTTCAACTTTTGCCCCAAGTACGAGTTTCGTGAGCATTTTCCCATAAAAGCACATGCCTTTCCTACCTTTGTCGCGCTTTTCCACCAAGCTGTATGCCATTTTTTTTGCATGGCTAGTTAGTGCATGGTCTCTAGAGCATGCAGCTTGAACCTCGGGTCCAAGATCCAAATGGTTTGGGAGCGACGGCGTTTCAACTTTTGCCCCAAGTACGAGTTTCGTGAGCATTTTCCCATAAAAGCACATGCCTTTCCTACCTTTGTCGCACTTTTCCACCAAGCTGTATGCCATTTTTTTTGCATGGCTAGTTAGTGCATGGTCTCTAGAACATGCAGCTTGAACCTCGGGTCCAAGATCCAAATGGTTTGGGAGCGACGGCGTTTCAACTTTTGCCCCAAGTACGAGTTTCGTGAGCATTTTCCCATAAAAGCACATGCCTTTCCTACCTTTGTCGCACTTTTCCACCAAGCTGTATGCCATTTTTTTTTGCATGGCTAGTTAGTGCATGGTCTCTAGAGCATGCAGCTTGAACCTCGGGTCCAAGATCCAAATGGTTTGGGAGCGACGGCGTTTCAACTTTTGCCCCAAGTACGAGTTTCGTGAGCATTTTCCCATAAAAGCACATGCCTTTCCTACCTTTGTCGCACTTTTCCACCAAGCTGTATGCCATTTTTTTTGCATGGCTAGTTAGTGCATGGTCTCTAGAACATGCAGCTTGAACCTCGGGTCCAAGATCCAAATGGTTTGGGAGCGACGGCGTTTCAACTTTTGCCCCAAGTACGAGTTTCGTGAGCATTTTCCCATAAAAGCACATGCCTTTCCTACCTTTGTCGCACTTTTCCACCAAGCTGTATGCCATTTTTTTTGCATGGCTAGTTAGTGCATGGTCTCTAGAGCATGCAGCTTGAACCTCGGGTCCAAGATCCAAATGGTTTGGGAGCGACGGCGTTTCAACTTTTGCCCCAAGTACGAGTTTCGTGAGCATTTTCCCATAAAAGCACATGCCTTTCCTACCTTTGTCGCACTTTTCCACCAAGCTGTATGCCATTTTTTTCTGCATGGCTAGTTAGTGCATGGTCTCTAGAACATGCAGCTTGAACCTCGGGTCCAAGATCCAAATGGTTTGGGAGCGACGGCGTTTCAACTTTTGCCCCAAGTACGAGTTTCGTGAGCATTTTCCCATAAAAGCACATGCCTTTCCTACCTTTGTCGCACTTTTCCACCAAGCTGTATGCCATTTTTTTTGCATGGCTAGTTAGTGCATGGTCTCTAGAGCATGCAGCTTGAACCTCGGGTCCAAGATCCAAATGGTTTGGGAGCGACGGCGTTTCAACTTTTGCCCCAAGTACGAGTTTCGTGAGCATTTTCCCATAAAAGCACATGCCTTTCCTACCTTTGTCGCACTTTTCCACCAAGCTGTATGCCATTTTTTTTTGCATGGCTAGTTAGTGCATGGTCTCTAGAACATGCAGCTTGAACCTCGGGTCCAAGATCCAAATGGTTTGGGAGCGACGGCGTTTCAACTTTTGCCCCAAGTACGAGTTTCGTGAGCATTTTCCCATAAAAGCACATGCCTTTCCTACCTTTGTCGCGCTTTTCCACCAAGCTGTATGCCATTTTTTTCTGCATGGCTAGTTAGTGCATGGTCTCTAGAACATGCAGCTTGAACCTCGGGTCCAAGATCCAAATGGTTTGGGAGCGACGGCGTTTCAACTTTTGCCCCAAGTACGAGTTTCGTGAGCATTTTCCCATAAAAGCACATGCCTTTCCTACCTTTGTCGCGCTTTTCCACCAAGCTGTATGCCATTTTTTTTGCATGGCTAGTTAGTGCATGGTCTCTAGAGCATGCAGCTTGAACCTCGGGTCCAAGATCCAAATGGTTTGGGAGCGACGGCGTTTCAACTTTTGCCCCAAGTACGAGTTTCGTGAGCATTTTCCCATAAAAGCACATGCCTTTCCTACCTTTGTCGCACTTTTCCACCAAGCTGTATGCCATTTTTTTTGCATGGCTAGTTAGTGCATGGTCTCTAGAACATGCAGCTTGAACCTCGGGTCCAAGATCCAAATGGTTTGGGAGCGACGGCGTTTCAACTTTTGCCCCAAGTACGAGTTTCGTGAGCATTTTCCCATAAAAGCACATGCCTTTCCTACCTTTGTCGCACTTTTCCACCAAGCTGTATGCCATTTTTTTTGCATGGCTAGTTAGTGCATGGTCTCTAGAACATGCAGCTTGAACCTCGGGTCCAAGATCCAAATGGTTTGGGAGCGACGGCGTTTCAACTTTTGCCCCAAGTACGAGTTTCGTGAGCATTTTCCCATAAAAGCACATGCCTTTCCTACCTTTGTCGCACTTTTCCACCAAGCTGTATGCCATTTTTTTTGCATGGCTAGTTAGTGCATGGTCTCTAGAGCATGCAGCTTGAACCTCGGGTCCAAGATCCAAATGGTTTGGGAGCGACGGCGTTTCAACTTTTGCCCCAAGTACGAGTTTCGTGAGCATTTTCCCATAAAAGCACATGCCTTTCCTACCTTTGTCGCACTTTTCCACCAAGCTGTATGCCATTTTTTTTTGCATGGCTAGTTAGTGCATGGTCTCTAGAACATGCAGCTTGAACCTCGGGTCCAAGATCCAAATGGTTTGGGAGCGACGGCGTTTCAACTTTTGCCCCAAGTACGAGTTTCGTGAGCATTTTCCCATAAAAGCACATGCCTTTCCTACCTTTGTCGCACTTTTCCACCAAGCTGTATGCCATTTTTTTCTGCATGGCTAGTTAGTGCATGGTCTCTAGAGCATGCAGCTTGAACCTCGGGTCCAAGATCCAAATGGTTTGGGAGCGACGGCGTTTCAACTTTTGCCCCAAGTACGAGTTTCGTGAGCATTTTCCCATAAAAGCACATGCCTTTCCTACCTTTGTCGCGCTTTTCCACCAAGCTGTATGCCATTTGTTTTTGCATGGCTAGTTAGTGCATGGTCTCTAGAGCATGCAGCTTGAACCTCGGGTCCAAGATCCAAATGGTTTGGGAGCGACGGCGTTTCAACTTTTGCCCCAAGTACGAGTTTCGTGAGCATTTTCCCATAAAAGCACATGCCTTTCCTACCTTTGTCGCGCTTTTCCACCAAGCTGTATGCCATTTTTTTTTGCATGGCTAGTTAGTGCATGGTCTCTAGAGCATGCAGCTTGAACCTCGGGTCCAAGATCCAAATGGTTTGGGAGCGACGGCGTTTCAACTTTTGCCCCAAGTACGAGTTTCGTGAGCATTTTCCCATAAAAGCACATGCCTTTCCTACCTTTGTCGCACTTTTCCACCAAGCTGTATGCCATTTTTTTTGCATGGCTAGTTAGTGCATGGTCTCTAGAACATGCAGCTTGAACCTCGGGTCCAAGATCCAAATGGTTTGGGAGCGACGGCGTTTCAACTTTTGCCCCAAGTACGAGTTTCGTGAGCATTTTCCCATAAAAGCACATGCCTTTCCTACCTTTGTCGCACTTTTCCACCAAGCTGTATGCCATTTTTTTTGCATGGCTAGTTAGTGCATGGTCTCTAGAACATGCAGCTTGAACCTCGGGTCCAAGATCCAAATGGTTTGGGAGCGACGGCGTTTCAACTTTTGCCCCAAGTACGAGTTTCGTGAGCATTTTCCCATAAAAGCACATGCCTTTCCTACCTTTGTCGCGCTTTTCCACCAAGCTGTATGCCATTTTTTTCTGCATGGCTAGTTAGTGCATGGTCTCTAGAACATGCAGCTTGAACCTCGGGTCCAAGATCCAAATGGTTTGGGAGCGACGGCGTTTCAACTTTTGCCCCAAGTACGAGTTTCGTGAGCATTTTCCCATAAAAGCACATGCCTTTCCTACCTTTGTCGCACTTTTCCACCAAGCTGTATGCCATTTTTTTTGCATGGCTAGTTAGTGCATGGTCTCTAGAACATGCAGCTTGAACCTCGGGTCCAAGATCCAAATGGTTTGGGAGCGACGGCGTTTCAACTTTTGCCCCAAGTACGAGTTTCGTGAGCATTTTCCCATAAAAGCACATGCCTTTCCTACCTTTGTCGCACTTTTCCACCAAGCTGTATGCCATTTTTTTTTGCATGGCTAGTTAGTGCATGGTCTCTAGAGCATGCAGCTTGAACCTCGGGTCCAAGATCCAAATGGTTTGGGAGCGACGGCGTTTCAACTTTTGCCCCAAGTACGAGTTTCGTGAGCATTTTCCCATAAAAGCACATGCCTTTCCTACCTTTGTCGCGCTTTTCCACCAAGCTGTATGCCATTTTTTTTGCATGGCTAGTTAGTGCATGGTCTCTAGAACATGCAGCTTGAACCTCGGGTCCAAGATCCAAATGGTTTGGGAGCGACGGCGTTTCAACTTTTGCCCCAAGTACGAGTTTCGTGAGCATTTTCCCATAAAAGCACATGCCTTTCCTACCTTTGTCGCGCTTTTCCACCAAGCTGTATGCCATTTTTTTCTGCATGGCTAGTTAGTGCATGGTCTCTAGAACATGCAGCTTGAACCTCGGGTCCAAGATCCAAATGGTTTGGGAGCGACGGCGTTTCAACTTTTGCCCCAAGTACGAGTTTCGTGAGCATTTTCCCATAAAAGCACATGCCTTTCCTACCTTTGTCGCACTTTTCCACCAAGCTGTATGCCATTTTTTTTTGCATGGCTAGTTAGTGCATGGTCTCTAGAACATGCAGCTTGAACCTCGGGTCCAAGATCCAAATGGTTTGGGAGCGACGGCGTTTCAACTTTTGCCCCAAGTACGAGTTTCGTGAGCATTTTCCCATAAAAGCACATGCCTTTCCTACCTTTGTCGCGCTTTTCCACCAAGCTGTATGCCATTTTTTTTGCATGGCTAGTTAGTGCATGGTCTCTAGAGCATGCAGCTTGAACCTCGGGTCCAAGATCCAAATGGTTTGGGAGCGACGGCGTTTCAACTTTTGCCCCAAGTACGAGTTTCGTGAGCATTTTCCCATAAAAGCACATGCCTTTCCTACCTTTGTCGCGCTTTTCCACCAAGCTGTATGCCATATTTTTTTGCATGGCTAGTTAGTGCATGGTCTCTAGAGCATGCAGCTTGAACCTCGGGTCCAAGATCCAAATGGTTTGGGAGCGACGGCGTTTCAACTTTTGCCCCAAGTACGAGTTTCGTGAGCATTTTCCCATAAAAGCACATGCCTTTCCTACCTTTGTCGCGCTTTTCCACCAAGCTGTATGCCATTTTTTTCTGCATGGCTAGTTAGTGCATGGTCTCTAGAACATGCAGCTTGAACCTCGGGTCCAAGATCCAAATGGTTTGGGAGCGACGGCGTTTCAACTTTTGCCCCAAGTACGAGTTTCGTGAGCATTTTCCCATAAAAGCACATGCCTTTCCTACCTTTGTCGCACTTTTCCACCAAGCTGTATGCCATTTTTTTTTGCATGGCTAGTTAGTGCATGGTCTCTAGAGCATGCAGCTTGAACCTCGGGTCCAAGATCCAAATGGTTTGGGAGCGACGGCGTTTCAACTTTTGCCCCAAGTACGAGTTTCGTGAGCATTTTCCCATAAAAGCACATGCCTTTCCTACCTTTGTCGCGCTTTTCCACCAAGCTGTATGCCATTTTTTTTGCATGGCTAGTTAGTGCATGGTCTCTAGAACATGCAGCTTGAACCTCGGGTCCAAGATCCAAATGGTTTGGGAGCGACGGCGTTTCAACTTTTGCCCCAAGTACGAGTTTCGTGAGCATTTTCCCATAAAAGCACATGCCTTTCCTACCTTTGTCGCACTTTTCCACCAAGCTGTATGCCATTTTTTTCTGCATGGCTAGTTAGTGCATGGTCTCTAGAACATGCAGCTTGAACCTCGGGTCCAAGATCCAAATGGTTTGGGAGCGACGGCGTTTCAACTTTTGCCCCAAGTACGAGTTTCGTGAGCATTTTCCCATAAAAGCACATGCCTTTCCTACCTTTGTCGCACTTTTCCACCAAGCTGTATGCCATTTTTTTTGCATGGCTAGTTAGTGCATGGTCTCTAGAGCATGCAGCTTGAACCTCGGGTCCAAGATCCAAATGGTTTGGGAGCGACGGCGTTTCAACTTTTGCCCCAAGTACGAGTTTCGTGAGCATTTTCCCATAAAAGCACATGCCTTTCCTACCTTTGTCGCGCTTTTCCACCAAGCTGTATGCCATTTTTTTCTGCATGGCTAGTTAGTGCATGGTCTCTAGAGCATGCAGCTTGAACCTCGGGTCCAAGATCCAAATGGTTTGGGAGCGACGGCGTTTCAACTTTTGCCCCAAGTACGAGTTTCGTGAGCATTTTCCCATAAAAGCACATGCCTTTCCTACCTTTGTCGCACTTTTCCACCAAGCTGTATGCCATTTTTTTCTGCATGGCTAGTTAGTGCATGGTCTCTAGAACATGCAGCTTGAACCTCGGGTCCAAGATCCAAATGGTTTGGGAGCGACGGCGTTTCAACTTTTGCCCCAAGTACGAGTTTCGTGAGCATTTTCCCATAAAAGCACATGCCTTTCCTACCTTTGTCGCACTTTTCCACCAAGCTGTATGCCATTTTTTTTGCATGGCTAGTTAGTGCATGGTCTCTAGAACATGCAGCTTGAACCTCGGGTCCAAGATCCAAATGGTTTGGGAGCGACGGCGTTTCAACTTTTGCCCCAAGTACGAGTTTCGTGAGCATTTTCCCATAAAAGCACATGCCTTTCCTACCTTTGTCGCACTTTTCCACCAAGCTGTATGCCATTTTTTTCTGCATGGCTAGTTAGTGCATGGTCTCTAGAACATGCAGCTTGAACCTCGGGTCCAAGATCCAAATGGTTTGGGAGCGACGGCGTTTCAACTTTTGCCCCAAGTACGAGTTTCGTGAGCATTTTCCCATAAAAGCACATGCCTTTCCTACCTTTGTCGCACTTTTCCACCAAGCAGTATGCCATTTTTTTTGCATGGCTAGTTAGTGCATGGTCTCTAGAGCATGCAGCTTGAACCTCGGGTCCAAGATCCAAATGGTTTGGGAGCGACGGCGTTTCAACTTTTGCCCCAAGTACGAGTTTCGTGAGCATTTTCCCATAAAAGCACATGCCTTTCCTACCTTTGTCGCGCTTTTCCACCAAGCTGTATGCCATTTTTTTCTGCATGGCTAGCTAGTGCATGGTCTCTAGAACATGCAGCTTGAACCTCGGGTCCAAGATCCAAATGGTTTGGGAGCGACGGCGTTTCAACTTTTGCCCCAAGTACGAGTTTCGTGAGCATTTTCCCATAAAAGCACATGCCTTTCCTACCTTTGTCGCACTTTTCCACCAAGCAGTATGCCATTTTTTTTTGCATGGCTAGTTAGTGCATGGTCTCTAGAGCATGCAGCTTGAACCTCGGGTCCAAGATCCAAATGGTTTGGGAGCGACGGCGTTTCAACTTTTGCCCCAAGTACGAGTTTCGTGAGCATTTTCCCATAAAAGCACATGCCTTTCCTACCTTTGTCGCGCTTTTCCACCAAGCTGTATGCCATTTTTTTCTGCATGGCTAGTTAGTGCATGGTCTCTAGAACATGCAGCTTGAACCTCGGGTCCAAGATCCAAATGGTTTGGGAGCGACGGCGTTTCAACTTTTGCCCCAAGTACGAGTTTCGTGAGCATTTTCCCATAAAAGCACATGCCTTTCCTACCTTTGTCGCGCTTTTCCACCAAGCTGTATGCCATTTTTTTTGCATGGCTAGTTAGTGCATGGTCTCTAGAACATGCAGCTTGAACCTCGGGTCCAAGATCCAAATGGTTTGGGAGCGACGGCGTTTCAACTTTTGCCCCAAGTACGAGTTTCGTGAGCATTTTCCCATAAAAGCACATGCCTTTCCTACCTTTGTCGCACTTTTCCACCAAGCTGTATGCCATTTTTTTCTGCATGGCTAGTTAGTGCATGGTCTCTAGACATGCAGCTTGAACCTCGGGTCAAGATCCAAATGGTTTGGGAGCGACGGCGTTTCAACTTTTGCCCCAAGTACGAGTTTCGTGAGCATTTTCCCA
>BQMB01000663.1:0-25982 GCA_027943415.1 Closterium sp. NIES-67 | reverse complement strand
AGGAGAGAGAGAGGAGAGGAGAGGAGGAGAGAGAGAGAGAGAGAGAGAGAGAGAGGAGAGAGAGAGAGAGAGAGGAGAGGAGAAGAGGAGAGGAGAGAGAGAGAGAGAGAGAGAGAGATAGAGACATTGAGAGAGATATAGAGAGAGATAGGGAGTAACGTGAGATTGAAGAAGAGGTATTTGTATTGAGAGAGAGGAAAAAATGGAGAAACTGAGAGAGCGAAAAAGAGAGAGGGACATTTTGAGAGAGAAGTTGAGAAGAGGAATGAAAGGGGTGAAAGCTGGAAGGAAGGAAATGATACGTACGTAGAAGTTGCAAGGCACAAGCCGTGTTGCAGTGGCGTTTTGTAGATTCGGACGAATAAGGACTGCGGGGGAAAAGTGATTGAAGGGTTGAGTGTGAGTGTGAAAGAGAGCAAGTGATGTTGAGAGAGCGCAAAAACAGGAGAGAGAGAGAGAGAGAGAGAGAGAGAGAGAGAGAGAGAGAGAGAGAGAGAGAGGAGAGAGAGAGAGAGAGAGAGGAGAGAGAGAGAGAGAGAGAGAGAGAGAGGAGAGAGAGAGAGAGAGAGAGAGAGAGAGAGAGAGAGAGAGAGAGAGAGAGAGATAGAGACATTGAGAGAGATATAGAGAGAGATAGGGAGTAACGTGAGATTGAAGAAGAGGTATTTGTATTGAGAGAGAGAGGAAAAAATGGAGAAACTGAGAGAGCAAAAGAAAGAGGGACATTTTGAGAGAGAAGTTGAGAAGAGGAATGAAAGGGGTGAAAGCTAGAAGGAAGGAAATGATACGTACGTAGAAGTTGCAAGGCACAAGCCGTGTTGCAGTGGCGTTTTGTAGATTCGGACGAATAAGGACTGCGGGGGAAAAGTGATTGAAGGGTTGAGTGTGAGTGTGAAAGAGAGCAAGTGATGTTGAGAGAGCGCAAAAACAGGAGAGAGAGAGAGAGAGAGAGAGAGAGAGAGAGAGAGAGAGAGAGAGAGAGAGAGAGAGAGAGAGAGAGAGAGAGAGAGAGAGAGAGAGAGAGACGAAAGAAAGGGAGTGATATTGAGAGGAGAAAATAGGAGAGGGAGACGGAGAACAAGATATGCGGAGACATTGCAAAGCAACCACAGTGATGCTGTGATGACGAGCACAAATTATTCCTTGGAAATATGAAATGCTTGAATGCGAGATTTGTGAAAGGAGTGACACATCTTATGACAACTTTTTTGTGCACCTAAATTAGGCAAAGTACCAAACCAAAGGTTACACATAACCACAATACCCTGCTGCTATTTTCATGACGAACAATATGCCATGGTTCATAAATACAATAAAGACAATTTCACCAACAAGCACATTTCGCCTCGTGAACTCCTTCCTTTAGCTATACCCAAATCACAATTGATTCTAAAAGCTACCATTAATTTTATTATGGATTAACAATTACGTACACGAGCGCTCACACGAAACGTGACCCAAAACGAATCTTCGAAATATGGACTATCTGCAAAATCCAACAAGCATAGGCATAACAGGAAGAGCAAATAGCGTGCACTTAGACCGTAAACACAAATTTATACAAAAATCTGCAACCGTAGAAGATTATTTCGGATGGGGAACAGCAAAGGGTGAGAAACGGAGGGGGACAGCAAAGGGGGAGGAACGGGGGGACAGCAAAGGGGGAGGAACGGAGGGGGACAGCAAAGGGGGAGGAACGGAGGGGGACAGCAAAGGGGGAGAACGGAGGGGGACAGCAAAGGGGAGGAACGGGGGGACAGCAAAGGGGGAGGAACGGAGGGGGACAGCAAAGGGGAGAAACGGATGGGGGACAGCAAAGGGGAGAAACGGATGGGGACAGCAAAGGGGGAGAACGGAGGGGGACAGCAAAGGGGGAGGAACGAGGGGGGACAGCAAAGGGGAGGAACGGAGGGGGACAGCAAAGGGGAGGAACGGAGGGGGGACAGCAAAGGGAGAGGAACGGAGGGGGACAGCAAAGGGGGAGGAACGGGGGACAGCAAAGGGGAGGAACGGAGGGGGACAGCAAAGGGGGAGGAACGGGGGGACAGCAAAGGGGAGGAACGGAGGGGACAGCAAAGGGGGAGAACGGAGGGGGACAGCAAAGGGGAGGAAGAAGGGGGACACAAAGGGGAGGAACGGAGGGGGACAGCAAAGGGGGAGGAACGGAGGGGGACAGCAAAGGGGGAGAACGGAGGGGGACAGCAAAGGGGAGGAACGGAGGGGGACAGCAAAGGGGGAGAACGGAGGGGACAGCAAAGGGGAGGAACGGAGGGGACAGCAAAGGGGAGGAACGGAGGGGGACAGCAAAGGGGGAGAAACGGAGGGGGACAGCAAAGGGGGAGAACGGAGGGGGACAGCAAAGGGGAGAAACGGAGGGGGACAGCAAAGGGGAGAACGGAGGGGGACAGCAAAGGGGAGGAACGGAGGGGGGACAGCAAAGGGAGGAACGGAGGGGGGCACAGGCAAAGAGGGGGAAGAAGGGAGAAACGGATGGGGGACAGCAAAGGGGAGTAACGGAGGGGGGACAGCAAAGGGGGAGAAACGGAGGGGGGACAGCAAAGGGGAGAAACGGAGGGGGGACAGCAAAGGGAGGAACGGATGGGGGACAGCAAAGGGCGAGGAACGGAGGGGGACAGCAAAGGGGGAGAAACGGGATGGGGGACAGCAAAGGGGGAGAAGGAGGGGGACAGCAAAGGGGGAGGAACCGAGGGGGACAGCAAAGGGCGAGGAACGGAGGGGGGACAGCAAAGGGAGGAACGGAGGGGGGACAGCAAAGGGAAGGAACGGAGGAGGGACAGCAAAGGGGGAGGGAACGGAGGGGGGACAGCAAAGGAGGAGGAACGGAGGCAGGACAGCAAAGGGGGGAGGAACGGTGGGGGGACAGCAAAGGGGGAGGAACGGGAGGGGGGACAGCAAAGGGGGAGAAACGGATGGGGGACAGCCAAAGGGGGAGGAACGGAGGGGGGACAGCAAAGGGGGAGGAACCGAAGGGGGACAGCAAAGGGCGAGGAACGGGAGGGGGGACAGCAAAGGGGAGGAACGGAGGGGGGACAGCAAAGGGGGGAACGGAGGGGGACAGCAAAGGGGGGAAGAACGTAGGGGGGACAGCAAAGGGGGGAGGGAACGGGAGGAGGGGGACAGCAAAGGGGAGGAACGGAGGGGGGACAAAAAGGGGGAGAAACGGATGGGGGACAGCAAAGGGGGGGAGAAACGGATGGGGGAGGGGGGACAGCAAAAGGAGGAGGAACGGAGGGGGACAGCAAACGGGGAAGAACGGAGGGGGGACAGCAAAGGGGGAGACGGAGGGGGGACAGCAAAGGGCGAGGAACGGAGGGGGACAGCAAAGGGGGAGGAACGGAGGGGGGACAGCAAAGGGGGAGAAACGGATGGGGGACAGCAAAGGGGGAGGAACGGAGGGGGGACGGAAAGGGGAGGAACGGGAGGGGGGACAGCGAAGGGGGAGGAACGGTGGGGGGACAGCAAAAGGGGAGGAACAGAGGGGGGACAACAAAGGGGGAGAAACGGATGGGGGACAGGAAAGGGGGAGAAACGGATGGGGACAGCAAAGGGGGAGAAACGGATGGGGGACAGCAAAGGGGGAGAAACGGAGGGGGGACAGCATAAGGGGAGGAATGGAGGGGGACAGCAAAGGGGGAGGAACGGAGGGGGGACAGCAAAGGGGGAGGAACGAGGGGGACGGCCAAGGGGGAGGGACGGAGGGGGGACAGCAAAGGGGGAGGAACGGAGGGGGGACGACTAAGGGGGGGGGCGGAGTGGGGATGAGAAAAGGGGGGAAACGGAGGGAGGACGGCAAAGCGAGGAGGAACGGAGGGGGACGGCAAAGGGCGGGGAACGGAGGGGGGACGACAAAGGGTGAGGAACGGAGGAGGGACGACAAAGGGGGAGGAACGGAGGGGGGACGGCAAAGGGGGAGGAACGGAGGGGGGACGACAAAGGGGGAGGAACGGAGGGGGGACGGCAAAGAGGGAGGAACGGAGGGGGACGACAAATGGGAGGAACGGAGGGGGACGGCAAAGGGGGAGGTCGGACGGGGGACGACAAAGGGGGAGCGGCGGAGGGGGGACGACGAGGGGGGGGGAACGGAGGGGGACGGCAAGGAGGTGGAACGGAGGGGGGACGACAAACGGGGAGGGATGGAGGGGGGACGACTGAGGGGGAGGGGCGGAGGGGGGACGACAAAAGGGGGAGGAGCGGAGAGGGGACGACCAAGGGGGGGGGAACGGAGTGGGCACGACAAAGGGGTAGGAAAGGAGGGGTGACGGCCAAGGGGGGCGAACGGAGGGGGACGACAAAGGGGAGGAACGGAGGGGGGACGACAAAGGGGGAGGAACGGAGGGGGGACAGCAAAGGCGGAGGAACGGAGGGGGACAGCAAAGGGGAGGAACGGAGGGGGACAGCAAAGGGGGAGGAGCGGAGGAGGGACGACAAAGGGGGAGGAACGGAGGGGGGACGGCAAGGGGGAGGGTCGGAGGGGGGACGACAAAGGGGAGCGGCGGAGGGGGGACGACGAGGGGGGGGGAACGGAGGGGGACGGCCAAGGAGGAGGAACGGAGGGGGGACGGCCAAGGGGGAGGAACGGAAGGGGACGACAAACGGGGAGGGAGGGAGGGGGGACGACTGAGGGGGAGGGGCGGAGGGGGACGCCAAAAGGGGGAGGGGCGGAGAGGGGACGACCAAGGGGGGGGGACCGGAGTGGGGACGACAAAGGGGAAGGAAAGGCGGGGGGACGGCCAAGGGAGGGGAACGCAGGGGGGACGACAAAGGGGAGGAACGGAGGGGGGACGACAAAGGGGGAGGGACGGAGGGGGGACGACAAAGGGGGGGGGGAACGGAGGGAGGACGACAAAGGGGAGGGAACGGAATGGGGACGACAAAGTGGGAGGGGCCGAGGGGGACGAGAAAGGGGGGGAACGGAGGGGGGACGACAAAGGGTAGGAACGGAGGGGGACGGCAAAGGGGGAGGAAAGGAGGGGGACGACGAATCCTCGCCAGCGCCAGCGCCGGTGCTAGCGCCTATTCGCCAGTGCCAGTACCAGCGCCAGCGCCAGGACCAGCGCCAAGTCACCAGCGCCAGCGCCGAATCGCCAGCGCCAAAATGCCAGCGCCGAAATGCCAGTGCCAGCGCCAGCGCCAAAGCGCCAGCGCCAGCGCCAAAGCGCCAGCGCCAGCGCCAGCGCCAAAGCGCCAGCGCTAGCGCCAAAACGCCAGCGCCAGCGCCAAAACGCCAGCGCCCGGCGCCAAATCGCCAGCGCCAGTGCGACCAGCGCCAGCACCAGCGCCAAATGCTTAGCGCTAGAGCCAGCGCCAGCGCCAGCTCTAAGGAAACGCGCCTAGCGGTTCTACACTTACCAGGTAAATAAGCTGATGGAAACTTGAAAGTCTGGAAAGCTTGTGAGAAGGAATGTGAGGAAAGCTGAAAAGCTAATTGAGATGAATGAATGTCTGAACGAGAAACGCACGAGGAGCAGGAAACAAAAATACGCGTTGGGAGGAGGAAGGGAGAAACGCACATGAACGACGAAGCAAGAAACGTAAACCCCATCCCGATGCGCGTTTTGTTGTTTGTACTGTACAGAACACGAGGTACTGTAGTCAGGTTTCTCAGGTACTGTAGTTGCCGGTTTCGACTTCAAGCTGGTACAAGCTTGTGACACCACATGCGATACTTGAGGTACCTCACCCCGTAATGATTAGGCTTCAGAATGTTTCGTCAATAATTCATTGAACAGGAACAAGCAGGTTTCTTGCGTAGTTTCGGCTTCGTCACGTGCTTGGATGCCAAATCCAGCGTGTTACAGCCTAATGCTATAATGATGAGGCTACAGAAGAATGTCAAAATCATTATATGAATATAAGCATGATATCATTATATGTATATAGTTAAATTAATTTAATCAATATATAAGTATATTCATGTCAATATAATACATACGTCAAAACCATCATTATGCGAAAACCAGTATGTGAATATCATTAGATTAATATCCATATTATATCAGTATATGTATATATTTATATTAATAAACCCTTGATGTGACCTAGACAAAGGTGAAAAGCATGTATTGTGCTCAACACGCTCATTGTAATACGATATAAATTACATTTGTACATTTTCTCCCATCCAGACCATAAAGAATCATATATACTCTTTGTAGTATCATATATATCATTATTTAAATATAATTATTTATAATATTATTACGAGAAAATTTGATTCCCAATCAAATAATTTATTCCTCACAACTTACACAATTATGAACTTTAATATGAAATGTAAATTTAAACGTCGTACCAACTGTATTATTCTTAAGATTCTACACATTGGAAATCTATAGACTACGCAACCCTTCCGACGCTTGGGCGTCGAGCCTTGTTGTATATTGGGATCCAGGCGAGACTGACTACTGACTAGAAACTAGCCAGCATACGAGGTTTCTTGCGCGCGTAGCCAAGCCTAGACGAAACTGCGCGCCTTAAGGAATGATAGCGATAATGACGCAGATCCCGCGACGACCGGCTAGGCATTGCGAACCGCGCATAATTCATCCCGAGGGACGAAGTGACGTGGGAGCAGGGACGGAGAGACGCGATAGCAGGGACGGAGAGACGCGACAGAACCTACCAAGTGACGCGATAGCACAGAGTGGCTGAGGCGAAAGCATGGAGGAAGCACCGAGGGCAGGGGAGGGAGAGCGGAGTGAGCGCGCGGGAGGGAGAGCGGAGTGCGTGCGCTGGAGGGAGCGCGGAGTGAGCGCGGGAGGGAGAGCGGAGTGAGCTCGCGGGAGGGAGAGCGAAGTGAGCGCCGGAGGGAGAGCGGAGTGAGCGCGCGGGAGGGAGAGCGGAAAGAGCGCGCGGGAGGGAGAGCGCGTGAGCGTGCGGGAGGGAGAGGGGCGTGAGCGCGCGGGAGGGAGAGCGGCGTGAGCGCGCGGGAAGAGCGGCGTGATCGCGTGGGAGGGAGAGCGGCGTGATCGCGCGGGAGGGAGCAGCGTGAGCGCGGGAGGGAGAGCGGCTTGATCGCGCGGGACGGAGCAGCGTGAGCGCGGGAGGGAGAGCAGGGGCAGCGGAAGGGGAAAGGGGAGAGGGATGAGAGTAAGGGCAGGGGTGAGAGAGACGAGTGAGAGCAGGTGAGGGGGAGAGGCGGGAGAGCGAGGGAAGGGGAGAGGGGTGAGAGTGGAGTAAGGGGAGAGGAGAGAGAGCAGGGTAGAGGGAGAGGAGTGCGAGCAGGAGAGGGAGATAGGAGTGAAAGCAGCGAGGGAGGGAGGGAGTGAGAGCAGGCGAGGGGAAGAGGAGTGAGGGCAGGGGCAGTTGGAGAGGAGTGAGAGCAGGGGAGGGGGGTAGGTGTGAGAGCAGGGGAAGGGAGAAGAGTGAGCGCAAGGGAAGGGGAGAGGAGTGAACTTTGGGACAGGGAAGATGAGAGAGAGCAGAGTAGGGGGAGAGGAGTGTGAGCAGGGGAGGGAGGGAGGAGAGAGGGCATGGGAGGGTGAGAGGGAGTGAGAGCAGGGGAGGGAGAGAGGGAGTGACAGCAAGTGAGGGGAAGAGGAATGAGAACAGGGGAGGGGGAGAGGAGTGCGAGCAGGGGAGGGAGAGAGGAGTGCGAGCAGGGGAGGGAGGGAGGAGAGAGGGCAGGAGAGGGAGAGAGGGAGTGAGAGCCGGGGAGGGGGGAGGAGTGAGAGCGCGGGGGGGGAGAAAAGTGGGAGCAGGGGAGGGGAAGAGGAGTGAGAGCAGGGGAGGGAGAGAGGAGTGCGAGAAGGGGAGGGAGAGAGGAGTGCGAGGTGGGGAGGGAGAGAGGGTGTGAGAGCAGGGGAGGGGGAGAGGAGTGAGAGCAGGGGAGGGAGGGAGGAGTGAGGGCAGGGGAGGGAGAGAGGGAGTGTGAGCAGGGGAGGGAGGGAGGAGTGAGGGCAGGGGAGGGAGAGAGGGAGTGTGAGCAGGGGATGGGGCAGCAGGGGAGGGGGAGAGGTTTGCGAACAGGGGAGGGATAGAGGAGTGCGAGGTGGGGAGGGAGAGAGGGATTGAGGGGCATGGGGAGATGAGTGAACGGGAGGAAAGGGGAGAGGAGAGAGAGCAGGGGAGGGGGAGAGTAGAGAGAGCAGGGGAGGGGGGGAGGAGTGAGGGCAGGGCAGTGGGAGAAGAGTGAGAGCAGGGGAGGGGGAGAGAAGTGAACGTGGGGAAAGGGGAGAGGAGGGAGGGCAGGGGAGGGGGAGAGGGAGTGTGAGCAGGGGATGGGGAGAGGAGTGAGAACAGGGGATGGGGAGAGGCGGTAGAGCAGGGGAGTGAGGAAAGTTGCAGGGGAGGGAGAGAGGCGGACCAGGAGAGAAGGGATGGCGGAGAGGGGTGAGAGCAGGGGAGAGGAGAGCGAGGGGAGGAGAGCATGTGGATGCGAGAGGGGGAGCATGAGAGCAGAGAGGGAGGGGGAGCATGAGAGCAGGGAGGGAGGGGGAGCATGAGAGCAGGGAGGGAGGGGAAGCATGAGAGCAGGGAGGGAGGGGGAGCATGAGAGCAGGGAGGGAGGGGAGCATGAGAGCAGGGAAGGAGGGGGAGCATGAGAGCAGGGAGGGAGGGGAAGCATAAGAGCAGGGAGGGAGGGGAAGCATGAGAGCAGGGAGGGAGGGGGAGCATGAGAGCAGGGAGGGAGGGGGAGCATGAGAGCAGGGAAGGAGGGGGAGCATGAGAGCAGGGAGGGAGGGGAGCATGAGAGCAGGGAGGGAGGGGGAGCATGAGAGCAGGGAAGGAGGGGGAGCATGAGAGCAGGGAGGGAGGGGAAGCATGAGAGCAGGGAGGGAGGGGAAGCATGAGAGCAGGGAGGGAGGGGGAGCATGAGAGCAGGGAGGGAGGGGGAGCATGAGAGCAGGGAAGGAGGGGGAGCATGAGAGCAGGGAGGGAGTGAGGCATGAGAGCAGGAGTGAGTGAGTGAGGCATGAGAGCAGGGAGGGAGTGAGGCATGAGAGCAGGAGTGTAAGGAGGGCAGGAAGGTAAGGAGGGCAGGAAGGTAAGGAGGCAGGTTGCAGCTGCCCGCTTCCCGCCTCCCGCCGCGTCCTGCTGCCCACTTCTAGCTTCCCGCTTTCCCGCTCCCCGCTGCGGCCCGCTACTGGCTTGCCTCTCCTGCTCTGTGCTTCCCTGCTGCTTCCCGACTGCCCGCTCCGCTCTTCCCTGCTCGGGTTTTGCATTGGAAGGGTTTGTGTGGGCCTGGATATGGGTAAGCTTTCGTATGTGTGGGCATGAAAAGGTGCATGAATGTACCCTGTCTTTTCCCTGAATGTCCTTCCCATGTTTCTCATCCTGTGCTCCCTCCCTCCCTGCTCCCTCCCTCCCTGCTCCCTCCCTCCCTGCTCCCTCCCTCCCTGCTCCCTCCCTCCCTGCTCCCTCCCTCCCTGCTCCCGCCCTCCCTGCTCCCTCCCTCCCTGCTACCTCCCTCCCTGCTACCTCCCTCCCTGCTCCCTCTCACTAGCTCTGCATCCCCCTCTCTCTCGCCCTGCGCCGTCGGTCGTGGATGCGTCTCGGATATGCCTCTGGGCGGTCGTTTCTATTGGTAAAATGGCCTAACTGGAGTAGCGCTGCCTCTCGCTCTATTTTCAGCGCCATTGCTAGCCGACTTTACGTTTGCTCTCACATATCCCCGCTACGCCTAGGTGAACACGTACGCTTAACTCAAATGGCGAGCCATTTTGCGATCCACCGATATTAGACTGGCGCAAAAGATATCCACCGATAGAAGGCCTGCGCGCGATAATTTATTGATATCCGCGGAGAAATAGACTGGGTGCGAGCCTACTCTGATTTTCTGGGAAAAAAAGAACACCACCCTACCAGAAGTCTCGATATTGCATGCGTATGGGCTGCGGAAATGCCTTCTGCGTGTTTGCCGCTGTGTTGTGGCTGGTTGATGCTGTGACGCGTTAGCTTAGTTTGTGTGCTGCTGTGTTGCTGTCGACCATCTGTTGTGCTTCACTTGTTTTCCTTCCCCAACCTCCTTGGAGTTTTGGTTAGCGAACTTCAAATTTGCATTTGCTAGTTTCGCAAACCGATTTCCAGACTTTGAGCTCTCGCCATTCCCGCAGCCAATCGCAAGCCACTAGCCCCAACCCAAGCCGCGCTCTCTTTTTGCGGCTTGTAACTTGGGACCTGGGCTTTAAGGACATGCAGTTGGAATTTTCGGCATGACCAATATCGCACGTACAACAAGTGGGGCTCAAGCACGGAGCAATCGGAGGACGGCAAACCTCGGATTTTCGCATGACCTGACCGCCTGGAGCAGCGATTTCGTCTGCTTTGGAGCTACTGTACGAGCTCAGCGAGAGCAGTTTCCCCGCAACGAAATTCTTTACGTGGTCAGAAAAATTGCTCTCCACGATCAACGGAGGAAGACGAAGACCTACCCAAGGGGTATTTCCTTCAGTGTCTCCACGGGGTCACCTCAAAGGACCAACGGCAGTGAAATGTTGCAGACGGATCCCCCGACTGACTTGGCTTCGTCGCCCAATTTTCAGCATCTCCACCGGGTGGTAGTACACCTATCCCGCGTTATTTTCTCACCCAGCATCTTCTCGAGCCGCGCTACACTTGCGCACATGACGAGCTATAGTGACGCATATGACAAGACCCAGTTGCGCAATCGACAAGCTACAGCACAGAACACGACAAGCTACAGCGAAATGAGAGAATGGCGCGGGATTGGTATACGATACATGCTATCGACCGCTCCCGGACGAATGAGGAGGATGAGCTTGCCGATCACCCTGTCCTAGTGGATCGAGGAAGAAATGTTTTGGGCGCTACACTACATGCGAACGATTTGTGAAAATCGGAAGCTGTACAGTGGGAGGCGCGCAAAGCAAATTAACGAAAAAACCGAAGGAGTTTTGCGACGACGATCGATACTCACGGCGAGGATGCGTCGCCGAGATCGACGGAGTTGTGAGTTTTCGGCGGAATGTGTGCATTACTGTTTGGACAACGGTGAACGTGGGTGATGGGTGAACAGTGGCCTGCGGGGATTATTATCGTGAAGCAGCATTGAAGAATTGTTGCAACAGTTTGGAGCATACACCTAGCCCGCGGTAATTTCACACCCTGAAACTGGGCGGCAGAAGAATTTTTGTTTCCACCCTGACCATTTCTGAGTGCGCAGACATTATCCCCTTGTTCCTACGGCCTAAGCTTGGCAGACTCAATGCGGGCAAAAACTTTGAGCATTGCATAAGCTGTCATCGGGTTTCCTGGCTTGAGAAACACTAAATCGAGCAGTAAACGTTTCGTATAGAAACCCAGTGTCAAATTGTTTTCCAAGGGTATCCGGATCTTGTCTTCAAGAGCTGCTTTCGGGGGATGAATACCCTCTCGGCGGTACCCCCTGTGAAAATACTGGGTGTGAAAATACCGCGAGCTAGGTGTATTTTTGCAGAGACGATACTTTTAGGGGGGTGAAGGCGAATCCCTCACGTAAGCTGCAAAGCGGTTGCCCGCGAATGAGATTGATTAATTTGCCCAACTACAATAACGTTTGCGCTTACCTGAGTACGGGCACACTGAGGATTCACCACTTCCCTATCGTGGTATTCATCACTTGGAGTTTTTCTGAGGTACCTGCCGTAGCCGCCCGATGGGTGAACGTCCGCACGGTGAACCTGTCAGGAGGAGTTTCGATTTTTACAACACAAAGCAGATCGACGGCAGTTGTGAGAAGCTGAATAGTAATCTACGGCGTCGGACTGAGCCAGGGTCTACGTGGCGCAGCTACCCTGCGTTAAAGGGTCGCGCTGAGAGTGGCACCGACAAGCAGAGGTTGAAGATACTTCAATTTTCCAGGTCTGAAGAAATACTTGGAGCAGTTGACTTACTTCGACAGGATTTTCTTTACATGAAGGGGGGAGAGAGCAGCTGCGCTGCAGTTTTCTTCATGGATTTTCCCTCGAGAACTTGGCATCCGCTGCATGAGCATCGACAGACAGATGCTGTTTGACCGATAGAATCGACGGATTTTCGCATGTGTTTGCGAAGGTTGGAGTTGCTACTGGCCCCCTGAAAGGATAAGCCAGAAAGTAGCCCCCTGTGACCTGTGCCCTGGGAACTGACAGTGCATGTTGAGACGTCCTCGCTCAGGAGCTTGAGGAGATAGAGGAGGTGTTTCCCAACAACTTCCGCCTCGACTTTGCTGTGAGCCGCGAGCCGACAAACGACAAGGGCGAGCAGATGGAGCTTCAGACGTGCATGGCTGAGTACTGCAGTGAGCTGCAGAGCCTGGTCAGGAAGAACAACACGTACACCTATGTGAGCGCGCTCAGCGCCATGGAGAAGGGCGTTGATGGCCTCATGGCCTACCTGGCAGCCCAGGATGGTACGTCACATGTTGAATGTAATTCTGTTATGGTAATGGCACGCTCCTGGAATATGACTGAGCCCTATTCTGACATCGTTTTGGCTTGTGCAGGCATGAACTATTACAAGTACAAGGAATTGAGGAAGAGTGAGCAGTGGAATGGCAAGGGCTGCTAGTGACTAGCTGGCAGGCGCTGCTGGCGTCGAGCTGGCCGGCGCTGCTGGCGGCGAGCTAGCAGGCGATTCTGGCGGCGAGCTGGCAGGCGATGCTGGCAGGCGCTGCTGGCGGCAAGCTAGCAGGCGCTGCTGGCGGCGAGCTGGCAGGCGCTGCTGGCGGCGAGCTGGCAGGCGCTGCTGGCGGCTAGCGGGCAGGCACTGCTGGCGGCTAGCTGGCGGCGAACCAGCTGGCGGCGGCTAGCTGGCGGCGAGCGGGCAACGGCTAGTGAGCTGCTGTTGGCGGTGAGCTGGCGGCAGCTGCTGGCAGCGAGCTGGCATCTAGCAAGCTGGGGGCAAGCTGGCGGCGACGAGATTCGAACAAGCTGCTGGCGGGGGCTAGCCAGCGGCTGGCAGCGGCGGCTGGCAGCAGCGGCGGGCAGCAGCGGCTGGTGGGCAGCGGCGGAAGGCGAGCGCACGCTGGCACGGCGGAAGGCAAGCGCAGGCTGGCACGGCCTGGCGCGGGCTGGCGCAAGCAGGCGCTGGCTGCTGGCACTGGCGGTGGGTGGCTAGCCACTGGCAGCTGACGCGCGTTGGCTGGCTCGGGCGCTGGCTGGTGCTGGCTGGTGCTGGCTGGCGCTGGCTAGCGCTGGCTGACGCTGGATTGCTGACGCTGGCGCTGGCGGGCGCTGGATGGCGGTGGCTGGTGCTGGCTGGCTGGCGTTGGCGCGGGCTGGCGCTGGCTGGCTGGCGCTGGCTGGCATCGGAAAAAACCGGGGTCTGTTTTGGGATGATTTGGGTTAGTTTGGGGTATGTAGGGTTCGCTTCGGTATGATTCCCTCACCAGTTGTCTAGTTGTGATGGGTTAGGCGGAAATATACTGTGGACCGAGTGGAGTGTGGATCATAGCCTACGGGGTGATTGCACGCGACACTGTTCTGAATGGTTGTGGCTGCTTCTCGTCTTTTCTCGCACTGCTGTAATTCGCAGGGCCCCATGAGAACGCGTGGAGAGCAGTATCGATTGGTGTTGCTGGCAACACGTGTATCAAGGACAGGTCGTCTTTACGCGGGTGCCACTTGTTTTTGAGACACTTGTGGCCATTTGTTCCGATCTTTGTTTCGCTAATTGTTCTGGTTACCCCTTCCACGACCACCATTGCGAAGGCGTAAAACGAAGTAACTGCCGCGTATTGTAGTGTGTTACATGCGTTTAGGGCATCAATAGTTTCGCATTTGTCACCAACGGTTCGTAAACACCTTTGTGTTTCCGTTATTGTTGTGTTGTACATGTTATACGCGCAATCTTCATTAATAAAACTCGGGAATACATATTCGCATATTAATACAAATTTAGGGTCGTGAAATAAAAATGATTAATTTTCATAATACTAGACAACCCATACCATGAACAGCAATAGCGATGATTCACTCATCAATAGTCATGTACAGTCAGCACTACGATTCCTATTCTACCACCTGCAACTAAACACCAGGCACGGGCAGGCCGTTAGGAAAAATCTCAGACTCGTAGCCTTCAATGAGAATCTTCACATTACGGGACATTTTGAAGCCAGCAGGGGCAGCAGGTTCCCAGATAGCCACATCCCCATTGTCATACATCTCCTTGATCATAGCAACAACGTGCTGGATCTTCACCTGGACGTTCTCCTGGTTCACCATCTCTGATGTGTCAAGAGACGGATTGAGCCGGCCCCTGGCATTAGCCAGAGGCCATTCGACCTGCGCAAGAGAAACAAGGGCATAATACATTAGACTAGGCAGTCATTTGAAACCTGAGAAGCTTGGAACAGCATAGAAAGAAAAGTAATTACCACGTTCAGGGCATAGCCCACCATCGGGATTTTAACCGTGATGGTGCTCGCCTTCTTGCTGCCAAAGCCGCGCAGCAGGACGAGCTCCAAGCTGCGATTGGCGAGATAGCGGCCGCCAGTCACCACATGCCATTTTGAGCCGTAAACGGCTGGAAGGGAGGGGGGGGGGGGGGGGAGAGAGAGAGATGCAAAGGAAAGAGTTAAATGTTGCATGGGCGTTCGAGCTCAGCGAGATATGGCAAGAGCAGCTTATGCAGGCGGATCTAAACTTACGATGCATGTGGTGCAGAGTCCACTCCATCGGCGACCTGCTGAAGGTGGGTGCCACGCCCTCCTCTGCCAGCTCCTTCCACTTTGTCTCGGGCACGCAACCCCTGGGCCCACGACCGTACAGCTTGATGTCAGCGTTGTAGTTACTCCTCTTCTCTGAAATCTTCCTCATCGCAATGTTCTCCTTGCCCGGGTTGTTGCACATGACGTAGTAGAAGATGTCCTTGCTTACGCCCATCTCCGCGAACTTGTCAGACATTGCTTCTCGGTGCTCAGCCCATGACGGGTAGAACCTCATCAGCCAAGCTGGGGCGGAGTTAGTTTGGTATGTGTAGGTTTCCAACGACTTTTTCTGAAAAGCACAGCATGGGATCAGCATGAGTAAAAAATACAGAGATATCAGTAAGAGAGCATTCGAGGGTGTTTGAAACCAAGCAGATGCTAATAAGACAACACGTCAAAGATATTACGTATGGGGTTAAGAGAAATGGGTTGAAACCTACCGCGAAAAGGTGGTCCTGCTCAAGAGACGCGGGAACGACGACACAACCGTTGGCATCTCGCGGAAGCGCGTTGAGATCGTACGTGGGGTGCAACGCTGTCGACACCAGGGCTCTCTGCATGTCGCCAGTGTTCACCAGCTGTTGGCGCAGAGCGAGCACGAGCTGAGTCTGCTCATCGTAGCGCAGGGATAACGCGGCGTACTCGGCCTCCTTCGCCTCGAGCGCCAATGTCAAGTCGAGACCGCGCTCTTGCGTGGCGAGAAGAGTTGCATTCAGATCAGCGATTTCCGAGCGCAGTCGCATCGCCTCTTGCGTACGTGCAGGCGCGACCTCTGGGTAACAGGGTAAGACGATACGGATAAGAAACAGTGGAGACACAAGTTCGTGTAAAAAAAAAGTTCAGGGTATAGGGGTGGTCGTACCCCATGATAACTTTGCTTGCGAAAAGCTATGGAAAGTTGACAAAATACGGAAACGGATATCATTAAAACGATAAAAACGGTGAGGAGGCAACAGGTCTCGACGAGTACGCTAAGGGAGAAAACGGTTTACCAGTTCGCCCCTTAACAGGTACGGCCAAGCCGTGAGCAGTGATGACTGTCGGCAGCACACTCTCGGGAGGAACGCCATCGGCGGCGTGTTCTAGTGGCTCAGTCAAATCGAGAGGGGCGGAGGTTCCTGGAGCTGGAAGAGGAAGCGTTGCAATAGCTGCTGTGTGGGCAGTCTGACCAGCTATCGAGGAGGACTTCGCCAGCACCGCGGTCATTTCCGCTTGCTTCTGTTTCTTGCGGAAGTTGGGTGGCAGGACGAACCCTTGGGCCTTCAGATATGTCGCCATCGCCAGGTACTCGTCGAGCTGGTCACAGTCGTCGTCGCACGACTGATCATGCACCAGTCGTCCTCCTGGCGCCAACGTGTCCACCTGCGACTCTGACTGTTGCCCATAAGTCCGTTTCCCGCCGCACGAAGTACCTTCAATGCCCTCCATACTGCAGGGGCTGCGATTGAAAAAAAAGTCGCAGGCGACGAGAAGTGGTCGTAAACTGAGGGCCTTTTCCCGCCTATTTAATGAATCGTTGGAAGGGCGACGCGAAAAAACAATGTTGGCACATTTCCGAAACGGTGAACAATGGTGGCAGTGAGCAATGTTTTGTTGGCACATTTCCGAAAGCGCCAGAACAGTATTATGGGAGCATCAAACTTGGCAAAGCTCGAGTTTGGTAAGGGAAACAGGCACCCCGGAGAAAGTGCCAGTAAGCGAACCAGCAACAGATCCGCCTTGTGCAACTTTGGGAGACCCTGACAATTATGACGGGTAACTGGAATTTATTTTCAGGAAATGCAAAATCCGGCACGCAATGGCCATCTGTCAGTCAGATGACAGGTGGCTGCCTAACCCGGGTAGCTGTTCACATTCTTAACGCGTGGCAGATATCATCTGGCAAACCACAATCCTCCGATTTTTATAATTTTGAATTATGTGGACACGCGTCGCTTGGGTTGTACACCTAATTAGACTTGGGTGGGGTTCATGTTATGCTACGTTTACTGTAGAGCGTGCCACTAAACATGCATAGATTTGGATTGGAAAGGACTTACTATTGAAAAAAGCCACATCAATATTAGTGAAGAAAACTTCCTTCTAAATTAGTCAGCATGGTCGAAGTTTTTTGTACTTAGAACATAAACTTATTTACTAGCCATGCATCTACGTCCGGCTTAGTGCGTACAAGCTCCACCGCACGAAGAATGCTAGACATTTCGACGACCCGGTATCTGTCTGCCAATGGAGCCCAGCGTAGTTGAATGCAGCCCGTCTGCAGGTCGTCAACAGCCATCCTCTGATAATATTTTATGAAGGCATATGGCATCAGATTCCGCCCAATACGCAGCTGGAATATTATGCGACATTGGGCATACCACTCCTCCGAGCCTTCGTCCGTCTCTCCCTTCACAGCAACATTGGAGTACCAAGGCCTCCCATAAAATTGGGCCATCGCACGGATGGTATGCGGAAGCCGACTGAATTCTGCATCAAATGCGGCTGGTATTGCAACGCTGTTGTGCACCTGTAGGGATTTTGGGAGAGTTAAAATGATTTAATTAAAGGGGATATGTGTAAGAATTGCATGCCCTGGTACTACAGACAGATGGAAAAAACACAGTGGGGAGGATCGCAGAAAGAGAGGGAATGCAGATAGGCGCGGAATGTGGAAATCAGTGAGGGCCATGACAAAATTTCTAGCATTGTTACATATTTTTGTACCCGCGATACTTACATGTACTGTGTCGATAGTTGTTCCCGCACATGCAGGGGCCGCATTCAATGCCCGACGAAGGTGTGGCAGGTCTGCTGCAAGCGACGCCATGAACTCAACATCGCGTGCTGAGTCTGGAGTTAGTGGGACGATGAAGGGTGGCTCGCGACGGCGTGCTGGGACGAGTAGGCACCAACTATCTCTGGACAACACACGCTGTCCTGTGCGTTGCGCCTGCACAAAACAAAATCACAGCTAGAATGCATGTTAGGTGTAATGAATCTGAATAAAGAGCGTCCACTGAATGCATGCAAACCACTTTGATATGCACATCCTCACCTCGACCATCGAGGTGTCATAGGTCTTCTGTGGCCCCAGCACCGGTGCCAGGCACTCCAAGCGTAGCCTCTTGACCTCAGCATCCATAATTTGACTGGTAGCGCTGCGCTTGTTGGATGCGCGGTACGGGTTTTTAATGTGCTCTATGTGAAGGTGCTCGAACATCTGGGTGGAGTAGTGTTCTGGAAGCCCAGCTCTAGTGATGGAGTCAATATAATGGTTAGTAGGTGCATTTTGATGAACCTCCAACTGGATGTTTGATCATTAAAAGCCTTGACCAAGCCCTCGATCATCCTGCATGAAGGTAGGGGAAGAAGGAATGAGTCAAGTCAATGAGGATTAAATCATGCACACTAGACGACATATGGTCTGACTGTCAACTTATACCAAGATTTGCGAGTAGAAGTCATAGGCTGGAATAGGTGTGTTCTTGGAGAGTACAACCCAAACCCTATATCTCCCTTATCTCTCTCCCTATATCCAACTCCAATTGCTTACCTTTCTGCCTTGTTCTTGAGCTCACGTAGCGAGTGTATGGTGTGCTCACTCGTCCTTGCGCAATAGTTGTACCACTTGATGTAGGCCGCAATTGCATCAAGCTGCGCCTGTGGAACATGCTGTGGGAAATCTTTCACAAGGAAGGGCAAAACTTGTAGCACACTCCGATGCTCATAAGCTTGGTAGCTCGCACCTTTTGCAAAATACGGTTGTTCTCCTTTATGTACTTTAGCCTCTCGTCCGCTTCTATCCTCTCAGTCATCGTTAGCTTTGCACGCAGTAGATCGACAATGTGCACCATTATCCCCAAGTCAGCTTGATGCATAATATCAGGCATGACACACAAATAGGGATTCAATATGGGTATTGACTCCCACCGCCAACCCCATAGAAAACATTTGACTGCATGGGTCGATAGCGTTGACATGCCCTGTGGAAGCATTTTCCGCTGCACTAGTGCAGTTATAGCTCTCTGGATTAGGGGCAATCGTGGGGAAATCCGGTTTTTAAACATATTGGTCTCCCTGAGCGTAACCATGCATAACGAGCAAGGATGGTCCGTAGCGCCAGACTTTGTGCACGTCACCTTGCATGACTCAGGGTAGTCGCATGCATATGCGTACAGTGCTGGCCAAGCATTGTAGGATGCACCACTTGGGTCATCCACCCTCACTCCAGTGTGAGATGCTTTTCTCAATGGCTCCATAACCAAAGATAAGATGTGTTGGAACACCACCAACTTGTCTAAAGCATCGTACTCAGGGGTGTAATTGGGTAGAAGGGCCAATAGCACATGACCCCATGGCTGCCAACGATCATGCTTGTCGATGTTACCCAACGTGAGGTACACCGGGTGGCCTTTAGCCTTTCCTCGCTGATCCATTGTTGTTTCATCACTCGATAGAATGAGTGCCGCCACAACACCCTCTCCATCAACCTTTTGGATCTCATTGTGCAACGTAAACCACCAATCTCCAGTTTCAGGAGTGGTGTACACATGAGTCTCACCAGGGATGCAAGGTGTGGGCTTTAAAACAAGCTTCTCCCCAACTTTTGGGTGGGTAAGAAGGTCTTTCAATGCTATGATAGAGTCACAGAAGAAAAACTCAAGAGTGGATTTGTCACCAACGCGCACTTGGCTGCGTTTCCAATTGCGATGGGGGTTTGGCACATGGTCATCAACGTATCTCTCAACGTCTTGCACTGTTTGAAAGGCCGTAAGATCGTCAATCGTCGCACCATCATGGTTTAAAATGCGTAATAAAGAGTCAATAGCTTTCTTAGACAACTTGCTGGTGAGGAGAAAATGCACAAAAGCGTCTCGAAAGTTGAATTCAGATGCATTATCAACGGGTCCTGGCCCCTCCCCACTCTCCTCACCGCCCACGCCCACATCCTCAGTAGGCCGTTCCCGCCCGTCCGTTAGGTCCACCTGAGATTGGGGTGGAGGGATGCTAGACGGGAGTGGTGGACGGCGCGCCGTTGAGTCGTCGAGTGGCACATGGCTGCTCAATCCTGGTTGGTCGGGATGGTAGATGTTTAGTCGCGGAGAGGGCGTGGATGCAGGGGCCGTGCGGGATACGAGAAAGGGAGAGGCCCTTGATGCTGCAGCGGCGGCATTTGCTGCGTTTGTCCGACACCCGTCGCTGATTTGGTGATTGCGGAGCGGACCTCGCCCGCCAAATCCAGTCGCGCCACACCTAATGCAATCATATGGCATCCTGCAAGCCACATGCATGTAAAGGTGGGAGGGGCAGAGAGAGGGGGAATGCAGAGAGAGGGGGAATGCAGAGAGAGGGGGATGCAGAGAGAGCGGGAATGCAGAGAGGAGGAGAATGCAGAGAGGAGGGGGATGCAGAGAGAAGGGGAATGCAAAGAGAGGGGGAATGTAGAGAGAGGGGGAATGTAGAGAGGAGGAGAATGCAGAGAGGAGGGGGATGCAGAGAGAGGAGGAATGTAGAGAGGAGGGGGATGCAGAGAGAGGGGGATGCAGAGAGAGGGGGAATGCAGAGAGAGGGGGAATGCAGAGAGAGGGGGAATGCAGAGAGAGGGAGAATGCAGAGAGGAGGAGAATGCAGAGAGGAGGGGGATGCAGAGAGAGGGGGAATGCAGAGAGAGGGGGAATGCAGAGAGGAGGAGAATGCAGAGAGAGGGGGAATGCAGAGAGAGGGGGATGCAGAGAGGGGGAATGTAGAGAGGAGGGGGATGCAGAGAGAGGGGGAATGCAGAGAGGGGGAATGCAGAGAGAGGGGGAATGCAGAGAGGAGGAGAATGCAGAGAGCGGGGGAATGCAGAGAGAGGGGAATGCAGAGAGGGGGAATGCAGAGAGGAGGAGAATGCAGAGAGGAGGGGGAATGCAGAGAGAGGGGGAATGCAGAGAGGGGGAATGCAGAGAGGAGGAGAATGCAGAGAGGAGGGGGAATGCAGAGAGGAGGGGAATGTAGAGAGAGGAGAATGCAGAGAGGAGGGGATGCAGAGAGAGGAGGAATGTAGAGAGGAGGGGGATGCAGAGAGAGGGGGAATGCAGAGAGAGGGGGAATGCAGAGAGAGGGGGAATGCAGAGAGAGGGGGAATGCAGAGAGAGGGGGAATGCAGAGGGGAGGAGAATGCAGAGAGGAGGGGGATGCAGAGAGAGGGCGAATGCAGAGAGAGGGGAATGTAGAGAGGAGGAGAATGCAGAGAGAGGGGGAATGCAGAGAGAGGGGGAATGTAGAGAGGAGGAGAATGCAGAGAGAGGGGGATGCAGAGAGGGGGAATGTAGAGAGGAGGGGGATGCAGAGAGAGGGGGAATGCAGAGAGGGGGAATGCAGAGAGAGGGGGAATGCAGAGAGAGGGGGAATGTAGAGAGGAGGAGAATGCAGAGAGAGGGGGGATGCAGAGAGGGGGAATGTAGAGAGGAGGGGGATGCAGAGAGAGGGGGAATGCAGAGAGGGGGGGAATGCAGAGAGGAGAGGAATGCAGAGAGCGGGGGAATGCAGAGAGAGGGGGAATGCAGAGAGGGGGAATGCAGAGAGGAGGAGAATGCAGAGAGGAGGGGGAATGCAGAGAGAGGGGGAATGTAGAGAGGAGGAGAATGCAGAGAGGAGGGGGATGCAGAGAGAGGAGGAATGTAGAGAGGAGGGGGATGCAAAGAGAGGGGGAATGCAAGAGAGAGGGGGGAATGCAGAGAGAGGGGGAATGCAGAGAGAGGGGGAATGCAGAGAGAAGGAGAATGCAGAGAGGAGGGGGATGCAGAGAGAGGGGGCATGCAGAGAGAGGGGGAATGTAGAGAGGAGGAGAATGCAGAGAGAAGGGGGATGCAAAGAGAGGAGGAATGTAGAGAGGAGGGGGATGCAGAGAGAGGGGGAATGCAGAGAGAGGGGGAATGCAGAGAGAGAGGGAATGCAGAGAGGAGGAGAATGCAGAGAGGAGGGGGAATGCAGAGAGAGGGGGAATGTAGAGAGGAGGAGAATGCAGAGAGGAGGGGATGCAGAGAGAGGAGGAATGTAGAGAGGAGGGGGATGCAGAGAGAGGGGGAATGCAGAGAGAGGGGAATGCAGAGAGAGGGGGAATGCAGAGAGGGGGAATGCAGAGAGGAGGAGAATGCAGAGAGGAGGGGATGCAGAGAGAGGGGGAATGCAGAGAGAGGGGGAATGTAGAGAGGAGGAGAATGCAGAGAGAGGGAGAATGCAGAGAGAGGGGGAATGTAGAGAGGAGGAGAATGCAGAGAGAGGGGGGATGCAGAGAGGGGGAATGTAGAGAGGAGGGGGATGCAGAGAGAGGGGGAATGCAGAGAGGGGGGGAATGCAGAGAGGAGAGGAATGCAGAGAGCGGGGGAATGCAGAGAGTGGGGGAATGCAGAGAGGAGGAGAATGCAGAGAGGAGGGGGAATGCAGATAGAGGGGGAATGTAGAGAGGAGGAGAATGCAGAGAGGAGGGGGATGCAGAGAGAGGAGGAATGTAGAGAGGAGGGGGATGCAGAGAGAGGGGGAATGCAGAGAGAGGGGGAA
Source organism: Closterium sp. NIES-67 (assembly GCA_027943415.1). NCBI lineage: Eukaryota > Viridiplantae > Streptophyta > Zygnematophyceae > Desmidiales > Closteriaceae > Closterium > Closterium sp. NIES-67. The sequence continues at coordinate 3,805 of BQMB01000663.1, read as the reverse complement.
TGCAGAGAGAGGGGGAATGCAGAGAGAGGGGGAATGCAGAGAGAGGGGGATGCAGAGAGAGGGGGAATGCAGAGAGGAGGAGAATGCAGAGAGGAGGGGGATGCAGAGAGAGGAGGAATGTAGAGAGGAGGGGGATGCAGAGAGAGGGGGAATGCAGAGAGAGGGGGAATGCAGAGAGAGGGGGAATGCAGAGAGGAGGAGAATGCAGAGAGGAGGCGGATGCAGAGAGAGGAGGAATGTAGAGAGGAGGGGGATGCAGAGAGAGGGGGAATGCAGAGAGAGGGGGAATGCAGAGAGAGGGGGAATGCAGAGAGGAGGAGAATGCAGAGAGGAGGAGATGCAGAGAGAGGGGGAATGCAGAGAGAGGGGGAATGTAGAGAGGAGGAGAATGCAGAGAGGAGGGGGATGCAGAGAGAGGGGGAATGCAGAGAGAGGGGAAATGCAGAGAGAGGGGGAATGCAGAGAGAGGGGGAATGCAGAGAGGAGGAGAATGCAGAGAGGAGGGGGATGCAGAGAGAGGGGGAATGCAGAGAGAGGGGGAATGTAGAGAGGAGGAGAATGCAGAGAGGAGGGGGATGCAGAGAGAGGAGGAATGTAGAGAGGAGGGGGATGCAGAGAGAGGGGGAATGCAGAGAGAGGGGGAATGCAGAGAGAGGGGGAATGCAGAGAGAGGGGGAATGCAGAGAGGAGGAGAATGCAGAGAGGAGGGGGATGCAGAGAGAGGGGGAATGCAGAGAGAGGGGGAATGCAGAGAGAGGGGGAATGCAGAGAGAGGGGGAATGCAGAGAGGAGGAGAATGCAGAGAGGAGGCGGATGCAGAGAGAGGAGGAATGTAGAGAGGAGGGGGATGCAGAGAGAGGGGGAATGCAGAGAGAGGGGGAATGCAGAGAGAGGGGGAATGCAGAGAGGAGGAGAATGCAGAGAGGAGGGGGATGCAGAGAGAGGGGGAATGCAGAGAGAGGGCGAATGTAGAGAGGAGGAGAATGCAGAGAGGAGGGGGATGCAGAGAGAGGAGGAATGTAGAGAGGAGGGGGATGCAGAGAGAGGGGGAATGCAGAGAGAGGGGGAATGCAGAGAGGAGGAGAATGCAGAGAGGAGGGGGAATGCAGAGAGAGGGGGAATGTAGAGAGGAGGAGAATGCAGAGAGGAGGGGGATGCAGAGAGAGGAGGAATGTAGAGAGGAGGGGGATGCAGAGAGAGGGGGAATGCAGAGAGAGGGGGAATGCAGAGAGAGGGGGAATGCAGAGAGAGGGGGAATGCAGAGAGGAGGAGAATGCAGAGAGGAGGGGGATGCAGAGAGAGGGGGAATGCAGAGAGAGGGGGAATGTAGAGAGGAGGAGAATGCAGAGAGAGGGGGAATGCAGAGAGGGGGGGAATGTAGAGAGGAGGAGAATGCAGAGAGAGGGGGGATGCAGAGAGGGGGAATGTAGAGAGGAGGGGGATGCAGAGAGAGGGGGAATGCAGAGAGGGGGAATGCAGAGAGAGGGGGAATGCAGAGAGAGGGGGAATGTAGAGAGGAAGATGTTAGGATTAAGGACGGAGTCTAGGTGAACTTAGGAGCTAGAATTACTCAAAATATAAATCCGAAATTCTGGACAGAAAAGTCGTCTTCACAAGAAACGACGTCGACAAACAACTAGCCGTTGGAATGATAGCATATGATGACATCACACAACAGAAGAGAATGCAGAGAGAGGGGGGATGCAGAGAGGGGGAATGTAGAGAGGAGGGGGATGCAGAGAGAGGGGGAATGCAGAGAGGGGGGGAATGCAGAGAGGAGAGGAATGCAGAGAGAGGAGGAATGTAGAGAGGAGGGGGATGCAGAGAGAGGGGGAATGCAGAGAGGGGGGGAATGCAGAGAGGAGAGGAATGCAGAGAGCGGGGGAATGCAGAGAGAGGGGAATGCAGAGAGGGGGAATGCAGAGAGGAGGAGAATGCAGAGAGGAGGGGGAATGCAGAGAGAGGGGGAATGTAGAGAGGAGGAGAATGCAGAGAGGAGGGGGATGCAGAGAGAGGAGGAATGTAGAGAGGAGGGGGATGCAAAGAGAGGGGGAATGCAGAGAGAGGGGGAATGCAGAGAGAGGGGGAATGCAGAGAGAGGGGGAATGCAGAGAGAAGGAGAATGCAGAGAGGAGGGGGATGCAGAGAGAGGGGGCATGCAGAGAGAGGGGGAATGTAGAGAGGAGGAGAATGCAGAGAGGAGGGGGATGCAGAGAGAGGAGGAATGTAGAGAGGAGGGGATGCAGAGAGAGGGGGAATGCAGAGAGAGGGGGAATGCAGAGAGAGAGGGAATGCAGAGAGGAGGAGAATGCAGAGAGGAGGGGAATGCAGAGAGAGGGGAATGTAGAGAGGAGGAGAATGCAGAGAGGAGGGGGATGCAGAGAGAGGAGGAATGTAGAGAGGAGGGGATGCAGAGAGAGGGGGAATGCAGAGAGAGGGGGAATGCAGAGAGAGGGGGAATGCAGAGAGGGGGAATGCAGAGAGGAGGAGGAATGCAGAGAGGAGGGGGATGCAGAGAGAGGGGGAATGCAGAGAGAGGGGGAATGTAGAGAGGAGGAGAATGCAGAGAGAGGGGGAATGCAGAGAGAGGGGGAATGTAGAGAGGAGGAGAATGCAGAGAGAGGGGGATGCAGAGAGGGGGAATGTAGAGAGGAGGGGGATGCAGAGAGAGGGGGAATGCAGAGAGGGGGGGAATGCAGAGAGGAGAGGAATGCAGAGAGCGGGGGAATGCAGAGAGTGGGGGAATGCAGAGAGGAGGGGAGAATGCAGAGAGGAGGGGGAATGCAGATAGAGGGGGAATGTAGAGAGGGAGGGAATGCAGAGAGGAGGGGGATGCAGAGGAGGAGGGAGGAATGCTAGAGAGGAGGGGGATGCAGAGAGAGGGGGAATGCAGAGAGAGGGGGGAATGCAGAGAGAGGGGGAATGCAGAGAGAAGGGGGAATGCAGAGAGAGGGGGATGCAGAGAGAGGGGGAATGCAGAGGAGGAGGAGGAATGCAGAGAGGAGGGGGGATGCAGAGAGAGGAGGAATGTAGAGAGGAGGGGGATGCAGAGAGAGGGGGAATGCAGAGAGAGGGGGAATGCAGAGAGAGGGGGGAATGCAGAGAGGAGGAGAATGCAGAGAGAGGAGGCGGGATTGCAGAGAGAGGAGGGAATGTAGAGAGGAGGGGGATGCAGAGAGAGGGGGGAATGCAGAGAGAGGGGGAATGCAGAGAGAGGGGGAATGCAGAGAGGAGGAGAATGCAGAGAGGAGGAGATGCAGAGAGAGGGGGGAATGCAGAGAGAGGGGGAATGTAGAGAGGAGGAGAATGCAGAGAGGAGGGGGGATGCAGAGAGAGGGGGAGATGCAGAGAGAGGGGGAAATGCAGAGAGAGAGGGGGGAATGCAGAGAGAGGGGGGGGGGGGGGAATGCAGAGAGGAGGGAGAATGCAGAGAGGAGGGAGGAATGCAGAGAGGAGGGGGAATGCAGAGAGAGGGGGGGAAAATGCAGAAGGATAGAGGAGGGGAGAAATGCGAGAAGGAATGCAGGAGAGAGGGAGGGAGAATGCGAGAGAGGAGGGAGTGTAGAGAGGAGGGGGATGCAGAGAGAGGGGGAATGCAGAGAGAGGGAGGGAATGCAGAGAGAGGGGGAATGCAGAGAGGAGGAGAATGCAGAGAGGAGGGAGGGGATGCAGAGAGAGGGGAATTGCAGAGAGAGGGGGAATGCAGAGAGAGGGGGAATGGCAGAGAGAGGGGGATGCAAGAGAGAAGAGAATGCAGAGAGGAGGCGGATGCGAGAGAGGAGGAATGTAGAGAGGAGGGGATGCA
>BQMB01000662.1:0-36584 GCA_027943415.1 Closterium sp. NIES-67 | reverse complement strand
ATTATGGAGTTGACCTTAGAAATACCATTCTCACTTTCCTTTGTACAAACAGCAGAACTGCACGCGAAATTTGAAAAGTGAGAGCAACGTTGGGATGAAGTAACGCAGTAGCGGGCCGCACGCAACTCTGTTGCACTGCACCGTGCAGCGACACCCTCAGCCAATCACAGGCGCGGAATTGACGTGGCAACAGCTTCGAGAGTTTCCAGCAGGATCAATTCCTGGAGCCGAAAGCAATCCCATGATCCATGTTCCATTTGTTGTCACAGTCCATCCCCCATCCTTCCGTCATTCCTCAGTCATGCGCACTAGCAGTGTCAGATCTAGCAGATCGAGTTAGTACAGGCTGATCACTTCACTGGACTCAGCCTGATCTATTATTCACCTGCTGCATCCTCGCGCGTTGGCTCTTTCCGCTGCTGGATAGAGCGACCTTTCAAGATCGACGCTGTTGGGAGTTCGTTGTACCGTGCCGAGTATTCTGCTGTGTATTCTGCCGAGCAAATGGCGTTCCTTCGGCCGAATCTGTCGCTGGCGTTTTGTCGCCGTCGCACTGCTTGCCTCCGTGACCGGCATCGCTGCGCTCTACGGGCCCTCGTCCGACGTGGCCATTCTCTCGCCCTCCAACTTCAAATCCTCGTACGACACGTCACTTCTTCGACACCTCCGCGCGCTGCTCATTCCTCTCCTTATGCGTTTCCCTCTTGCATCTCTTCCCCCCCCTTTCGGGCAATCCCCAATGAAAAACTTCTGAGGCGCCTCAAACTCCTCTTGCCGCTGACCCTCTCCATTCCGCAATCCCCTCCCCCCCCCCCCTTTCCCCCCCTCCCCCGCCCGGGCAATTTCCCAGGTGGTCGACTCCGGCGAGGTGGTGCTCGTCGAGTTCTTCGCGCCGTGGTGCGGCCACTGCAAGAATCTCGCGCCCGCGTGGGAGAAAGCCGCTACGGCGCTCAAGGGCATAGTGACGGTGGCGCGGTGGACTGCGACGCGAACCCGTCGCTCGCGCAGGAGTACGGCGTGCAGGGCTTCCCCACCATCAAGGTGTTCGCGCCGCACCTAAAGGCGCCCGCCGATTACCAGGGCCAGCGCGACGCCAAGGCCATCGTCGACTTCGCGCTCTCGCAGGTGAGGAGAGATGCGATGCGATGCGATGCGAGATGGGAGAGGCGAGAACCGTTATCGGGTCGAGGATGAGAGATGCGACGGCCCAAGGCCATCGTCGACTTCGCGCTTTCGCAGGTGCGATGCACGATCGTGAGAGGCACGATTGGGAGAGGCGCGGTTGTAGGAGAGACAAAGAAACACGAGACATAGGAACCGGCGAGGATGTGATATGAGAGATGCGACGAAGCGTGTCTGATCTCTCACCACCTCATCGGAGAAGCCGTGTGAAGTGGCTTGAAGCAGGCTAGCACTGTTCGATCAGCTCCCTCACCCTCTCTCTGACTATAACTTTCAGCATCCACGCGAAACCACCCCTCCCGTGCTCGCGGTCATCGCCTCGCGCGCCCTCTGTACCCCGCTCTTCCCCCCGCCAGGTGAAGTCGCTGGTGAGCGCGAGGCTGGGCGGTAAGATGGGGGGGCGGCGGCGGGGCAGTGGCGGCGGGCGGAAGGGCGATAGCGGGCCGAGCGCGTCGGTGGAGCTGACGGGGACAACTTCGACGACCTGGTAGTCAACAGCAAGGACCTCTGGCTCGTCGAGTTCTTCGCCCCTGGTGCGTTCTTTTCTTCACCCCCCGGTTCGTGCAAAAAGTGGAGAACCAGAGAGACCTGACCTGGTTTGCGACTTCGAACAAACAGCGTTCGCGTCATCACGCACATTGATATTTCATACCTTAAAGGCGACGCCGAGGTAGGTGGTAGACTTAGCGCCCTTCAACCTTTCCTCTTCTCCAACTCCCCCTTCTGCCTAATCCCTCGCTCCGCTTGCCTCCCCCACTTCCCCCCCTCTGCCCCTCCCTCCCCCAGGTGCGGGCACTGCAAGAAGCTGGCGCCCGAGTGGAGCGAAGCCGCGCGCAGCCTCAAGGGAAGGTGAACCTGGGCAGTGGACTGCACGGTGGAGCAGAGCCTGGCGCAGCGGTTTAAGATTCAGGGTTTCCCCACCATCCTCGTGTTCGGCGCGGACAAGGAGAACCCAGTGCCGTACGGGGCGCGCGCGTGGCCTCCGGCATCGAGTCGTACGCGCTCGAGCTGCTCGAGCAAACCTGGCGCCACCGGAAGTGCTCGAGATCACTTCGCAGGTGGGTGGGTGGTAGGGTAGTGTGTTCCGTTCTGCGCGCTGTGCTCACAGGTGTGAGGGCATTCTGGGAGTTGGGAGGTAGTGATGAAGGTGGTATTGTGGATGGAAACCCAATGTTAGTTCAACGTCCCCTTCAGTTCACTTCACACCTCTGTTCTCTTATCACCCTGGCTGCTACTCACGCCGCCGCTGCCTCTACTGCCTCTGCTGCCTCTGCCACCTCTGAAAGCCTCTGCTGCCTCTGCTCCTCTCGCCTCTGCCCATTGTTTCTGTTGCTGTTCCCCAGGACGTGCTGTCTGGTTGCACGGACTCCACCATCTGCTTCACCACGCCACACGCTCAGTGCCCACATCGCCTCCATTCTCTGCTCACCCCTCACATCTCACCCCTCACATCTCACCCCTCACATATCACCCCTCACACCTCACCCCACCCTCACCCGTCACAACTCACTCCTCACATCTGATTTCTCACCTCTTTTTTCTCTGCTATTCACCAGGACGTGCTGTCTGGGTGCACGGACTCCACCATCTGCTTCGTCACCTTCCTGCCGCACATCCTCGACAGCGGCGCCAGCGGCCGCAACAAGTACCTCGACACCATCCTCGCTGTCGCGGACAAGTTTAAGAAGAACTTCTACAAGTGAGTTTCTGTCTCCTCCGTGATGTCAAGCAAGCATCCCCTTCCTGTGGCAGTCAGCGCCCGTCATTCTCACCAAGGCCCTGTTGTTTGCTATCAGTGTCATGCCGAAATTCTGCAAACTCTCTTGAGAGCTGTGGGTGCCTGGTGAAGTTTCGAAGTTGCTAGTCATTCTACCGCTCCATCCCCCTCACCCCGCTCCCTTAGGTGAGCTGTGGGTCCCTCCCGTCTCACCCCTCCTCCTCCCACCCCCGACCCCCAATCTCACGTGCGTCCGCAGGTATGTGTGGGCAGAGGCGGGCGCACAGCCCGCTCTGGAGAAGGCCCTTGGCGTGGGGGCTATGGGTACCCGGCCTCATCGCTCTGAACGCCAAGAAGCGGGTGTTCAGCCCTTCAAGAGCGCCTTTGAGCAAGAGAACCTCAGGTGAGCTGTACCTATCTTGCGATGAACTTTAACCCCATGGTTTCGTTTCACGCTATCCATCAGCTCCCCGGCAACATATCACTCCAATACTGCCTTGGCTGCAGGGCTCAAAATTGGTTTAGGCACCCTTAGTAATCAGTGTACCTAAAAAAAATTACCCTGTCTCTTAGGGTAAAATTTTCGTCACGCTTTGAAAATCAGGGTAAATTTGTAAAAAACGATGAGTACCCTGAATGTACAGGTACTAAAATTATCACCCTGTCCACTGCATAGTAACTTGTAATTTTCCAGCTTTCTTAGCGTGTGTGAGGGACATTATCGGTCCTTTAAAATCACGCAGGAAGTCCGAGGCGAGCTGGAGCACATGTGAGGGCGTGGTACATGGGTTATGCTTTGCGTCGAGACCGCAACCCGGGTTGCGCCACTGGCGAAAAAACCCAACTAAATTCAGTCCAACCCATCTTTCACACGCCGTGCGAGGTTCAACGCCCTCGGTAACCAGACAGGATTGCGCAACCTCGATTAGTTGCGCAACCCACGTACCGGGCGTAACTGTCCCTTCACCAAAATGACGCACGTTGTGTAGTCCGAGGCGCGCTGGAGCAGGTGTGAGAGGCGTGACTGGCCCTTAGCCAAAATCACGCATGCAGTCCGACGCGAGCTGGAGCAGGTATGAGCGGACTGACTGGCCCTTGACAAAATCAAGCATGCAGTCCAACGCGAGCTGGAGCAGGTGTGAGTGGGCTGACTGGCCCTTCGACAAAATCAAAGATGCAGTCCGACACGAGCTGGAGCAGGTGTGAGGGCCAAAATCACACATGCAGTGCGATGCCAGCTGGACACAGAAACTTGTCGAATATGCGGCGATACCCTGTTTGGTCAGGGTAGAACTAGAAGTACTCTTACTGCAGCAGGTAAAACCAATCTTACACTTTTTGACTAAGGGTCATGGCAAAAATGCCCTTAGATAATCAGGGTGATCCTGAAAAAGCGGCCGCTGGCAAGCGCAATCAGGGTGAAACACCCTTCAAATTTGTGACCTGCTTGGCTGGTGCTCTTGTTTCACACTGTCCGCCCAATGCTTGCATCTTGTGTACCTAATCTTTTAGAGTTGAGTCCCGTCCTCTGCTTATCTGTCGTTCCTGTTTCCCCCTTCCTGCTCCCTACTGCTCTCTCCTGCTCTCTCCTCTCCTCCCCGTCTTCTATCAGTGAGTTCATCCGCCTGGCTGCACGCGGCGGGCGCGGCATAGAGCCGGTGGAGACCATTCCGGAGGCAGAGAGCAGGGAGGCGTGGGACGGCAAGGATGGACAGGTGGTGGAGGAGGAGTTCAGCCTCGAGGACCTCATGGGTGATGATGACAAGCCGGCTGCTGATGCCGAGCTTTAGCTGCTGGTTTTAATTTGATGCTTAGGCTCAATTGTGATACCTGGATTTGTTTTGCTGATGCATTTGGATTGTGCATGGTGTACTGTATCTGATCTTTCGGGCGTGATGGAAGACCTTGTGGTCAGTTCACTGTAAGGGGCATGATGGTTGAATCGGTAGTAGTACCGTAGGCGCCTGGATGTAAGACCGGTTTTATTGCGGACCCAAAGGAGTTCTTGGCAGGTAGGTCTTTTCTTAAGGTAATCGACTAACAAGTGTCAAAAGAGCTGTCAAAAGAGCTTACGGTAGGTTAGGAGCTAGGCATAGGAAAATAGCGAGAGGTTTTAGGCTAGGAGAAAATGTCGAGAGAGAAGAGAGAGGGATACAAGAAGGGGGCTGTATCCTCTACAGTAGGATCCAGGATATGCAGTACACCTACCTAGCCTATATAAACATACATAGATGTATATATATTATATATATATATATATATATATATATTATATATATGTTGACACACCCCCTAGGCTTGGTAGGCGATATGCAAAGAATAGACCAGGCAGTACTACTAGCCTGTCCACTGGTTTTTGTAGTAATGCAGGTCAAAACGTACCACGCACACAACACACTAAGCCACACACCCCCTAAGCCTAGCACCCTCATACTCAGCAGTAGTGACGGCTGCTCTAGCATGGTCGACCCCTCGGCGTGCGAGGCGGCGACGTCGGCAGCGAGGCAGTGGCTGCAACGGCGGCGGCGGTGGAGCTCGCAGCACTCGGCGGCGTGGCCTGACTCCGCGACGGTGGGGAAGGCCCGGGCGAGTCAGCCGTCAGCTGCTGCGATGAAGAGAGGACGCAGGGGAGGGGGTGGGGGGGGGGGGGGCTTCTGCAGCGGAGCCAGGGAGCGTGCCGCCCCGTGTGCGCGCGCCGGCTGCATGCGGGCGTGCTGGCCAGCACTAAGACCGGGCACTGGCCTCTGCCGTCCGTGCGCTGGCGCGTCGACGCCGCCACGGCAGTACGACGACGCCGTCACGGCAGCACGACATGGCCGTGGCGGCGGCACGGAAAGGAGAAGGCCCGAGCGGAAGGGCCTGCCCTGGTACGGTACCTTGTCAAAAGAGCTTAGGTTAGGAGCTAGGCATAGGAAAGTAGCGAGAGGTTTTAGGCTAGGAGAAAATGTCGAGAGAGAAGAGAGAGATGGACTAGAAGAGAGAGGGATAAAATAGGGGGTTGTACCCTCTACAGTAGGATCCAGTATATGCATTACACCTACCTAGCCTATACACATAATATAAAAAATATATATGTCGACAACAAGACCCTCCCATTTTCGGTTGTAGCAGGCTTTAGACCCTCTTCGTATTTTTTTCCTGTGATTTCCGCAGCAAAAAGTAATGTACAGCGGGAAGCGAGCAGGAAGGAAATAGTAACGCGAAAGGGGAACCAGAAAACATTATGAAAGATGAGGGTGGATTCCGGAGCGAGTGTCAGTCCGAGGTCAACCCGAGGCCGAGGGTGTCAAAACATGTATATGTGTGTGTGTGTGTGTGTGTGGTGTGTGTGTGTGTGTGTGTGTGTGTATGTGTGTGTGTGTGTGTGTGTGTGTGTGTGTGTGTGTATGTGTGTGTGTGTGTATATGTGTGTATGTGTGTGTGTGTGTGTGTATGTGTGTGTCTTATAGGCTAGATAGGTGCGTACTCTTAGAAAATACAACCCCTTAGCACAAAAGCACCTTGTATAATTCATTATAATCATTCATTCTCACTTTAACATGGTATCACGCTAGGTTAGGTCTCACGCCCACCCGCGCTTCCGCCTTAGGCCTAGTCCTAGCCGCCCCTTTGCGCCCCGCTGGCCCCGTCCGCCCACTAGCCCCTTAGCGCCACGCTGGCCCCTTAGTGCCCTCCTGGCCCCTGAGCGCCCCACCGGCCCCTGAGCGCCCCGTTAGCCCCGTTAGCGGCCTCCTGGCCGCGTGCGCCCCGCTGGCCCCGTCGCGCCCTGCTAGCCCCGTGTGCCCCGCCGGCCCCGTAGGCCCCGTTAGCCCCGATCGCCCCGCTGGCCTCATTCGCGCCCTCCTGGCCCCGTGCGTCCCCCTGGCACCGTTCGCGCCCGCTGGCCCCGTTAGCGCCTCAAAGGCCCCGTCGAACCCTCTAGCCCGTTAGCGCCCCGCTGGCCCCGTCGAGCCCCGCTAGCCCGTTCGCGCCCCGCTGGTCCGATAAGCGCCCTGCTGGCCTTGTCGCGCCCTGCTAGCCGTTAACGAAACAGATGAGAGGATGCGGACGGGGGAGGTACTCGGGACATGTGAATTCGGTTTCTAGTAGAAGTTCCGAGAAGTGGGCCAGAAAATGGCAGAGTTAACAGTCGGAATCACTGATTGAGTTGCTTCTGGAGGAGGTGACCCAACGAGACAGCAGGGGCAGGGATGGGAGGGTTGCGTACGTGGGAGGGTTGCGTACGTGGGTCAAGTTCAAAGAATCAGATCTGAAAATGATTTTCGTTTAAGTTACGAAAACCTCCCAGAAACGCACGGTCCAGTACCGAACGGGGAAGTACAGTATGTCGTGCAAGTTAGGGTAAAAGATTTGTGCTAAGATTTGAAGTGGAACTCCTCATTAGTATTGAGTTCCTTATGCTTTAGAAAGTACCAAAAAAACGTGTAAGCAATGTTAGAATATCGAGAGAAGATTGAGGAAGGATTAGAGAAAAGAGAGTACAGGATTGAAGTATTGGGGCTGTTCCCTCTACAGTCTGCACCTAGCTGGTCTATAGCACATATACAAAATATATGTACGCTAACACACCCCTTAGACTGGGTAGGGGCTGAGTCTAGCAAGACACAGCAATCCAGCGCAGTACTACTAGTCTGGCCTCTGGAGTAGAAGACAGACAGCTCAGGGCAGCACTACTAGTCTGGCCACTGAGACAAGAGCAAGAAGGGCAGTCAGCAAGAGTAACAAGACCACCGGTAAAGTCCTGAGGCCGAGCACCCTAGGGCCGAGCACCTAAGGGCCGAGCACCCTAAGGCCGAGCACCCTAAGGCCGAGCACCCTAGGGCCGAGCACCCTAGGGCCGAGCACCCTAGGGCCGAGCACCCTAGGGCCGAGCACCCTAGGGCCGAGCACCCTAGGGCCGAGCACCCTAGGGCCGAGCACCCTAGGGCCGAGCACCCTAGGGCCGAGCACCCTAGGGCCGAGCACCCTAGGGCCGAGCACCCTAGGGCCGAGCACCCTAGGGCCGAGCACCCTAAGGCCGAGCACCCTAAGGCCGAGCACCCTAGGGCCGAGCACCCTAGGGCCGAGCACCCTAGGGCCGAGCACCCTAAGGCCGAGCACCCTAAGGCCGAGCACCCTAAGGCCGAGCACCCTAGGGCCGAGCACCCTAGGGCCGAGCACCCTAGGGCCGAGCACCCTAGGGCCGAGCACCCTAGGGCCGAGCACCCTAGGGCCGAGCACCCTAGGGCCGAGCACCCTAAGGCCGAGCACCCTAAGGCCGAGCACCCTAGGGCCGAGCACCCTAGGGCCGAGCACCCTAGGGCCGAGCACCCTAAGGCCGAGCACCCTAAGGCCGAGCACCCTAGGCCGAGCACCCTAGGGCCGAGCACCCTAGGGCCGAGCACCCTAGGGCCGAGCACCCTAGGCCGAGCACCCTAGGGCCGAGCACCCTAGGGCGAGCACCCTAGGGCCGAGCACCCTAGGGCCGAGCACCCTAGGGCCGAGCACCCTAGGGCCGAGCACCCTAGGGCCGAGCACCCTAGGGCCGAGCACCCTAGGGCCGAGCACCCTAGGGCCGAGCACCCTAGGGCCGAGCACCCTAAGGCCGAGCACCCTAAGGCCGAGCACCCTAGGGCCGAGCACCCTAGGGCCGAGCACCCTAGGGCCGAGCACCCTAGGGCCGAGCACCCTAGGGCCGAGCACCCTAGGGCCGAGCACCCTAGGGCCGAGCACCCTAGGGCCGAGCACCCTAGGGCCGAGCACCCTAGGGCCGAGCACCCTAGGGCCGAGCACCCTAGGGCCGAGCACCCTAAGGCCCAGCACCCTAGGGCCGAGCACCCTAGGGCCGAGCACCCTAGGGCCGAGCACCCTTAGGCCGAGCACCCTAGGGCCGAGCACCCTAGGCCGAGCACCCTAGGGCCGAGCACCCTAGGGCGAGCACCCTAGGGCCGAGCACCCTAAGGCCGAGCACCCTAAGGCCGAGCACCCTAGGGCCGAGCACCCTAGGGCCGAGCACCCTAGGGCCGAGCACCCTAAGGCGAGCACCCTAAGGCCGAGCACCCTAAGGCGAGCACCCTAGGGCCGAGCACCCTAGGGCCGAGCACCCTAGGGCCGAGCACCTAGGGCCGAGCACCCTAGGGCCGAGCACCCTAGGGCCGAGCACCCTAGGGCCGAGCACCCTAGGCCGAGCACCCTAGGGCGAGCACCCTAGGGCCGAGCACCCTAGGGCCGAGCACCCTAGGGCCGAGCACCCTAGGGCCGAGCACCCTAAGGCCGAGCACCCTAGGGCGAGCACCCTAGGGCCGAGCACCCTAGGGCCGAGCACCTAGGCCGAGCACCCAGGGCCGAGCACCCTAAGGCCCAGCACCCTAGGGCCCAGCACCCTAGGGCCGAGCACCCTAGGGCCGAGCACCCTAGGGCCGAGCACCCTAGGGCCGAGCACCCTAGGGTCGAGCACCCTAGGGCCGAGCACCCTAGGGCCGAGCACCCTAGGGCCGAGCACCCTAGGGCCGAGCACCCTAGGGCCGAGCACCCTAGGGCCGAGCACCCTAGGGCCGAGCACCCTAGGGCCGAGCACCCTAGGGCCGAGCACCCTAAGGCCGAGCACCCTAAGGCCGAGCACCCTAGGGCCGAGCACCCTAGGGCCGAGCACCCTAGGGCCGAGCACCCTAGGGCCGAGCACCCTAGGGCCGAGCACCCTAGGGCCGAGCACCCTAGGGCCGAGCACCCTAGGGCCGAGCACCCTAGGGCCGAGCACCCTAGGGCCGAGCACCCTAGGGCCGAGCACCCTAAGGCCCAGCACCCTAGGGCCGAGCACCCTAGGGCCGAGCACCCTAGGGCCGAGCACCCTTAGGCCGAGCACCCTAGGGCCGAGCACCCTAGGGCCGAGCACCCTAGGGCCGAGCACCCTAGGGCCGAGCACCCTAGGGCCGAGCACCCTAAGGCCGAGCACCCTAAGGCCGAGCACCCTAGGGCCGAGCACCCTAGGGCCGAGCACCCTAGGGCCGAGCACCCTAAGGCCGAGCACCCTAAGGCCGAGCACCCTAAGGCCGAGCACCCTAGGGCCGAGCACCCTAGGGCCGAGCACCCTAGGGCCGAGCACCCTAGGGCCGAGCACCCTAGGGCCGAGCACCCTAGGGTCGAGCACCCTAGGGCCGAGCACCCTAGGGCCGAGCACCCTAGGGCCGAGCACCCTAGGGCCGAGCACCCTAGGGCCGAGCACCCTAGGGCCGAGCACCCTAGGGCCGAGCACCCTAGGGCCGAGCACCCTAGGGCCGAGCACCCTAAGGCCGAGCACCCTAAGGCCGAGCACCCTAGGGCCGAGCACCCTAGGGCCGAGCACCCTAGGGCCGAGCACCCTAGGGCCGAGCACCCTAGGGCCGAGCACCCTAGGCCGAGCACCCTAGGGCCGAGCACCCTAGGGCCGAGCACCCTAGGGCCGAGCACCTAGGGCCGAGCACCCTAGGGCCGAGCACCCTAAGGCCAGCACCCTAGGGCCGAGCACCCTAGGCCGAGCACCCTAGGGCCGAGCACCCTTAGGCCGAGCACCCTAGGGCCGAGCACCCTAGGGCCGAGCACCCTAGGGCCGAGCACCTAGGGCCGCACCCTAGGGCCGAGCACCCTAAGGCCGAGCACCCTAGGGCCGAGCACCCTAGGGCCGAGCACCCTAGGGCCGAGCACCCTAGGGCCGAGCACCCTAGGCCGAGCACCCTAAGGCCGAGCACCTAGGGCCGAGCACCCTAGGGCCGAGCACCCTAGGGCCGAGCACCCTAGGCGAGCACCCTAGGGCCGAGCACCCTAGGGCCGAGCACCCTAGGGCCGAGCACCCTAGGGCCGAGCACCCTAGGGCCGAGCACCCTAGGGCCGAGCACCCTAGGGCCGAGCACCCTAGGGCCGAGCACCCTAGGGCCGAGCACCCTAGGGCCGAGCACCCTAGGGCCGAGCACCCTAAGGCCGAGCACCCCGAGCACCACCATCCCCAGAAGCGGCACCCACAGAATCACCACCCCTAGGGGAAGCATTCCCAGAACCACCACCCCCAGGACCCACGAACCCCCTCCCCCCCCACCCCCCCGCTGCTGCTTTGCTGCTGCAGTGGGAGAGGCTGCATAGGAGCGTGGGGCACTGGGATGGAGAGAGGGCACCAAGGATGAGAGGCCAGAGACTGTGCGGATGGCCGTGGCTGTAGTGGCGGCAACGGTGGCGGAGTGGCCGGCAACGGCTGGAGCAGCGGCAGCGGCGACAGCTGCTGTAGCAGTGGTGACGGCGGCAGAAGTAGCGGCACCGGCGCGGCAGTAGCAGCAGCGGGCGGCTGCAGAGGCAGCGGCGGGAGTAGCGGCAACGGCGGCAGCGGCTGCAGGGCAGCGCGCGGCAGTAGCGGCTGCAATGGCAGCTGCGGCAGTAGCGGCGGAGTAGCAGCGGCGGCAGCGGCAGTAGCAGCGGCGGCTGGAGCGGCAGTGGTGGCGGCTGCAGTGGCTGCGGCAGGAGTAGCGGCTGCAATGACAGCTATGGGAGTAGCGGCGGGAGTAGCAGCAGCAGCGGCTGAAAGGGTAGCGGCAGCGGCAGCAGTGGCAGCTGCAAGGGCAGCGGTGGCTGTAGCAGCGGCTGCAAGGGCAGCGGTGGCAGCGGCTGAAGAAGTGGCAGCGGGCGGCTGTAGACGCAGCGGCGCAGCAGCGGGAGTAGCGGCAGCGCCGGCTGCAAGGGCATCGGCAGCAGTAGCGACTGTAAAGGGCAGTGGCGGCAGTGGCGCGAGTAGCGGCAGCAGCAGCTGAAAGGACAGCGGCAGCAGCGGCTGCAGTAGTGGCAGCGCGCGGCTGCAGAGGCAGCGGCGGAGCGGTGGGAGTAGCGGCGGCGGCAAGGCAGCGGCGGCAGCGGGCGACAACGGGCAGCGACGGCTGCTGTAGCGGCTCCGGCAGTGCAGCAGGCGGTAGTGGGCTGTAGCAGATGGCAGTAGCTGCGGCAGTGGCAGCAGCAGCGGCAGCTGGAGGAAGCGGGCAGTAGTAGCTGCGGAAGTGGCAGCGGTAGCTGCAGTGGCAGTGGGCGGCAGGAGACCGAAGAGGAACAGTGACGGCTTGACCGGTGGCCAGAGTGGCAGGGCGGCGCCTGCTGTAGCGGCGGCGACGGCGGCGGCGGCTGTAGTAGCCATAGTAGGGGCAGCGGCGGTGGCGGTGGCAGGCGAGCAGCGGGCTGATGGCTAGCACATGGCAAGGGGAGGGGTGGAGTTGGCGACGAGCAGCAAATGGTGGGTTGGCAGCGAGTGGCTAGCGGCGTGTTGGCGACTGGCGACGAGCTGGCGGCGAGCAGCAGCGAGCGTTGAGCGGCGAGCTGGTGACATGACGAGTGGCGACCTGAGAAGCGGCGATTGTAGGAGCTGACGAACGGCCAGTTGGCAGCGAGCTGCCTGTTGCGAGCTGCTGGTGGCGAGTTGCTGGCGGCTAGTTCCTGGCGGCGAGCTGGTGTCGAGTTACTGGGGCGAGCTGCTGGCGGCCAGCTGGCGGCGGGCTGCTGACGGCTAGATGGTAGCGAGGAGCTGCGAGCAAGCTGCTGGCGGCGGCGAGCTGGCAGCGACTAGCTTGCTGCTGGAGGCGGCGAGCTTGCGGCGGCTGCTGGCAGCAGTGAGCTGTAGCAGCGGTAGTGCGGCGGCGGGGGCGCGCAGTGGCAGCAACGGCGGCAGGAGGAGCGGCAGCGGCAGAAGCGGCAGCGGCGGCTGCGGCGAGCTGGGCTGGCACGCTAGCTGGCGGCTGCTGGTGACAGCTGGGCTGGCGAGCCAGCGGCTAGCTGGCTGGCGGCTGCTGGTGGCTGCTGGCCGGCGAGCCAGCGGCAAGCTGGCAGGCGGCTGCTGGTGGCTGCGGGCTCGCGAGCCAGCGGCGAGCTGGCTGGCAAGGAGCTGGTGGCGAGATGTTGGCAGCTAGTAGGCGAGCAGGCGAGGCTGGCGCTGGCTGACGCGAGCTGGTGCTGGTGGCAAGCTGGCGGTGAGCTGTTGGTGAGCTGCTGGCGGCGAGTTGTGGCCGACACGGCGAGCAGAGGGCGGCACGGTGAGCTAGGGCCGGCGCGGCAAGCAGGGGCCGGCGGCGAGCTGGGGCCGGCGTCGCGAGCAGGAGCTGGCGCTGCGAGCAGGGGCCGGCGCAGCGAGCAGGAGCTGGCAGCGAGCTGGGGCCGATGCGACAAGCAGAGGCCGGCACGGCGAGCTGGGGCGGCCGTGGCGAGCAGGGGCTGGCAGGGAGCTGGGACCGGCGCGGCGAGCAGGAGCCATCACGGCGAGCAGGGGCCTGGCGCGGCGTGCTAAGAACGAGGCGCTCTAAGGGTGGGGCGCTCTAAGACTAAGGTAGGCTATGGGCGGAAGCGTGAGTAGGTGGGACCTAACCTAGCTCTGATACCATGTTAGAACAGTGAGAGAAGATTGAGGAAGGGATTAGAGAAAGGAGAGTACATGGTTCAAGTATTTGGGCTGTCCCCTCTACAGTCTGCACCTAGCTAGTCTATAGTACAATAAAATAGTACGCTAACAAGGAATTAGTAATTCCTTACTGAGGCGCACTGCTAGCGCGTACAACGAACGCACACGGCACTGGACTAGGCCTTAGTTCCATCACCATACGTGCTACACCGAACATTTTCCGCGCCATTCCGAAGCACTCCGCGTCCTCGGATGCCTTCTCCGAACCTGTGCATCACGCGGTTAGGATTTGCTCTAGTGTTTTTTATATCTAGCCACGTCATTCGTTGTACCAACAAGGGAAAGTATATCCGCGATCAGTATTAGGGGCCTCGATAACATGTACGGTCAGTGACATGATATAAACAATCAGAAATAGCGAGTTCGCAACATGTTTCATCTATGTTCGAAACGCACAAAAAACGAAAACATTTGACACGAAAAGGAAAATCTATCCGGGATCGGCGCTAAGCCTATGAGGCGTAAACATTAAACTGTAGTGTGCTTGCGCTAATTTATTTCGGCATGTCAAGACATGTAGAGTCGTAATTCGGCGAAAACTTTTCGGTAAATACATTTGTTGAAAACATCAAAGACAACCGACAGACTTCTAATAGATTTTTTGTATTGAAATTAATACAAAATTAAATGCGGTTCTGAGAGTACCTTGAAGTGCTTTTAAACATATTCATTTCCCAAAAATAAGCCCTTGTAGCTATCTATATATGTTATTGTTTTTTGGCGACTCAGGAATGACAAGTTTATAGCTTGACTCTTTTGGGCCGTAAATGCGGTAGAGACAAAGCCGCCATTTTTAGTCAACGCGGGACGCGCTACCCTCTGTGACGAAAGTATGTGCTTCGAAACAAAATCGTGTTTCGTGTTTCTCGACTTACAAATTTTCAATGAATCTTAATTTGGGCATTTTTGTCAAACATGTGTATCTCCTATGTTTGCATAGACTGTATAGGGCCACCTCTTTAGAGGGTACAACACTTAGGTATATTCACCTGTACTCTCTCTCTCTCTACTGATCATTCAGTTCTCACTTTGATATGGTATCACGCGTAGGTTAGGATCCTCCACCTACCGCTTCCGCCCGTACCCTAGCTAGGCCCCGCCGCTTCCCCCTGGGCCCCGTCGCGCCTCCTAGCCCCGTCGCGCCCCTCCTGGGCCCTGCCGCGCCTCCTGGCCCCGTCGCGCCCCTCCTGGCCCCGTCGCGCCCCCCTGGCCCCGTCGCGACCCCTAGCCCCGTCGCGCCCCTCCTGGGCCCCGTCGCGCCCTAGCCCAGTCGCGCCTCCTGGGCCCCGTCGCGCCCCCTGGCCCCGTCGCGCCCCTAGCCCGTCGCGCCCTCCTAGCCCGTCGCGCCCCCCTGGCCCGTCGCGCCCCTAGCCCAGTCGCGCCCCTTCTGGGCCCCGTCGCGCCCCTCCTGGGCCCCGTCACGCCTTTGGCCCCGTCGCGCCCTCCTGGCCCCCAGTCGCGCCGCTCGGCCCCGTCGCGCCTGCCTGGCCCCGTCGCGCCTGCCTGGCCCCGTCGCGCCCTGCTAGCCCGTCGCGCCCTGCCTGGCCCCGTCGCGCTGCCTGGCCCTCCGCGCCTGCTGGCCCCGTGCCTGCCTGGCCCCGTCGCGCCCTGCCAGCCCCGTCGCGCCCTGCCTGGCCCCGTCGCGCCTGCCTGGCCCGCCGCGCCTGCCTGGCCCCGCCGCGCCTCGCCCGCCGCCGCGTGCCTGCGCCCCCCGCGCCTGCCTGGCCCCGTCGCGCCTGCCTGGCCCCGCCGCGCTGCCGGCCCCGCGCGCCTGCCTGGCCCCGCCGCGCCTGCCTGGCCGCCGCGCCCCGCCCCGCCCCCGCCTGCCGGCCCCGCGCGCCTGCCTGGCCCGCGCCGTCCTGCCTGCCCGTCCCGCCGGCCCCCGCCCCGTCCTGCCCCGAGCTGTGTGCGGCCCGCTCGTCGTCCCTGCCCCGGCCCTGCATCCTCCCTGGTACGGTTCCCATCCTGCACCGCACTGCACCCCTGCACCGCACTGCACTGCACTGCACCGCACTGCCCGCACTGCACGACTGCACTGCGACCGCCTGCACGCACTGACCGCCCTGCACCGCATGCACCGCGCATGCACCCGTGCACCGCACTGTACAGTCCTGCACTGCTCCTGATGGCGGCGGAGCTTCGCTTCGACGCTGAAGGCCAGCCTCTGGAGTTCGAGGCGTGGCTCGCCGACCTCCGTCGCCACCTCACTGGCCATCGGCAGGATGGCCACCCGCTTTCCGCACACCTTGACGGTACGCTCCCCTGCCCAGACCCCCCTGCTGTTCTGCCCGCTGACCCCACACCCGCTGAGCGCGAGTCACTGCAGCCACTGCCCTTGCGCGCTCTGTTGGCTTTCCCGAAGACGCTGTCGCTCAGCTTGCCATTAGCAATGCCCTTCCCCGTCTGAGCGCCTCGCTTTAGGTCCATCACTACCGCCCAGGTTACTTAGATGCTGTCATCAAGCGCTATTCCACCCTCCTGCTGCCTCGGTGGTCGCCTGATCCTCCCGATGCTCTTTCCCGACCTTGCGCCTTTCCCCACTGTCTCTGACCTAGCTGCCACCTGCGCTCGATAGATGAGACCTGCGCGCTGCCTGCACTGACGCACAGCTTAGAGCCCACCAGCCGCCCATTACCTCTACCCTCTACCTGCTTGCCACCCGCCTCCCTGACCGCCTGCGCCGCCCGCGACCGCTTCCTTAGCATTCACCCCGGTGAGCTCACCCTCACCGACTTTGTAG
This sequence comes from Closterium sp. NIES-67, assembly GCA_027943415.1. NCBI lineage: Eukaryota > Viridiplantae > Streptophyta > Zygnematophyceae > Desmidiales > Closteriaceae > Closterium > Closterium sp. NIES-67. The sequence goes on along the minus strand of BQMB01000662.1, from coordinate 20,510 downwards.
ACACCCTGATGTTATTGAGACCCGCCACCGCTCCATCGCCCAGGCGAGCGGTGCCGTGCCGGTCCCTATCTTTCAGGGTTGTGCCCCCGCTCAGTGTACCTTCTCCGACGGTTCTGTCCTGTGGCTGAGACTGCTGCTGCAGCGCAGTTTCGTTCGGGGAAGGGCCGCCGCCAGGTGGGCGCGCGGAGGAGGGGGGTGCAGGAGGGGTGGTGGTGGAGTCGGGTCGTCTGGTGCTGGAGCGGACGAGGGGACCCTGCCCAGTCCAGCTGAGCCGCCGCCTCGCAGTCGCAGCAGCAGCAGCAGCAGCCGCCAGCAGTCGCAGCCTCCGCAGCAGCCGCCGCAGACGAGGCAGGCGAGTGTCTCCCGTTGGGTGGCCTGGCGCTGGAGGTGGTCCGGGCGCGTGGTGGTGTGCCGAGTGGTGGTTCGGGAGGCGTGCGTTGTCAGTACCAGATCCAGACCGGTCCTCGCCGCGGCTTCGTTTGCGGTAAGCTCGGTCATACCACTCCCCGCTGTTTTCGTCGCCTGGACGACCTGTTTCGTCAGCGCTTCGGCCCGTCGCCAGACCTCCGACTGGCACAGTTTGCTTAGTCGTAGGATTCAGATTTTTGACATGGACATGGATGCCATTGTTTCTGCTCTGCATGTGATGTATGCTGATGACTCTAGTGCGCTTCCCGCTTATTACTCACTGTCGTCTAGTGTAGGTGTGCCTAGCTTAGCCTCCCCTGCTGCGTCAGGCGTAGATCCCCTGCTTTGTTTAGCCTTGGTGCTTCCGCCGTCGCCCCGTCGCGGACGCCACTGCTTTCGCTTTCCTTCACCTTGACTCTGGCGCTTCCCGGTGCTTCTTCCCGACTCTACTACACTGACGCCGCTTCCTGTTCCTGCTGCCGTTTCTCTTGCTGACCCCTCCGGCGGTCCGGTAGTCGCCCGCAGTTCCACCACCCTTCCCTGTCCGGTCGGTTCCTTCGGGCTCTCTACAGGTCTGCATATCCCCTCGTTCTCCAGGAACCTAGTTGGTGTCGGCTGCCTCCAGGACCTTGGCGTCACCACTACGTTCCCTGGTCACGAGCGGTATGCTGTCTGTACCGAGGCCGCCACTTGGTGCCCCCTGTCCACGTTCCCCCGGGACCCGGTGTCCGGCCTGTTCACTCTGGACACCGTGACCCCCCCTGGCTGGGGCGCCCCCTCAGGTGGCTGCGTCTACCCAGGTTGCTGCTGCCTGCTCCTGTCGGGTCCCTCACTCACCCGACTCTCCTTTGGCACCACCGCCTAGGTCACCCTGCGCTCCGCGTCTGCGTCACATGTCCCAGCACGGTCTCGTCCTGGTCTCCCTGGTTCTCTCCCCGCTTTTCCCTCCCTCCCCAGCCCCACCTTGCACGCCTTGCGTCGAGGGTCGGCTTTCGCCGTGCCCCTCACTTCCTTCCTTTCCCCCCACCGCCGCGCCGCTGCAGACCCTGCACATGGACGTCTGGGGCCCCGCCCCCCGTCCATGGGCCGCGTCGAGAGCGCTACTTCCTTGTGCTTGTCGACGACTTCACTCGCTACACCTCGGTCTTTCCCCTGGATAGCGGAAGGCCGACGTGCCTGGCCGTCTCATCCCCTGGCTTGTCTCTGCCCGTGTCCACCGAGGTCTCCCTGTCTTGCGCCTTCACTCCGACCGTGGTGGCGAGTTTGCCTCAGGTGTCCTTGGTCGCTTTTGTCGTGCGGAGGGCATCACCCAGACGTTCACCCTACCGGACTCCCCCACAGCAGAATGGGGTCGCTGAGCGACGCATCGGTTTGGTCATGGAGGTGGCTCGCACCTCCATGATCCATGCCGATGCACCCCATTTTCTGTGGCCGTTCGCTGTGCGCTACGCTTCTCACCAGCTTAACCTGTGGCCGCACCCCAGCAGCCGCAGGTTTCGCCGACCCGTCTTTGGACTGGGTCTCCTGGTGACGCGTCTGCGTTCCACGTCTGGGGCTGCCTTGCTCCACGTCCGTTGCCTCCGGCACGGACAAGCTCACTGCCCGCACCCTTCCCTGCGTCTTCCTCGGTTTTCCCTTCGACGCGTCGACTGGCACTTCTACCACCCGCCGTCTCACCGCTTCTTTCACTCTCGCAACGTCACCTTTGACGAGTCCGTCTCCTACTACCGTCGCTTCCCCCACCGCGGTCCCCCGGTTACCCCCCCCTGTTCTGGTCACTCCTCCCCGGTAGTCCCTGCCCCTCCCCTCCCCTCCCCGTCCTGCCCCCTCTGGTGTGTCCCACGTCACCCCTCTTCCGTCGGTGGTCCCGGTTGAGGAGTCTTCTGACTCTGGTGGTCCTGCGGCGCAGTCCTCGCCGGCTGCCCCTCCCCAGGCGTCCCCTTCTCCAGCGCCTCTGCCGCCGCTGTCGCCCCTGCTGTCGCAGCCGTTGTCACTCTCGCCGCCGCCGCAGCCGTCGTTGTCGCTGCCGCCGCCGTCGCAGCACCCGTTCGTTGACTCTGGGTGCTGGCGTTGGAGTGCGTGCTAGTCCCGGTACCCTGGGGGGTACCGGTCCTCGAGGGGTTTCGGCCCTGGAGGTGTTCCCTCTGGGGTGCTTGGCGTGGAGTGTGCCGGTGGTAGCGAGGAGCAGCTTGCGGTCCCGGTGTCGGAGTTGTGCCTCCGCGCAGCACAGTCCCCGCCGGTGTCAGCCCTTTGCCTGCTCGGCTTCCGTCCCCTGACCCTGCGTCTGTTCCTCTCCTGCCGTCTCCTCCTCTTCCCGTCTACGGCCCTGTGTTCCCTCCGCCGGACTCGTCCCGGCTCGTCTTCCCCCTCGTTCCCCCCTGTGTCCCCTCCCCTGTCTCCTGACCCGACTCCTCCGTCTCACGTCTGGTCTCGCGTCCCTCCGTGCTCGTCCTGTCTCCCTGTGCTTGCCGCTCCCACCCTATGTTGCTTCGTTCCCACGCGTCTCGTCCTCCCCTTCTCCCGTCGCCTCCTCCGTCCTCCCTTGTTGTTGCCCCCCCCCTCTGTCTGACTACCTTCGTGCCGCTCGTCCTTCTTGTTCTCGGGTCCTTGCCTCTCCGTTACCGACCCGTCCTGTTCCGTCTCGTGCTTGACGCTCTGTAGTGCGGTCGCTGACTTCGCCTCTACCCGCCGCCTTGACTACGCCACCCTGGTCTCTGACCTGCCTGTCCTCCGTCTGTCGGGGTGCTCCTGCCCTCGGCAGTGACGTCCTGGAGGACCGCCAGTTCGAGCTTGCTTTCCTGTCCGAGGCTGCTCCCCATCTCTGTTCCATGCTGCTAGTCCCTGAGGGTGACCCAGACGCTTTTCGACATCCCGACCCCTCGCACTTACGCTGAGGCGACCTCGGGACCTTGGGCCTCGCAGTGGATAGCTGCCATGGAGCAGGAGATGGCATCTTGGAGAATCCACCGGCACCTTCGTCGACGCAGTTCCCCCGCCTGGGGTGAACGTAGTCGATGGCCGCTGGCTCTTCAAGGTGAAGCGCCCTCCTGGAGAGCCGCCTGTGTTCAAGGCGCGCTACGTGGCTAGAGGCTTCAGTCAGCGTGAGGGGGTGGACTTCTTCCAGACCTTCGCTCCGACCCCGAAGATGACTACTCTTCGGGTTCTGTTACACCTAGCTGCTCAGCGTGACTACGAGCTTCACTCCCTCGACTTCTCCACTGCCTTCCTCAGGGCAGCCTACACGAGCAGGTCTACTTGCGTCGCCCTCAGGGCTTTACTGGCACCTTCCCTCCTGGGACCCAGTGGCTCCTGCGGCCCCGTCTACGGCCTGCGCCAGGCTCCCGTGAGTGGCACGACACGCTGCGTGCTACCCTTGCTGACCTGCAGTTCTTTCCGTCTTCGCAGACCCTCACTCTTCGTTCGTGCTGGCCAGACTCCGTTCTACATCTTGTTTACGTCGACTGACCTGGTCTTTGCCACAGCAGACAGGGACGCACTGGCCTCAGTGAAGGCAGAGCTGCTGAAGAGACACACGTGCACTGACCTTGGAGAACTGCGCCGTTACCTTGGCTTGCAGATCTCCAGGGACAGCAGCAGCGCGCACCATCACCCTGACTCAGTCACACTTGGTGCGCCAGGTCCTTCAGAGGTTCGGCCTTCAGTTCTCCTCTGCACAGCCCACCCCTCTGCCTGTAGACCACAGACTCTGCTCCAGTTTCTGAGGAGTCGGTAGAGCCCAGCGGCCCCTACGCAGAGCTGGTGGGTTGCCTCATGTACCTGATGACTTGCACTCGCCCAGATCTCGCATACCCTCTCAGCATCCTGGCTCGCTTTGTGGCCACAGGCAGACACCGACCGCAGCACTGGTCTGCCGCTAAGAGGGTTTTGCGTTATCTTGCTAGTACATCAGGCATGGGGTTAGTGCTAGGAGGACGTGGGCCAGTGGTCCTTACTGGACACACAGACGCTTCTTGGGCAGACGACGCCGAGACACTCAGGTCTACCCAGGGCTACTGCTTCAGCCTTGGTTCAGGTGCCGTCTCGTGGAGAGCTACCCGCTCCTCGTCTGTTGCCCAGTCCAGCTGTGAGGCCGAGATCTACGCTGGTGCCATGGCGGCACAGGAGCTCCGCTGGCTGACCTTCTTGCTCACTGACTTAGGTGAGCGGCCTAGCTCTGCCCCGGTCCTGTTCGCTGACAACAGGGCCATGATCCTCCTGTGTCAGGAGCCTCGACTCGAGGGCAGAGCGAAGCATATTCAGCTGTACTCTTCCTCCTGCGAGCTACAGCAGCGACGCCAGGCTCGCGTAGTACACTTGGCCTCAGGTGCCAACACAGCTGATATCTTTACGAAGGCGCTTGCGCCTAAAGATCATCAGCGGCACTGTGTACAGCTTGGTCTAGTTCCTGTAGCCTCTCACTTGCTAGGGCCTTGACTTTGTACTGTCCTTTATATGTGTACTCAGACTGGACTTGTGTCCTCTCGCAGTGGCTGGACTAGTAGTGCCGCCCTGGTCTTGTTCTTGCCTTGTCTGTACTCCTTCTGACTGGTCTTTTAGACCCTTGTCTCAGAGGCTGGACTAGTAGTGCCGCCCTGAGCTGCTTGTTCAGGACCTGCCCCTATGCAGTCTAGGGGGTGTGTCAAACATGTGTATCTCCTATGTTTGCATAGACTGTATAGGGCCACCTCTTAGAGGGTACAACACTTAGGTATATTCACCTGTACTCTCTCTCTACTATCATTCAGTTCTCACTTTGATACATAGTCTGGCCCCCAAATTGCAGACTTTTTACTCTGATTCAGACTTTTTTCAGAATTTTTTTGGGGGTGTACTCTGATTCCAAAGACTTTTTTTTCTATGTTACTCTGATTTTTCAGAGAAGTTTTATGTACCTACTCTGATTTTTCAGACTTTTTTGACATGTGTACTCTGATGCTTCATCCTTGTATGGGGGGGGGACTCTGATTCCTGTAATACCGTCATTATGGGGGGGTTGCGAGATTTGCGTTGGTACCTCTGTTGTCACCGTCAATCACGCCAGAATTACATTTGCGCTGGCGGCCCGAGCCGTCGGGGGGCAAATTTGTGCGATGGCGCCAGCACAGAGATAGCCCAAGCAGCCGACTGGTCCTTGACCAAAACACGGTTGTTTTCGCCAATCCTGAGGTATTTTGCTGGGTGAGGCACAGCAGACGAGGCATCGCACCCATGCTGACGCGACGAGTGCCTGGTTCATTCATGCATGGACAGCATCTCGCGCGCTGCGATGGAGTTGCAGCTGGCATACCCCCTCCTTCTCCATCAGTTCTTTACTGACGGGGAAAACGACCCCTGCTTCTCCCCCCTCCAGCAAAACTTCAGCCAAGCTTCGTGTAGCCCCTCGGTTTTCTTTCAGTGCGTTTGTTTTCCCACCGCGCCCCTGCAGGCCATGGAGCAGGTCGACCTCGATGAGGACGTAGACGAGGCAGATTATGACGAACAAGACGAAGAGTACTGGTGTGCCGAGAATTTCCACGATGGTCCGGCCGCACTAAAGTTCCTGCGGTAGTCGGATGCTTCAGATCGTAGCCCTCAGAGGAAGCCTGGTGACGCTGCCCCTGCTGATGGCGATGCACCTGTTCCCGATGCAGCGGGCAAGAAGTCTGGGGATGCAAGCCCCCTGCCCACTGCTTCAACTCCTGTCGCCGGCACCACGCCGTCGGTGACGGCGGCGAGAGGTTCCGGTACAGGCAGGTGATTCTGCCGTATGCCTCAACGTCGACATGCCAGGATCCGCCTGAGCCTGTGCCGAGCCCCTTTGTACATGCTCACTTGCCAGAATCGTCTGGCGGTAGGTCCACTGCTAGAACGAACGAGGACATCTATGCTGAGGCCCAAGAGCGTTTCAAATCTCGCTGGTCTGAAAGATTCCCTTGGCTCATGCTTTTGAAAACTGATGATGGGCTCCCGGCCTTCAAGTGTAGTGTATGCGCAGTGCATGCAGGACCTGCAGGGCATACCGGCAAATCGGGCAAGGGAGCAAAGGACGTGCAGACACAGTCGTTCAAGAAGCACGCCGGAACGCAGAAGCATCGCCTCGCCATGTCCAAGCAGGACGATCTCCTGCAACAGGCGTCTAACCAGCGGCGGATCGACCTGCATCTCCGCGGGCCGACGAAGAGAAGGAGCGAGTGATCGCGTTGCTCGACTCCCTCTACTTCTGCGCCAAGTGTAACGAACCCATGGAAACTTGGATTCGTTTGGTGCGATACCTCTCATCGCGCAGTTTCAAGGGCTTCCTGAAGTCTGCCTACGGCACGTACTATAACTGGTGAGAACTCCAGTGACTATGAACTGCGCTATGTTTCGTCTTTAGATATGAAACTTACAACAACTTGCATTGTGCGTGTCATGTAACAGGTACGGCTTCGGCGAACTGACACAAGCGACGGCCACATGGCTACAGACGACTCAACTCCAACACCTGCTGGCGAGTCCCTACATTGGCCTGAGCCTCGACGAAAGCACCGATCGCTGCCGTGGCAAGCACATGATCGTGTTTGCCACGTTCATCCGGGAAGGGCGGCTTGTAACTGAGTACCTGGCTCTGTTGACGGTGGAGAAGGCGGATGCGGCATCGCTACTCGCCCTCTTGTTGTCCCATCTGCAGGCGATTGGCGTCGACCTCGGCCGCATCTCTAGCATTAGCACTGACGGCGCTGCCGTCATGATGGGAGCGCGCTCTGGACTTGTGGCCCGCCTTCGTCTTCGCGTTCCGCACCTTGTCTCTTGCCATTGCATTGCCCATCGGTTCGTCAACCGTTTGCTGTATGCATGTCATGTTTATTTGCTTGTTTTGTTATAATTCCAATCGCTAATTTGCTTCCTACATTGCATCTCATCCCCTTATCCCACGCAGAGAGGCGCTGGCGGCAAAGGCTGCAGCTGAGGAGATCCCTGTCTTCAGCATGGTTGACAACATCATTCGCGAGATCGCTGAGCTGCTCGGTCGCTCCAACCCTTGGCATCAACGATTCTTGGAGCTCCAGGATGTTCATGTCGACGAACCTCGAGCTCCAGGGCATCCACAACATCCGCTGGCTGTCGCGCGGAGATGCTATCATCCGCCTGGTCGAGGTCCTACCAGCCATTGTGGTCATGCTGCAGGAGTACGACGCCAAGCTGTACGCGCTCGTCACCAGTTACCGCTTCTGGCTCCTCCTGGTGTTCCTCGCCGACGTGCTCGAGCTGCTGAACGTGCTCAACAAGGTCTTTCAGCAGCGGGGGTAAATATGTTTAATGCTTGTGTTTGCAACTTTGCATGCATGTCGATATTGCTCGTCTCTGCCGCTCGTCCCTTAACCACACATCCCTCTGTGATGCCCTAGCTTTCCTCGCCCCCTACCCACCAGCTGGACTACACAACGGTGCACGCGCAGATCATCCGCACGACCTCGCTGCTAGAGAGCCGCTACGTAGACTGCGGAGACGACTTCAGGCGGGCCCAACGATCGATTGACGCGGTTCCTCGCCAAGCACGGGCCCGGCAAGTCCAAGCTAGTGACAGTGGAGGGGATTGACTCCGATGGCCGACCTTCACGGTTCACCTTCGAGCTGCACAAAGAGCCCCAAGAGGACTACCCTGGGCCCAGCGACCACGATGGGAGTGTCGTGGCGTGCATGGCTCTAGCGGAGGGCCTGGTCCGCAACCTCGACGAGCGCCTAGGCGATCTGCGGCAGCTGTCGGGAGCGCGCCTGTTCAGCGTCGACACATGGCCGCCCAACTGGGACCGCCACGCACGGAGGACGCAGTGCCTCGAGTGGTTCAACTCGCTCGTGGTCAACTACCGCGCTGAAGACAAGGACGAAATTCTGCCAGGTAAATTTGTTTACTCCTTTCAGTATCCCTTTCGCAATATTTATGAAACAAGACACATGTCTTTTCGTTAACCCTGTGTAGTGATTCAGATAACCCAACCCTTCTCCGTTTCCTTGTGTTGTGTGCCCTTGTCTGATCAGGTATAGACAAGCGCAAAGCCCAGAGCGAGCTCCGCAACTTCGTTCCCGTCCTTGCTGCGCTTCCCAAGGCGGACAGGTCATTCCACGCGGGGTTGAGCGCCATGCTAAAGACGCAGGACTGGAGGGACAGCTACCCAACCTGGTCAACTTGTGGGTGGCGGTGGCTGTCCTTCCGTTGAGCACTGTCGAGTGCGAGCGCGGGTTCTCCCGCCAGAACGTCATCAAGAGTTGGCTGCGGGGGCTCTCAAGGATACTAGGCTAGGAGATCTGATGTGCATGTCGCAGCTAGAGTATGACCCCGACTGGCAAGAGGTGGTCACCATCTGGCGGGCTTATAAGAAGAGGAAGCCCCTTAGCAATGCCCTCCCGAGTCTTGTAGCAGCAGGAAGGGAAAGGAGAAAGTAGATTATGATAATGATATGGCGACAGCACCGCAGCAAGATATGCAGGATATTGACTGATTCTGTGCATGTAGTGAATTGTAGTGCATTCTCTAATGAAGAACCATAAAAAAGGCTCATACTAAAGTTTGGCTATGACTCTGATTGGTCAGACAAAAAATTGTAGGCTACTCTGATTTTTCAGACTTTTTCAAGGAGGCAACTCTGACACCCATACCAAGGGAAGGCAGTGGACTCTGACGAATCAGACAGACCCAAAACCAATTTGGGGGCCTGTACATAGTATATAATTGGAGAACCACCCAGAGGAATCAGAATGAACATATCCGACCAGCCCTGACGGCTACACGTTTCTTGGGGGCCCGCCCTGATTGGCCAGGATGCCTAAATCCTATCTTGAGGCCTTGCCCGGGCCTCATCATCCGCCTCTGCATCTTGCACGCATGACTCATGCTCCGTTTCGCACGGCACCCTCGTTCCCAAAACCCTCTTCCTTCCCATACTCTCCTTTCCCCCCCTTCCCCTCTACCTTCCATGAAGGACTCTCATCACCCCATATTTCTCACCGCATGAGTCGAGCCATGCCTCGGCTCTGGAACAGGCACGAAAAGAGCCCAAACCCCAACCCCGGTCCATCAGCCAGCTCATCATCACAGAGATCATCCACATCATCCACCACCAGCCCCTTGGCCCTCAGCCTCTCGAGCAACTCCTGCCGCCGCTGCTCCTCCTCCGCACTCATCGCTCCTCCTCCTCCGCTCCACTTCCTCCACCACCACCCCTCCCCCCCCCTGCAGCCCTGCCTCTCCTCCTCTCCAGCACCTGCTCTAGGAGGTCCTGGAGAGCCCGTTTTTCCTCTCCAGAACCTGCAGCTTCTTCACCAGCTTCTCGTTCAGCGCAGCCATCGGTTGCAGCACCTGCACCTTGTGCGCCGCGGCCTTGAGTGCTGCTCGCAGCTGCTGCACCTCCTCGTCTGAGCTGACCCCTGCTGCTTCACCATCCTTGCCTGTCCTGGACCACGACCAGATCGTCTGCTCCCCCGCCGCTCGCTCTTCTTGCCATGGTTACTCCTCCTCCCGCTCCTTCTCCTCCCCTCCTCCCCCTCCTCCCGCTGCTGCTGCAAAAGCCGTGGCTGCTGCAGCGGCCATCGCGACTTCCAACCGACCCCCACTTCCCTTTCCCGCCGTCCTTCTTCGCAGGAGTGGCCCCCATCTCCTTAAGCTCGCCTTCCACCCTCTGCATGTTCCTCTTCAGCATACCCATCTCCACTACCTTGGACTTCACCTCGGACTCCAATTGCTTGATCCGCTCGTCCTTCCTCTTCCCTTCCTCTCCAGAAGCGCTTTCGTCCTTTCCACTTCCTTCACCTGCGCACGCAGCTTGCCCACTTCCCCGTCCCCTCCCAAACTATCGCCTCCTGCTCCTCCTCCTGCCGCCCCCACCACTCCGCCGCCTACTCCTCCCTTCCAGCTGGCACTTCTACTCACCGGCCCTCTCCCTTTCTCCGACCCGCCCCCACTGCCAGCACCACCCTTCCCCACCCGCCCCTGCCTTGCCAAGTCCCCCAGCTGCTCCTTCTGCTCGCGCACCTGCTGCTGCAGCTTCTCCACCTTGCTCTTGAGGTCCATGTTCTTCATTCGCAGCTTCCCATCTCCACATCAAGCGCAACCGCGCTCTCCTCCTGCTCCTTCCGCTGCGCAGCCCCACTCGCCTGCCTCTTCCCCTCCTCCATCTCCCTCCTAAGCGCCTCTACCTCCCTCTCCTTCGCCTCCAGGACCTCCTTAAGCACGCCGTCTTTCTTCCACGTTTCAACCTCGTCCTTTGCCGCCCCCAGCTGCTCCTGTAGCTCTTTTGTCTCCTTCTGCAGCTTGTCCACTTTCATCTTCAGATCCCCGTTCTTTATTTTCAGCTGCCCGACCTCCACCTCCAGCCCCACTGTGTACTGATCCTTTTCTTTCGGAGCTGCCCGGCCACCCTCCTCTTGATTTTCAGAACCCGCTCCTGAAACACATGCACCAGCAGATTCAACGGCAGGCATCATCCTCCCCCCATGACCCACATCCTCTTCGCCCCTGCTTTCTCGCCCCCGAGCCTGAGAGCACGCGAGTCAATGCCGTGCTCCGGGTGTTCCTGGCGCGGAACCCGAAGCAGGGGGTAGGAGGGAGAGCAGAGCAGGCAGCAGCAGCAGCAGCGGCGGCGGCAGGGTCCGAGGCACCAGCAGAAGCAGTAGACACGTCGCTACCAGTGGGACTGGCCAGATCACTCCCAGTCCTCCTGCTACTCTGCTCTCCTCCATTTCTTGCTTCCCGCCTCCTCCTCCCTCTAGGCTATTCTGCTGCACCTGAGCCTTCAGCTGAGCAACCTCTGCCGCATGCTCTCCGTCCTCGTTTTAAGCTCCTCCCGCAGCTTCTTTATGGTCACCTGCAGGTCCATCTGCTTTATCCGCCACTGCCCCGCCTCAACCTCCCTCGCCACCTCCTCCTTCTCCTTACCGCCCTTCTCACTCTCCGCTTTATCCTCCCCTTCTCCGCTTCCCCTCCCTTCCCCTCCTCACTCCCCCCACCCCCAATCCCCTCTCCTTCCGCTCCTTCCCCCTCCCCTTCCCCCGCATCCTCATCCACTATTCCCCCTCTTCCTTCACCTTCTCAAGGGCGATCACGGCTTGCGCCTCTCTCTCGCGGGAGTCCTTCAGCGCAGCGGAGAGGCGGTCTAGCTTCAGCTTTAGATCCATATTTCGGATCCTCAGCTGCCCCACCTCAACCTCCAGCGCAACCTGCTTCTCGTCGTCCCGCATCCCCGCCTTACCCTTTCCCCCTCCGCCCGCGCCTCCGCCTCCGCCAGCCGAGCCTCCGCCTCCGCCAGCTCCGCCTCCGCCCCCGCTGCGCCGTCCGCGCCTTCCCCTGCCCCCGCGCCCGCCTCCGCCTCCCCCTCCACGATTTCCCGCAGCATCGCGTTTTCCTCCTCAAGTGACTCTAACGAGGCCAGCTTCTGCCTCAGCGCTTCCTCCTCCTCCGCGACGGCTTTAAACCGTCGCACGAGCGTACTAAGCTGCTCCTTAGCACGACCCACCGCTTCCTGCGCTAGGGCTATCTTAGACACGTCAGCTCCCTTAGCTTCCGCATCCTCCTCGCGGTTCTCCTCCGCATTCCCCTCGGCCTTCCCCTCCCCTGCCAGTTTCAGCTCGGATAACGCTCCAACCAGTTCTCCCACGAGCCTTGCCCTGCTTCCTCCTTCAAAACCTTGTCCAAACTGCCCAAAATCTGCCCAAAAAACTTTTCGATCGCAGTCACATCCTGCTCGACAACAAACATTTCGCCCCCCTTGCCCTTCCCCGCACCCTCCGCCCCAGCCCCGTCTTCCGCCAGCTTGGCGGAGGAACCCGCGGGGCTGATAAGCGGAGAGAGTAGCCCCTCCTCCAAGCCTTCCCCGGCCGCGCATTCGCTGTCGCGGCGGCGGCGGCGGCGGCGTAGTGCGTCGACGTGACGAATAGCTGCTCGTAGCGCGCCGCGAGAGTTAAGTAGCGGTTGTGCAGCAGGTCGACCTGCTGGAGAAATGTCTGGGCGGCGCGCGTACATCAGCTCCGCGCGCTTGCCGAACGAATCCGCGCCCTCGTCTAGCAGCTTGTGGACGGCTTCCGCGCACTTGGCGGCGTCTGCGCAGCGGGGGAGAGAGAGAGGAGGTAGAGTGGGAGGAAGAAAGGGATTAAGGAAAGAGGGAGACGGAAGAGTAAGAGAGAGAGGAACGTTTGCCAGAGGAGTCTGCCCCCTCGTCTAGGAGCCTGTGGGCGGCGTCCGCGCACTTAGCGGCATCTGCAAGGCAGGCGAGAGAGGAAATAGAGAGGGAGGAGCAAGACACACGGGACAGATGTGGAGAGAGAGAGAGAGAGAGAGAGAGAGAGAGGAGAGAGAGAGAGAGAGAGAGAGAGGAGAGAGAGAGAGAGAGAGAGAGAGTGAGAGTGAGGCGCATAGGAGAAGAGGCAGGAAGGACGGGGGAGTAGAGGAGCGACGCAAAGGAGAGTGATGGAGAAATGAAGGCTTCGCGTGTGCCAGCACCCGGCACATAGCGAAGGCAGGCTGTTTCATCCAGTCAGGCACCGCACCGCAGCCTCTTTAATTACCGAACCAAACCATGCGGCGAACATGACCTATAGATTGGACCCGCTCTACGCCACTTTTTTTCAAAAAGCAGACCAACGAAACAAAAGACGACGGAAAGAAGGATGGAATGCTCGTCAAAATGGAGAAAGCAAATCAGAAAGGCGAGAGGAAGCAAAAGCAGATATTTAAAGACATGTGGAAAAAAAACCAACAAATCGAAACATCTGCCACTAAAAACGTTGCATATTCAGAGCACGTATGCCTCTAACAAGAGCAGCAGCTGGGGCAATCTTAAACAACTACAGATCCGATCACATCCGCCGTGCTCCTGATACTTATACATTCTATAACCCACCCTCGCCTCACCTTGAGAGTTCACTTTTAGCCATCGATTTACAGCCGACTGGGACAGCAGTCGTTTCCCCTGATCGCCGCCCGTCATCGGCCGCGCGCTGCCTCCCCCAGGCGTCAAAACCGAACCGCTGGCTTCACCTCCCCCGCTGCCGTGCGCAGCTTCAGCTTATCCTTGAACTTTTGCACCGACGTGTATGTTTTCACGCGCGCCGCGAGAGGCCCTTGAGGCGGAGCGCCTTGCGCTCCGTCCGTTGACGTCGGCATGGAGACGGAATTTTAGACGGAATGTGAGACCGGTAGTGGTACTCGTAAGCGGGACGAGATTGACACACTAGCACAGGGAACCAGGGGAATGTAACCGGGGGAATGTATTGAGCGCGAGGAACCCACGGAAACCGGACTACGAGAAGGATCATGTACAAACGCTTCCCGCCATCTCTATCCAACGCCGACCCGGATCTAACTAACTGAAGGGGAACAAGAGGTAACCAGCTACAGTACTAGGCTCCAGAAATTTCTGCCTTAGAGATAGGAATAGGCAGGCAGTAAGGACGGGTTGCTCACATTCAACCCCGACGAAGGGCGGAAGGCGGGGGTGAGGGAGGAGTACGCACAGGGAAAGGGGGAAGTGGAGGCAGGTGGAAGTGAGAGTGGGGAGAGAGGGGCGAAGAGGGTGGGTGGGTGGGGTGGGGACGGAAGGGGAGGGAGGGAGGGTGGGCGGAATGGGTTTACCTGCGTGGGGTGGGGGGAGGCACGCCCTGCGGTTGCATGGGGAAAGATTTGAGATTTGTTTCCTCTTGACTTTTGGCGGAAGGTCGGCAGCACCTTTTCCGCTGACCGTGGATGGGAACGAACGAATGCCGCGCGCCAGAACAACAGCCAATCCAACTGCATTGCGCCCTCGTATGAATCCTGGATCTCGAATTCGACGCGCGCGACATTATTGATGGATGGATGACTTGATGCCCAGCGATCTTTTCGGGGCTTGGCTGATTGAACTCGAGGCGTTCCTGGTTTCACTCGGCTTTACTATACTAAAATATATATTCCCTATTTGACCTCGAAATAAGTGCCCCCACCATTCTACGCACCAGGAGTGTTCTTCCCCTTAAAACTCAGAATGCCGTTCCGTAAAGTTCAACTTTACTGGGTTCACCTTCCTGTTTTGACTAGTGAAGCATAACCCGGTGATAGGGAGGGCAGCTCTCCCAGTGAACTATACCCCAAGGGAAACTTGATACTGTGGCACGCGATTGGAGGACTCGCAAAATTGACTACTGGAAGTGACGAATTTATTGCTCAACGAGTCTACACAGGCAGTACATAGCAGGTTTAGCGAGATGTTTGTTCTAAATTTCTAGACAAACAATTAATTCCATATCAACAAAGCTACGCATCTTGCAGCACTTCCTAAATGTGTGTACAAAACACAATGATACTTATATCTGGCGCTCCTTGGGTAAGTAGCTGAGAGCAAAGAGAGCACGCGGTGCCAACTTTGCTGCAAACACAAGCATAGGAAACCAGGAGGGGTCGAAGCTGATACATTTGAACAAATATCCCTGAGCACATAAAGAAGAGCTCGATGAAGGCAATGAAGCACAGAGACTCCAGGGCATTGTTGCAGAGCCAGGAGAAGAATTTTTTACCAGCTATCCCGTGATTAGCGAATTGATGTCAAGATGTAGCAGTGCTGCCTTGAGCGACTTCAGTACATCAGCGAGTTCACCAGACTGAAACAGGGAAAACGGGTGGTAGGAAGGGGGGGGGAGGGGGAGGGGGGAGAGAGAGGGGGGGGGAGAGAAGTGGGTGGAGGAAGAGCAGGACGGAGTTGGTCCAGTAAAAAACTGGACAGGTAGAGTCATGCCTATACCACAATCCACTTCCCCCCTCACCCCCGACACCACCCCACCCCGCCCCACGCATGCGTCACGTGCCAACCACATCCCAAATCCATACCTGGTGCATCTTCATGACAATGTCGCACCCGCCAATGAACTCCCCATTCACATAGACCTGGGAATAGTGGGCCACTCGCTGTCGGGGACGGGGGGAAGGGGAGGGAGGGGGGTACATTCGCAGAGACGAATTAACAATCACCATACGTCCTTACTCCGTTTGGCTTTGCTGGATCGGCTGATGCTAGTGCACAACATCCAAATCAACTGATAGGTACAGGTGTCATTCCAAAAGCCTACCTGAAAGATTTGATTCCCTCTCTGAGGTCTGGATCCTCCAGAACGTTCACCCCCTTGAAATCTACGCCTGGAGAAGGGGGTTAGTGAGAGCGCAACGGAGATGGGAAGGGGGGGGGCAGGCGGCTGAAGAGAGCTGGCGGGAAAGTGAGCGAGGAAAGCGTGAGGTAACAGAAAGAGCCGGACGAAATGGAAAAGAGTGCGCCACAACGGAAGGGGGGCGAGAAGAGAGGGGAGCGGGGAGGGGGGAGGGGTGGGGATTGGGCTGGGAAGGGGAGAGGCAAGAAAGGAAGGTGACAGAGTGCAGTGCAGCATGGTTACCATGAGCAGCGAGCACGCGCACGACAGCAGCGCTGAAGCCGCACATGGGCGCGGATGGCAGGCCCTTCATGAACACCACCACGGGACACGACTTGATGTCCTGGCCGGCGGGGGGCGGGTTGGAGAGAGGGGAGGGGAAGGGGTTGTTCGAGGTGCCTCGAAAATCGGATGGCAGGCCCTTCGTGCACACCACCACGGGACACGACTTGATGTCCTGGTTGGGGGTCGGAGGGAGGGAGGCCGAGGGAGGGGGGCGGCGGAAGACGAGGAGGAAGAAAGATGATGGGAGCTGAGAGGCGGCAAGAAAGACGTGATCTAGTTGGAGAGAGTGCGGTGTGAAGCTAAAGCCTGTCTTAAAGCGAAGGCAACGCGATGTTAAGCTTGGTACGCACTGTCAAAGTGAGCATTATGACTCTGAATCGCATGCCCTGAACTGGAAGCTTCTATTGCCACACGCACGTCACGCCTCAAATCGTATCCCGTCAGCTTACTCTTCCTTCTATTCGTGCACTGGCCGCACATACCCGTTGTAAGGCAGCACCGGTGTCAGATCGCCGCTCACCTCTTGAATCTGCGCGTGCACCGGGAGCACCCCCTCGGCCGCCTTAATCTGCGGTTTAAAGTCGTCGTGCGTCTCGCCGCCATCCTCGCTTGGAGGAGTCGCGCCGCCTCCAGGCGCCGTCCCCGCCGGGCCTCCCGTCGCATGTGACGGCGCCGATCCGCGTGCAGCCAGCGCGCGCCGATCAGGGTTCCTGTACACTCGACGAACGAGCCAGCGTTGAAATGTGTCGGCAAGCCGGAATTCAGCGCGGGCTAGGGAGGAATCCCTGATACCAAGGAGCGACGGATCGACGACAATACATGGAACCAAACGAAAGAGATAACGAAAAAGGCGTTACCAAGAGGAGGATCGCGGCAGGAGAAGTCGCGAGGATCCTTCGCGAGAAGGCGAGGAGAGGGGAGAGGACGGGTCGCGAAGCAGCCATGGCGGGCCGAGAGACTGAGGCACGGAATTGACTGGCGAGATTCAGAGGAAGGAACAAGGCCCGTGGCTCGTGTTCCCTGTTTACAGCCGAAAGATTATCGATTAAAAAGGCCGCGGAGAGCACGGCACGGCAACAAGGGGCTGCAGTGTAGAGCAGACCTCGGGGCGATAGCGAAGGCACGAATGGCTGCGGGGCAGGAAAACAGGAGCAACGAAATGCATGAATGAACCCGCTGGGATTTGAACTACTGACTGTATATGTATTGCCTACAGCATTTTGTATGTGTAGGTTAGTCATATTCATTAACATTTTTGGAAGGTATGCACTTTCGTTAGTGCAAATGTTTGTATTGTAATAAATATACATATTAATTCAGTGATAAAAAATTTTCACGCTTCACATTGCAGTTCTTGTGATTTGACAACTTTACAACAACCATGAAACAATTTGATCATCAAAACCAATAGATCACGTAAAACATATTTATGTTGTATATAAAAGATGGAACTTCAAAGAAAAGTACCCTCCAGGGAATATATACACTAAGCCTTCAGATTCGTTTCTGGCCACACTGAATTCTCTGTATAGGTACACGAAGCCACCCTGAAAACTCTCAGAGTAGCAGAATGAACTAGAATAAGGGTACACGGTAGTTTTGACCTTATGAGCTGTACTCTCTAAGGCATGCCCCTATCTAGGCTATAATATATATACAAATATGTTTGGCACACCCCTAGACTGGACAAGGGCGGTGCCTGGCAAGAGACAAGCAACTCAAGACGGCACTACTAGTCCGACCTCTGAAACAAGGTCCGAAGACCAATCAACAAGAGTGCAAACTCGACAAGAGCAAACCAAGGCGGCACTACTAGTCCGGCCACTGGAAGAGAAGCCACAAGGCCAGTCAATAAGGTATATAAAGAGTAGTACACAATAAATGTCCTAGTAAGTGAGGAACTACAGGAACTAGACCAAACAGCAAACAGAGCCGGCTTGAACACTGGCGGCTCTCCAGGTGGGCGCTTTCAGCGTGAAGAGCCACCGGCCATCGACGACGTTCACCCCAGGTGGGGGAACTGCGTCGATGAAGGTGCTGGTGGATCTCCAAGATGCCATCTCCTGCTCCATGGCAGCTATCCATTGAGAGGCCCAGGGTTCCAAGGTCGCCTCAACAGAAGTTTGAGGGGTCGGGATGCCAAGGCCATCTGGGTCACCATCAGGGACTAGCAGCATGGAACAGAGATAGGGAGTGGCCTTAGACTGGAAAGCAAGTTCGTACTGCTTGTCCTCTAGGAGTCACTGCCAAGGTCAGGAGCACCCTCGACGGACGGAGGTCAGTCAGGGCCAGAGACCAGAGCTGTAGCGTAGTCAAAGCGGCGGGTAGAGGCCGAAGTCAGCGACAGTAGCAACAAGAGCGTCAAGACTCGAGAAAGGAACAGACGGGTCGGTAACGAGGGAGGCAAGGACCGAGGAACAAGAGGACGAGCGATACGAAGGTAGTTAGACAGGGAGGCGGAGCAACTACGAGTGACGACGGATGAGGTGAGGGGAGGAGGGGAGGAGAAGATGGTGTGGGAACAAAGCAACATAGGGTGAGAGTGCTGGACAGGAAAGATAGGACGAGCACGAGACGGACGACAAGACCAGAAGTGGGTTGGAGGAGTCGGGTCAGGAAACACAGGAGGAGAACGAGGGGAAACGAGTCGGGGACGAGTCCGGCGAGGAAACATAGGGCCGTAAATAGGCAGGTGGTGGCAGGGGAGGCGCAGGCGCGTGGTCAGGGGAGGGAAGGCGAGGAGGCGAAGGGCGGACACCGGTGGCGACTACTGCTGCTGCTGCTCCACGCCGACACCAAAACCTCCGGCTGCACCACGGCTACCTCCGAAACGCTCCACTCAAGCACGCCCAGAACGAGAACCCTTTTCCAGTACTGGTGCCATCCCGAGATTGCTGGGACAGCCACGACAGTAACCCCAGGACTAGCAAGGACCAGCATCCTCCTCAACGCCCGCCCCCCAGACCTCGCAGATGATTGTTGCGGCTGCGACGACAGTTGTGGCTGCTGCTGCGGCGATGGCAGAGGAGGAGACGCCGGGACGGAGACAGGCAGAGACAACGGCGCCGCGGGGTCACCAGAGTCAACCGGTCCTTCAACCGGGACAACCGACGGGAGGGGAGTGACATGAAATACACTAGACGGAGTAGGATGGGGAGGAGGGAGGAAGGGGTACCAGGGGAGTGGGTACCAGAAACAAGGCGGGAAACTAGGAGACCTTGGTGAAGAAAGCGGTGATTAGAAGGAGACTGATTCGTCGAAAGTGACGTCACGCGAGTGAAAGAAGCGGGGAAACGACCGGTGGTAGAAGTGCCAGTCTGACGAGTCAAGGGGGAAACCAAGGAAGACACAGGGGACAGTGTGGGCAATTAGCTTTACATGACAGAGGCACGAACGTTAGCGAGGTAGCCCCAGATGTGGAACGCGGACGCGTCACCAAGCAACCCGGTCCAGAGAAGTGTCGCCGAAACCTGCGGTTGCTAGGAGTGCGGCCACAAGTTACGCTGGTGAGCGGAGTAGCGAACGGCGAACGGTCACAAAAATGGGGTGCACGGCATGGATCATGGATGTACGAGCCACCTCCATGACCAAACTGATGCGTCGCTCAGCGACCCCATTCTGTTGCAGGGATTCTGGTAGGGTGTACGACTGGGTGATGCCCTCCGCACGACAGAACTGTCCAAAGCAAATGGAGGCGAACTCGTCGCCACGGTCAAAGTGGAGATACAGCACAGGGAGACCGCGGTGGATGCGCGCAGCCACGACCCACGGGATAAGAACGCCTGGCACATCGGCCTTCCGCTCTAGGGGAAACACCGTGGTGTAGCGCGAGTAGTCATCGACAAGCACTAGAAAATAGCGCTTCGACGCGGCCCAGGGACGGGGTCTGGAGTGGCGCGAAGGCGGGCGAAGCGAGGAGTGAGGAGCACGACGCAACCAGCCCTCAATGCAGGGCGTGCACGGCGGTGCAGGTGAGGGAGGAGGGCGGGAGCGACGCAGGGAGACCTAGGACGAGACCGTTCTGAGACATGTGACGTAGACGCGGGATTGCGGGGTGACCTAGGTTGGTGTCATAGAAGCGACGGGTGAGTGAGCGACCGACACGAGCAAGCAGTAGCGAGCTGGGTAGACGCAGGACCCGGGAGGACGCGCCCACCAAGGGGGAAGCAGTGTCTAGCGTAAACAGGCCAGATGCCGGGTCCCGTGGTAACATTGCAAGGGGGGCACCTGAGGCAGCCTCGGTACAGACAGCGTACCGCTCGTGACCAGGGAACGTAGTGGGACGCCGAGGTCCTGAAGACAGCCGACACCAACTAGGTTCCTGGAGAATGAAGCGATGTGCAGGCTTGTAAGAGAACCCGAGGGAACAGTTGGACAAAGAAGGGTAGTGTAGCTACGGGCATCGACAGGACCGGAGGGTCAGCAAGTGCGACAGCGGCAGCGCTGCAAGCAGCGTCAGCGCAGCGTGGTCGCGGAAGAAGCAGGCAGACGCGCCAGAGTCAAGCGTAAAGGAGAGCGAAGCAGAAGCTGCGGCCGGTGGAGGAGCGAGCGTGAAGCCTAAGCTAAACAGGCCGAAGGTCTACGCCTGACGCAGCAGGGGTCTATACAGCACAGGAAACACACCAAAACTACGGCAATACAGGTAATATGATCCAAGCACTCTAGAAGCATCAGCATACAGGGAATGCAAAGAA